>JAUYWH010000016.1:3215951-3291819 GCA_034779795.1 Ctenopoma multispine
TGTGTGTGTGTGTGTGTGTGTGTGTGTGTGTGTGTGTGTGTGTGTGTGTGTCTGTGTGTGTGTGTGTGTGTGTGTGTTTTGATGGGCCAGACTGTTTATAAGATAATTTTTTTTTATAGCGTGGGGGGAGGGGGGGTTGAGCAATCAGACCGGGGCTCAATCCAGAAGCCAGGACAAACTTCCTTCCTCGTTCAGTCCGACAAGTAAAAAAAACAGTTGGAGGCTGTTATAAACGAGGACTATGTTCCGTTTTCAGTCACATTATTGGCTTTGGATCACCGAACACAGACCTTTACAGCATCTGCAGCTTTTCTAACATCGACATCATGTCTTTTGCCACACGCGCTCTGATTCTTTCTGTCGTTTTCCTGTTGGAGGAAGCGGTTCTCTCGCAGCGTGGACACTGCGCCTGGAATCAATGTTGTGCGCTTTTCCTAGAAGCCGACAACTTCTTAGACGCCAAGAGAAGCTGCGAAGAGTCGTACGGACATTTAATCGAGTTCAGCTCGGAAAAAGCAAATGCGACTTTAGCCAGTTTACTGAAGGGGGTCAGCGGCAGTTTCTGGCTGAGCAGCACCGACAGCTCAGGTTCCGAACTCTGCTCCTCCGTGTCCGTGAGAATGGGAGGAAACCTCACGCTGTCTCCGATGCTGTGCTCTAGCAAACTTGACGGATTTCTGTGCCAGTACACTGTCGTGGATCCTTGTAGTATCTTGCACGCAGACAAAGGGGCACAGGTGAGGTATGTCACATATCAGAAGTTTGAGGCGACCGAGTCGGAAACGTTTCCACCAGGAACCATCGCCGATGCGGAAAAGCCTGGCGGCGAATATCCGGACTCGAGACATTTGTGTTTCTCTAGTAGCTGGATACAGGCTCCCTGGAACTGTGAGGTGTTGGGGGGCGGCTGTGAGCACAGCTGCAATCATACAACAAAGACCTGCATCTGCCCCGCAGGGCAAACTCTCCATCCCAACAACGTCACCTGCACCAAAGACCCATGCGCCGATTGCGCGCAGAACTGCCAAAAGGAGGGCGACTCATATGTGTGCAAGTGCACCACAGGCTACAGGCTGGCTCCGGACAGGAAGACTTGTGTGGACGTGGATGAGTGTAAAGAGGAGAGCCTGTGCACAGGTGAGGGCGAGAAGTGTGTGAACACAGAGGGAGGGTATGAGTGCATGTGCAGCGATGACTTCATTAATGAGGATGGTGCGTGTGTGAATGTCTCCATCTGTGCACTGTGTGAGCACATGCTTTGTAAAAAGTCCAATGGGGTTTATGGGTGTAGCTGCCGGAAGGGGTTCATTGTGTCAGCCAAAGATCCCACCATGTGTGAGCAGCACTGCACGGAGAGAGACTGCCCGGCTAAATGCATCCAAGACCCTGCTGTAGAGAAGGACATGCAACAGTGCTTCTGCCCTGATGGCTACATTCGAGACACAAGAGACGGTGAAACCTTCTGCACTGACATAGATGAATGTGAGTTTATGGCAAAGTGTGATCACAAGTGTGAAAACGTATATGGTGGTTACAAGTGTGTGTGCGAGGAGGGGTACAGGCTGGACAGTGACCATTTCTGTCTACCAGACGAGGACGACGACAATGGATCAGGCATAAGTCCTTTGTACCCCACACCAGCCAACGTTCACCCGGGCACAGTCCCCTCTTACATCAAAACCGGCAGTGTCATGGGCATCACCGTGTTCATGTTGCTCTGTGCAGGGCTGCTGTATTTCTTGGTCCGAAACATGGCTAAACGCTGCGGCAAATTCGAGCTCTCCTCCCTCAAAGGCTCAGATATAGACATTTTCTACCTGCAGCAGGTGACCACAGATACATATAAGAGGTTATCCTTTGATAAACAGTCTAAGAATGACTCGCAAAGAGTGTAATCGCATCACTGAGGACATATAACCATCCTCTCATGTCTCGTGCCTTATCCTCAAAGATATGACTTTGTCACACAGTTCTTTCATTAAAAGTTACAATAACTGAAGAAATGTGCCTTTAAATGAAACCAGCTTTATACTAACTGAGTATGTAATGACATTTTTATATGGAACTGCCTCATACTCGCTGTTTTCTGGAGATGCTGTGCTAAGATAAAACAAATATTGGGCTTTTTTCTCAATCAATTTAATTCTTGGCGTAAGATATGTGAGAAATAAGATGGGAAAAGAACATCTAATAGTAACGGTACTGAAACGTTGGTAAGGCGCAGTGTCCTCATAAAGCAGCTAAGTGAAAGATTGTCTTTAAAAAAAAAACAGTTTTGTCCTATGTCACTTTTATAATCACACTGTAGACACACACATACACTGGATAGTGCCCCAGTCTTTGCTTGACATGTTCGTTTTGGACACTGTAATATTACTTTCTATATAAGTGTGAACCGCTTCATTTAAACCTTTCTTTTAGTATTGATAAAAGAAGTCAGATGCTTGTTCCTGTCTCTGTGGGTTACATGGACACAATGATTCACTGTGACTGACGTTGGCTCATGAAATATTCCTGTGTTTCCATGGATTTCTACTCAATACACAAGGAGACAGATATATAGTACTAAGTGGGTTTTTTTTAATACAGACAACTATTTGTGTTGGGATGTATTAGTTGCTATAGGAACCGTTTCCACTGATTTCACTGAGGCTTTTGTAGAAAAGCTGAAAAGAGGATCATTTAGTTTCATCACATTCACTCTGTCTTCATTACAATAATTAATAGCACGTAATATTATTATAACATCTCTAAGTTCATGTATATATCAGAAGATGAATGTTACCGTATTCACAGGTATTGCTGAGGTGCTACAGTGTTACTGACTGTATGTTGCTGCCACTGACATTAACATGAGGTTGAATGTTATTAACTCTACTGTATAAAAGACTGGTCTCTCGAGAGACCAGCAACACATGAATGTAAAACTGTGCTGCTATAGTTTACTGTTAGGAGAACACACGTGCACCATCCTCCTGATGTGCTCAGCCACTCACCGTCCGTATGACGAGCTTACTGCAACTTCACACGTGCTGCAGTGTTTTCTTTGTTTTTTTCATATGTCACTTTTAAATAATACTGTAAATGAAAAGAATAAAAGTTGGAGCGAAAGGTCGGACTCACATTGTGCTTTCTTAGCAGTCAGGCTGTTTCTGTTTCTTAGGTTTTTTTGTTTGTTTATTTGTTTTTTTTTACATCTGATAGAAGTTATTTTCTGTTCTATATCCTCACCTCACTTCTATCTCTTAACTGCAGATTTGTTGTGAGATACTTGCATTGCTGTATACTAATGTAAGCATCTAGCTGAGTCTCTTCACAGCAATACACTTTTTATAAGAAGGGTAAAACTGGATGCATGATCACCAACCTAGTAGGAATGGGGACTTGGGTTGAGGGGGTAAGAGTCACATTGTTGTAGCTGCATGTACAACAGAAGAACTGCAAGATAGAAGATGTGATGAGAGGAGAATGGGGTGGGATGTGTTTCTCAGGAACAGTTTAATGTTACAGTAGAAACCTGATGAACTTTGTTTTGTACAGTAAAAGAACAGATGCATGGCATGGAACCCTGTTTTATTTAGTGGTTCTCTGTCCATTGTTTTTGATGAGTTTTTAGGTTTTTGTAATAGCATTAGAATTAGCATTTGCCCCCACCCCTCTTCTGCAAGCTGGACACTGAATTCATGAAAACAAGGAAACAGGTTAAACCTCAGACTCTCTGCCCTTTCGTTCCCCTTTTTGCATTGTCTTGGCTTCTGTCTCCCTCCTCATGTTCAGAACATGTAAAAATGTGCAGATAAAGTGTCTCATTATGTCACAGGCAGGATTTTTAACACTGTTTAGGAAGAAGTGGATCTAAAGACTGGCCACAGCGAGAGGCTGAGAGTGTGTATAGTGGAGTTGGGTGGGGCTACTACTAAAAAAAATTTAAAAAAATGTGGGCGGTGGGTAGAGGCGACCCTTGCGTGTGTGCGTCTTCTGTGCGTATGTGCGTAAAAGCCGTGCGTAATTGGGGATGTGGTCCGCCGAGTAGAGGAGAAAGTCTGTGAGCAGACAGTGAGCGGGCGCAGCAGTGCTGATTAAGAGCGACTTCCTTCCTTCGCCGGGACATTAACATGGAGTATGGGGGCTATAAATGCGAGTTAAACCGTTTCTCAAACAAACAAGTCTACAGACTGCTGCAACGCACAAGAACTTAAACGGACGCAGCCGAGGTTCAAACATGAAGAATGTTATGAGGCTGTTTGTCGTGGTTGTGGTTTCCCTAATGGGGAGAACCGGCGGGATACAGCCGAATAGCGGATACTGCATAGAGAACCAGTGTTTCACGATGTTCCAAGATCCCAGTGAATTCACAACCGCTCAGAGTCAATGTGAAGCTCAGAATGGACACTTAATGACTGTGCGCTCCTCTGTGTCGCATGATGTTCTTATTATCTTGCTGGGAAACGTTACGGGTCAGTTCTGGATCGGTTTACATCGACAGAGCGGCTGTCCTGACGCTTCAGCTGAGCTGAAAGGTTTCCAGTGGGTAACTAAAGACAGTAAAAGCGACTTCTTCAACTGGGCGCCAGGTTTTGACAGTAGCTGCTCTTCTCATCGCTGCGTCTCAGTTTCCAAAGCGAGCGACTTTAAATGGACTCAAGAACCATGCGACGAACAGGCGGCAGGGTTCTTCTGTGAGAACAGCTTAAGTGATGCCTGCAAAGGCCTCGCAGATGTTGCACCGGGTGAGTCTGTCATGTACTTGACCCCGTTGGGGTTTGGGGGCGAGGACTTGCTATCTTTGCCTCCTGGAAGCATCGCAGCCCGGAGGCCTTCGGGGGATAAATATGTCTGCGACTCCGGACAGTGGCTGCACGGACCCTGGAGCTGCGAGATCCAGAACGGTGGATGCGAGTTCAAGTGCATTGTGAACTCCAAACAAGTCCCGTCCTGCTCCTGTCCGCCGGGACAAACCGTCAACGATGTAAATAAAGTGACCTGCGAAGTGGTCGCGTACGACCCGTGCATTGCTCTGAGCTGCGACTTCATCTGTCAACACGACGGAGAATCCTACGCGTGCGTGTGTGACCGCGGCTTTCAACTGGCGACGGATGGCAGGTCGTGCGTGGACTTCGACGAGTGCGTGGACAGGCGGCAGTGTCCGCAGGAGAACTTCAGGTGCCTCAACACTCGCGGCGGCTTTGAGTGCATCTGCAAAGTAGGATATCAGATGTCTGGAGGCCGGTGCGTCGACGTGGACGAGTGCGAGTCCGCTCCGTGTGAGCACCTGTGCACCAACACTCCCGGTAGCTACAAGTGCGCGTGTTATCCTGGATACATAGTGGACCCACAGTCACCGTTTAACTGTCAGCTGCACTGCGGGGCGGAGGAGTGTCCCGCCGAGTGCGACCCGAATGATGACTCCCAGTGCAACTGCCCTGTGGGCTACATAGCAGAGGAAAGAGATGACGGTACGTTTTGCTTAGACATTGATGAGTGCTCTAACGAGCAATGTGATCACGGCTGTGAAAACACGCTCGGCAGCTATGTGTGCAAGTGCAATCCAGGATTTACATTAGTCAACAAGTACAAGTGCGTAAAATCCGAGGATGATAAAGGTTCCGAGGCGGCCACAGCTCCAAATATCCCCACCACACCATCTTTACCACATCCCGGCCCAACGAAGCAGCCCTCCGCGATGTCAGTGGGGAGTCTTGTTGGGATAATAGTGTGCGCCGTCATCTGCGTTGGACTCCTGGTGTTTCTGGTTTATTACATTTTTAACCGCAGGCTGAAGATGGAGAGCGCCGGCGCGCTCAAAGCGCACGAAGGCGAGGCGCACGGTTTGGAGCGAGTGGCAAGCGACAAGTGACAAGAAAGAAAGAAAGAAAAAACTGTGCAAGAGAAAGAGACGAGACGCGACACGTGAATGTACAGAGACAGAGAATCAAAAGACACAAGTACAGAGTTTCTAAAGGAGTCACAGAGAAAAGATCATAGAAGATGAGGACAACACATCTAACACACAGTAACTAATGTTTCCTTTGATGAAGACGAGTCACTGCCTTCACAGTGGGTTTAATCCATAAAGCAACAGGTACAGTGGAAACGGTGTTTTTTTAGAAATATTTGCGCTGGAGCTTTATTAAATTATAGAAATGCGAACATGCATGAGAAGTCTGTTGTTTTTTTCTTCAATTTGTGTCTCAGCCACTCCCGCATTAAACACAAGTAGACTGCGCCACCATGTGGAGGAGATGATGCAACAACAGGTCATTTATACAGCTATAAAAACAGCTTCATAAAGAAGATGGGGTTTTTGGAAGAAGCATGTCTCACATTGTCGCTTTACAGGATCTATCACACACAAGACCACAGCACGACTGCTGATGTTTTGAAGAGGGAAAATAAATATTAATTTGCGTGAACTACTTTGGTTATATTTCATTCTTGATTTTCCATACGGTGACTTTTCACAGATGTCAGCAGTGGTGTGATGTTGTGGATTAACCACCTGGCTTGCTTATAAAGTGATTATAAAATCACCTTCATGTGTACCAGCTGCAGTTTTTGTTCCTCAGCACCACACTGGTCTGTGTTAATATATTTCGAATCGATCACTAGAAATCTTCTTTGCAGTCATTTCCAGAGAGTTTCAACCTGACTAACGAATTTGAAGTGGTAGTGTAGTGAGGTAGATATATACTTTTGAGTATTGAGGTTGTGAACTTTTGCCACCTCTGCCAATACACAAATGCAAGTACTCCATTATAAATTGCTGTCATTTTTGTTTGCATATTTTAAGTACATGTATAACAGCAAAATGTACTCTGCAGTATAACACCTGCTGTGACTGATATCATAGATGAATAATTACTACACTGGCCAAAGAAAAGTCACCACCTGGGTTTCACTAAGCAAATAGAGTTTGTGGATAATTATAATTGATATGTTAAAGCTGGTAATAATCTGACTACACAAACGTGCCGAATGATCAGGTTTATCCAATAACAGACATTTTCGTCCATGAT
Organism: Ctenopoma multispine; assembly: GCA_034779795.1. Classification (NCBI taxonomy): domain Eukaryota; kingdom Metazoa; phylum Chordata; class Actinopteri; order Anabantiformes; family Anabantidae; genus Ctenopoma; species Ctenopoma multispine. The sequence goes on from JAUYWH010000016.1 coordinate 3,222,968, forward strand.
GACAAAGGCATATTCCAAGATGACAGTGTCGATATTCATTCAACTCAAATTGTGAAACGGTGACTCGGGGAACATGAGACATCATTTTTGTATGTCGCCACTCTGTGACACTCTGTGACTCTTTTTTTTTGGCAGGGCAGTGTATGACTCAAAGTTGCATCTTTGGGATGGTGGTGTAATTCATGGGTTAGCAAAGACACAAACCACCCACTCAGGTGTATAATAATCATTTTCATTAGTTTACTTAATTTGGTTTACATTTTGTGCTGGTCTATAAATTACTTTTGAACCATAATTTTGCACTTTTTACTCCAGAATAGTAATTTAACAGCTACAATAATAACTGATGTAAAATATAATAAGTTGTACTGTATATTAAACTACTAAGTGAAAGTTAGTTATTGGAGCAACATTTACGATCCAATAATATAATGTAATGTTACATCATAAATGTTATTATAAAGTACATTAACGTTGGCTTCTTAACGTACATTTTGTTTCAACTACCTCTGTGGTTTTACCAAACGATGTGAAACTGAGATCTGGGAGGTAGGAGAGTTTCCCCCACTCCTGGTCATAAAAGGTCAAACATGGGGGGCACGAGGGGAACGTGCCTCCACAAGAGGAAGAACATTGATGTTTGGGGAAATTGCGACATTCCCTTGTTTTGTCAGAGCAGCAGAACATGAGGAACGTCACTCACACTTAGACCCGGAGAAACTGTTCACTCTGTCCAAGACAAACAGGTAAGACACCGCAGTGTTGACTGCTTGATCTAATAGATATTTGCTTAATTTATTTGTATTTAGTATTTTTCTAAATCATTTACTGGGAAAATAATTTTTCGTTAAATAGTCTTGTTAAAAAGTTCGAGGCTGCTGAAATACGTCTCTGATGTTTATGACCTCACTAATCCACACAAATCAGGTTAAAAACCCGTGAAAGCCTTTAGAAATGTGCATAAAGCCGAAGATTTACGTTTACAGGACACATCGGACGTGGACTGTGAAAACGTGTAAAGACATAAAGGCGAAGCGGTCAGTAATGTGGGGAAAAGGTGCGTTCACGTTTCTCCAAGTTAGTTTAAATACGACAGGAGCTCAGCTCACGTAGCGTGAGCATGAGCACGTAGGGACCGTCTCTAAATTCATGTTAAGATCTAAGATGAATCTGAACGCTTTAGATGATGATCACTTGCATGAGAATAATAAAAAAAATGGAGATAAAACCACGGTGCAAAGTCATTTAAGACCGATCTCTTCAAAATATATGGATGCATTTAAATCTTCAGGGTGTAACATAAAGGGATCTATAAAAGTAAGAATAATTGTAGTTTCTTTAGCACAGAATGATCCTTTTATGTACACACAGTGGATCACCTATCATGGAGGCCACGAAATCTCAGCTTGAATTTGATGATACTAAGAAATCAAAGAAAAAAGACAAATATAATTTTCTAAATTATCCTTATCGTCACAGTTTGCTACTTGATGCAGTCATAGGCGGCGACATGGAATATGATGGCCACCAAAGGCTCTGCAAGGCTTGGAAAGGGAGGTGGTCAATGAGATGATTGTAATCTTAAACCTTACCGCTAGAAAAAAACATTGAGTGAATTTATCATATTGTTAATGTGTATAAATATTATTCAGAAAGTTTTTTTATTGTAAGATTTGATTATATTTCTACTTTCCGAATTGAGGAATATTGTAATATTACCCTTTTTTGATAGCTTCAATGCCAGCAGACATTATGATTAAAAGCTATTTCTGCTATATTTGTATATCTTGCACAGTGCACAGTCCTGTTCTACTTGGTGTTGGTACTTGCACAGATTGAGAAGAGAAAACAAGGAAGGAAGGAAGTAAATTCTAATCTGTTTGTAAAATCTATTTTATTGGTACAAACAGTACTCTGGTATAGTAGTACAGTTGGGGCCAGAAGTATCCGTACAGTAACAGAGGTTTTATGATTTTTGTCTTTACACAACATCACAACGAATCAAAAATATATTATTTAAACTTCATTCAACTTTATTTTAATCCAGGGGTGTCAAACTCAATTTCATCGCGGGGCACATAACCATTACGGTTGATGCCAAAGGGCCACTTGTAATTGTGACTAGATGCAGTGGCTGACGCGTCTGTATGAGCAAAGTAGGAAATTGCACAGAGCAGCACTTTGGCAGGGGAAGAAATCTGCTGCACCCGATGTCCTCACATGTGAGCAGATCTTTTAAAAAAATAATGAACCAGTAAATTTTTCTTTGGAAATCTTCGTGTTGATCTCTGATGATGACTGCCAGAGCTGTGAGAGCGCACAGACACTGGACAGAGCACAGATCGGCTTTATTTAACAAGGATGCGTCGCCCTGTATCCTGCTCTAGTTTTGCTCCAGTGCAGTAAACACAAATTTCACATATCACGCTGTAATTTATAAAGACGTTTATCTGTGGAGAAGATCTGTGATCAATTGTTCATGACGCCTGGTGCATACTGTCAAATACTCTGTCAACTTGTGAGTTGCACGCTCACGTTAACATGTGATGATCATTATGAATCTTTAAGAAGAGTTCAGTGAACAATCAGGATGTTTTGTGTCCAGTTTGAGAGGAGAACATTTCTTTTTTCTTTTAGTGTTTAAAGACAAACAGTGACACGTCATGACAGTTATCGACAGAATTGATAAATTGAAATAACTGGGGCATAGTGAAACATATTTTAAATATATAAATCGGGATTTTGTGTAAAAATGTAACAATATAGAAAATATGGTACATTGGAAATAGAGCAGCAGTCCGAAAGTATCATTTATGAGCTCTCGCAGGCCACATGAAATGTGGGGGCGGGCCGGATTTGGACCGCGAGCCATGAGTTTGACATATATGTTTTAAGTGGTTTAACAAAAATCCGGCATATTTTGCATTTACCACATTATATGCATTTATCATTTAGGAATTATGCTCAATATTATTTGGACAATTGACTAACAAGAAGTTAATTGATCAGGTGCAATCCATCCCCTTGTTCAAGACAAATGAAGCAGATAAGAGGTCTGGAGTATCAGGTAGTGAGTTAGCGTTTGGCAGCTGTTTGACTGTAGCTACCAATATGTCCCAGGAGAAGGACATCATTAGATAGGAAAAACAACTTAATCTATAAGAGAAAGGGTGGCTTAGGTGTGGCCAAATCAATAGTTGAGAACAATCTTAAAAAGACAGAGAGCACTGGGTGTCAGCTAGGTTACACTGCATGGCAGACCCAAACGCAGACCAGGACAAGAGAGGGTTCAAACAAAAAGAGTCTTTAATGAAACAGTAACAGAAAACAGTGGCCAAAAATTTAGTACAAAACTAAAGCGATGAACAGTAGCAAACATAGATTAACAGGGTGGAAAAGAGGCTGGACAGGAACAGAGACTGGAACCAAACCAACTTACAGAAGTGAGGGTACAATCTGAGGTAGTGATGTTATGTTATGTCTCACTTCACCACACGGAAAATCACGTGAACATCCCAAATGAAGCTTCATTACGTCACAGACGTGCGTCCTGCTGGTTTGAATCGTCAGGTGTTCTTCTCATTCTACTTATTCAGAGCCTATTTTAAAGTGATCAGATTTCATTATACAGCATATAGACGCTTTTATTCTGAGTTATATGTCATCTTGATCTCAGATTTATTTCACCCAATGAAATGCAATATCAACTTTTTGGCCAGCAGATGGCGACATTTCTAACAAATGCATTCGAACCTTGAACCATTTTCAACACAATTGCTTCATATTGATTCAGAAAGCTCCAGGTTCTCCATCACTTATCTAAGGAGCGGAATGATGGGTAGAAGGGGCAGTGCATAGCATGATGAGCTGACAAAGGAAGGTAGAAAGTGCAGGGGCTTAAATAGTGAGAGGACTAATTAGTAACAAGAAACACCAGGGAGCTATCAAGGAGTGAGCGTGGAGAGAGGGGCGTGGCCAAGATGAGAAAAACATGGAAAGAAAGACACGAGGACAAGAGCAGGATATGAGACTGGGGAGCTCAACAACATCGAAAGGCCTGGAAGATCACAGAAGATAACTAAAGTGGATGATTCCTACTAAAGTCCTTTCCTCAGTGAAGAAGTCTACAAATCAAAAGACATCTTCATGAATGTAAATGTAGAAGATTTACCTAAAAAACCTCAGATGTTCTGCAATCAGATTCTTTGGACTTATGAAACCAAGATTAACTTGTACCAGAATCATAGAAAGAGAAAAGTATGGCGAGTATACTGAAGATGGCAGAAAGACCAAAAAAGTAACTGAAGGTGGCTGCAGTGATGCAGGCTCCAGGCCTCAAGCAGTCATTGACGGCAAAGGATTTTCATCCAAATAATATAATGGTTGTGGTAATTGTTATATTTACAATTATTTGTGGACACTTTGTCCAAACTTCATTGAGCCCCTGAAAATTGAGGTACTATGCTGTAATTCCCAAATGCTAAACCTTTTTACATAAAGCTCTAAAATCTACACAATATAATCAAATCTTGATTTTTGATTTATTTCAAATCCATTGTGATGGATATAAAGGAAATCATAAAAACTTGTCATTGTCCAGATACTTCTGGGGCTTAACTGCATCTAGTATGGCAGCAGTTACCTCAAGGCAAATAGGCCAACTATTCAAAAAGGGGTTTATTATCAAAGCTCTTACTATGTTATACTATGAACTATGAACCTGTCAAAGCAAACAGTGTGACTTAATTTCACCCGTTTCTTTTACTTTTAAATAAATCATCACATACCTGCCTGTCATCAGTAAAGTCTGCACTGCTGAATCAATGCAAGTTCACTTCATCTTCTAACACACTACTTTTTGTCTTGTTAGGAGGACATTATGTGGAATCTGGCCCATCTCTTGGTTTTCATTGGTTTCATTCTACAGGTATTTGTACAACATTAGACTCTAAACTGATCAAATATGTTTTGTTTTGAAACAGAACAGTAACCAGGTGAACACTCACACAATTACTTGATCCTTTGACCCCACTAGACCCACATGAAAAAGAACAAATGTTTAAACTGTGCTATTTAATATATTTTAATCCTGAATCGATCTAATCAGCACCTAGAACCAGCTGCATATCTAAAATATGAGTATGTAAGATACCTATTCCTTTAACTCTCAGTAAGAAAAAGGGGTATTTCACAAGTCATTTTAAAAATCATTTAACCAAGTCTAGTTGTTTTTCAGCTTACATACATTATGTAACAATTCTACCTACAGGTATCCACATGCAGTCCATCATGCATTTTATATAACCTTGCGGCGGATTGTGCCTCAAAGAACCACTACTGGGTTCCTGCCCTGCCTCCCAACATAACTCACCTCTTCCTGGCGGAAAACTTCATCAGTGAGATCAACAGCACCTCACTCAGAGACTATGACCAGCTGCTGGAATTAGATCTAGGATGGCAATCGGTGCTGCTCATCATAAGGAACAATGCTTTTCTCAGACAGAGGAAATTAACACGGTTGGTTCTTAGCCAACACACTGTTGGTCTACAACTTGAGCCAAGGGCATTTGCAGGACTCTTCAATTTACAAAAGCTCTTTTTGGATAGTTCGAATTTGACAGACACCATATTGTCAGAAAACTATATGGAGCCACTGTTGTCCTTAGAAATGCTTGATCTCTCTTATAACAAAATAGTGAGACTACAACCTGGAATTTTCTTTTCAAAACTCAGAAAGTTTGCAGTGTTAAAACTCAAATTGAATCGGATTGAAATGTTATGCGAAGAGGATCTTGTTGGTTTCAGGGGGAAATACTTTGCACTCCTGGACTTACACTCCAACAGGTTAGGGAAAATGTTTGATAAAGGTTTTGACAGGGAAAGCTGTGGGAACCCTTTCACTGGGATAGCTTTTAATATTCTCAATATACCCAGCAATGGGTTTAACTTGGCAACGCTAAAACAGTTTTTTAAAGTAATAGGGGGGACTCAGATTTCACACCTTAAAGTCTCTGAAGGTCTTGGTAAAGACTTTTCACACAGCAACTTCCACGATCCAGATGAAAGCACATTTGAAGGCCTCGTGAACAGTTCGATTAACACCTTAGATCTGTCTGGCAACCGTATATTTGCTTTGCACAGGGACATTTTTTGTTCCCTAAAGGATGCAGCAATCATCGACATTTCAGGGAACAAAATCAATCAGATTGATAGAAATGCATTCAATGGTCTTCAAGAACATTTGCGAATGCTCAATCTGTCCTTCAACCTTCTAGGAGAAATACGTTCCTACACGTTCAACAGTCTGACAGAGCTTAGGGTGTTGGATTTGTCCCAGAACCACATTGGTGTATTGGGATACGAAGCTTTCAATGGACTGCCCAACTTACGAGGGTTATTCCTGACAGGAAACTCACTGCGAAACCTGGGTTTTCCTGTGCCATTACCAAAGTTAGAGCTTCTCCTTCTGGGTGACAATAGGTTGGTGTCAATATATGGTATCAGTGAATTTGCAAAGAGCAGCATACATGTGGACATTGCAAACAACCGATTAACGAACTTAGATGATGTTTTTGAAATAGTGACTAATTTTAAGAACCTGCAGAATTTGTTCTTCAGTGGGAACTTTATAAAGTTTTGCACTCTAAGCCCAGTACCTTATAATAATAGTTTACAAGTGCTGGACCTTCATGACAGTTTCTTAGATGCACTTTGGGCACAAGGAAAATGTCTCAACTTGTTTGATCATTTCAGGAGTCTTCTAGGTCTAAACATAAGTCACAACTCAATCACGACTCTACCACAAAAGATTTTCAGAGGTCTAAGCTCGATTAGAGAGATTGACCTCTCATTTAATTACTTGACCGATCTCCAGACAGATGTCTTTCCGGACAGCCTGAAAATACTCCACATCACAAACAACTTTATAGGCCATCCACATCCCAGAAGTTTTTTATCTCTTGCTGCTCTTGACCTGGCAGAAAATTGGTTTCACTGCGATTGCAATCTGGAGAGCTTCCTCAGTTGGGTGACTGTGACTAATGTAAGCTTGCTGAGTCCAGTTAAGGAGTTCAGATGTGCCTTACCATCAGATCTCTACAACCTTTCTCTTAATAATTACATCACTATCATGGAACCGTGTGTAAATGAAGAAATGGATGGCCAACGTCTTGCGTTTGCTCTCTTCGTCTTCTCTGGCTTCCTCATCGTCACTCTCATCCTCTGCAGTATTGGTTACACCCGTTTCCGAGGGCACATATTTGTTGTTTACAAAAGGATCATTGGCAGAGTTCTAGAAGGCCCAAAACGGACATCTCCTGTGGAAGAGGGGCAGTATGATGCTTTCTTCTGCTTCAGCAACAATGACTACAGGTGGGTGGAGGCTGCTTTGCTGAAGAAGCTTGATAACCAGTTTTCAGAGAAGAACATGCTACGCTGTTGTTTCGAGTCCAGAGATTTCCTGCCAGGTGAGGATCACCTTTCAAACATCAGAGATGCCATCTGGAGCAGCAGGAAGACTGTTTGCATCGTCTCCAAGGAGTTTCTCAAAGGTACGGGTTTTAAACAGTCATTCACTACTGTTTTCATTTCTTTGAAGAAAAGAGTGAAATATTACTTGGTTAATAATAATAATAATAACCGTAGCAGCACCATGGCCATACTAAAGATCTTAATCCCTCATCTTTCTTTTTTGTTTTATTTGTCTGTTTATTCAACTGCAAAATTAAGTACTGAACAAAAGATCAAAGCATCAAACTAACAAGATTGCTCCTTTTTTTAGATGGCTGGTGCTTGGAGGCATTTACCTTGGCCCAGGGCCGGATGCTTGAGGAGCTGAGAAATGTCTTGGTTATGATGGTGGTGGGGAAGGTGTGTATTAGACTGTTCATTTTCTAACTTTGCACCTACTGTATTCTGTGTTATATGCAGAAACTCATAGTCTTTTACCCTGTTAAGTTGATCTGTTGTCTGTCAGTGCACAATCTTATTAGTTCCTTATTATAAAACCACCCTATTTGCATAAATGAGGGGCTCTTAATATAATTAACTCCAGTACGACTCCACTATCACCTCAATAATAAACATTTAGTAGACTTATCACTAATCTGACAGTTTCAACAAAAACTGAGAAATGATAACCTTGTGAAAGTAGAATTCATGGCAGAGCTGCTGTATTGTATTGAATTGGTTTAGATTGTACAGGCGTATCAATTAAAGTGACCAGTCAGTGTTTATGGTAATTGTGTTAGCAGACAATTGGTTTTACACACTCAGTAACCAGGACCATTAGCAATTACTAAGGTATCAGGTGTCAGGTTTCAGTCCACCTGACAAATCTACATTCATCATAAACTCTGTTTTTAATTCTAATCTTGCTCTCCACATCTTTCACTACTACATAACATGTCTTACTAAACAGCTGTCTGCAGTAAAACACAAGTTGCTTCTAAGATCAGCACAATTTTAGGCTGTTCAGCATTGTTTAGTATCTTCTTTTCACCAGCAGATGTCAGGCTTCACATAAAATAAAAACTGGTTAACTTTGCTTTACGTGTGGTAGAAGATTGGTACTGTGCAGTCTCTACTGAAGTAGAAAAATATCAGTTCTGCACTTTCATTCTCACCAAATCTTCATTCTGATGAAATGCAACCCAAGGTGGCTCACTACCAGCTGATGAAGCACCACGCAGTCAGAGCTTTCGTCCAGAAAAGGCAGTACCTCATCTGGCCAGAGGACCCTCAGGACCTGGAGTGGTTTTATGAGCAACTTGTATCTCAGATAATCGTAGACACCAATGTGAAAAAGTTCACAGAGGCCAAATCTGAGCCAGTGAAACCTGAGAAAACAGACAGTCGAACTCAACATGAAGACAGTATTGAACTAGAGAAAATCAGAGTGACTGCCATGTAAATTTTAACTGTATTAGTTTATAGAACTCCATGACTTAATAACATATACAGCACAAACAAGTGATTGTCGTTTTGTTTTGAGAAATATTACCATTAACGATCAGATTAAGGTGTTCTTGTGAATAAGTGTTGAGTGGAGCAAATACAGCACTCCCCACGCTTATCACTCAAAGTGTGAAGCAAATCCATAGCAAAGCTTTCAACTTTACAAGAGCCACACTTCAGGCAGCGCTCAACACAGGTATGCTGATAGAGTTGTGCATGTCCTGGGTGCTGGCAGCTGCCTGATGCTGTCAGCCCAAGTGCTTCAGGTCGTCAAACAAATTCCAATCTAAAACAAAGGCAGTATGAGCAAACACAAAGTACAAGTTTTACATAATCATTTGATTCATTAGCCCAGAACTCAATAGCCAGTTCACGTCTGGACTTTAACTGGGCCGCTTCTACTTACTCTTCTGCTTGGGATCATTGTCTTGCTGCATAAACTCACAGACTGATGACCTGGTGTTTTCCTCCTGAGGTCAGGTTGTTTTTTTTTTTTACCGTTATTATGGGCATTATTTTCAATGATGTATGATTTTATTTGTCATTACATGTATTGCAAACATTAAAACTGAGTCTCATGTTTCTCTCTGTAAAGTGTTGTTTTCAGTGTGGTTTATTTTATTAACCAGAATTTATTAAAAAAAAGGCCAAACTATTCAGGTGTGTGAAGAGGAAGAGGAAATGATGCAGAAGGTCTTTGGACTTGTATTGACTACTTTTACCACTAGATGGCGTGTGTTGGCTGTTCTTTTACTGCCTGTGTTGAGTGTTCAGTGAAAACCCACAGTGATAATTAGTGAGATTAAGTTTAGTGATCACCAGATGAAGGCTGTGTAGAATTGCACTCAGCGTGTTACATATATTTCATCTCAGCAGCAACTGCAAATCATATCGTCTCCCTAGGCACTGGGGTTTGTTGGACTGTGGGACAAGAGTGTGCGAGAGGACAGTTGACTTTCTTTCATTTAAGATGTGTGTCTGAAAACAGGAAGCTACTGGGCAGAGGAAAGCTTCCGTCCTGCTGGTCCCGGCAGCCTGCATCCTCCCAGCTTTTATGAGCCAGCTGTTCTGAACATTACAGCCTGTCTGGAGGCTCCTGCTGCTTATACACTGTGGACAGTCCATTAGTCTAAATGCGATGCAGCATTAACATCTGTCCAAGTCTCCTTTTGATGCAGTTGTTCTGTATGAACAGCTGGGATTTTGACACATTTCTTAAAACTCTGTTTGTGTCCGCAGAAATGTAACAGATACCTAAGGGCCTCAGGTGCTATTTTGCTGCTTACTGTATATTTATATTTTTTTTCTTTTTAAACATATTTTAAACCTGAAGCCTTCAAGCCTCATACATTCCATGCAAATCCACAATGCTGAGGTGGAGAAAGTAAGTTCTCAAGAACTACAGATCTGCTATTTGAGTAAAATGATTATAAGCACAGTGTAGAAATACAAGTGAAAATCCTTCACTGAAAAGCTTTCGTAAGTACAAAAAAGCAAAAAAGTAGGTTTTAAGTGTTACTTATGACACTGAATATTATACTGAGTATGGTTTTGAATTATAATTATTATGAGGGGTTATTTTGAAAATTCATGTGTAAACATCAGCTTATCATTCAGAAAGTGTGTAAAGGTAATCATCTATAACTGCTCTTGTTTAGTCTTGAAGGATGTGAAACTTCCTTTATATATTTCCTTTTGAATATAGTTTAGTTAGTTATAGTTTGAGCTGTTTAAATATGGTATATTACTTATTTATATGCATAAGTGAACATTTGCATATACTGACATCTTCCCATGTAGTGAGTTTCTTCTAAATGTATAGAAAATTATAAAACTAGTTTTTCTAGTTAAGACAGACCAGAGATATGTTGAGTGAGAGATTAAGATTGTAGTTGGATTTAACCTGCTTTCAGAAGCAAACTAAAAATTGTAAATAATATGCTTCACAAACCACAAATCATTGATAACAAGCACTTACTTATACCTACTTACTTGTAGCATTGCACCTTCTGTATACATGTCTCTTCCTGTTTTGTTTTCATAACATATAACATAAGTGGTAACATAATAATTTAGCACAGTTCTGGAACGTATGTAAGTGTAAGTAAGGATGTTTTCTTCCTTTTCTGTTTTATTTATTCATTTTTGCAACATGCACAAAACCTGAGGTATAAAAAACATTTTAATGGAATTTATTTTACACACACATTGAAACTACAGCATGTAATGTTTTCCAGTTTTTTATTATCCTCCAAAACGTACCTGACTGCAGAGATGTGCCTTCCAAGGCCTCTGTGACCCATTGAACTCACTGAACAGTTAAGCAGCAGTGCGGAGGTATTATCTTCTAGTATGGTTGTGAGTGAGGCTCACCTCTTTAACTAATCAGGGAATCCTGGCTGGCAGGTTTTGCAACTAACTTTTGTTATTTACTGTAACTTAATCATAATGATGAGACGCATAGAGCAAACTGTAGTAAATGCAAGTGATTCCTAAAAGCTTTGAATAAAATGTTTCTACAACTGAAGTTTTGAGAGTAAGAGAAACAATAGGTTGAACTATTGAGTAGTGTTTTGTCATGTCTGGGTATATTCATTATTTCAGTGCTAATTTTGAATAGAAATGTATAAAGCGGAGGTAAGAAACAATTAATGTAGGATAAAAACCACACTCAGCTCCTCCACGCATCAGAAGAGAAAGAAGAAAAACCTGTTTCACGTCCATAAATCTGGCCCAGTCCAGCAGCTCCACCAAAATCTAATTTGAAAAGTGGAAGCAAATGTTTACCTTGTAAACAAGCTCTCCAGCTCTGTGGCTTCTTCACAGTTATTTCAGGCCTGCTGAATATACTTAGAACAGACACACATGCGTCTTAGATTCTCCACTCACAGGGAAATGTAATAAACTCTGCACCGGTAACGTAGCTAATATTTAACCTCTGTTTAAGCAAATAGAATTACAGGCTTGAGGAGGGGGTCCTCAGATGCAAGTGGACTCATCAGAACGGCAATATCTGAGTGGCGGAGGAGAATAAAGGCGGCCCTGGCAGGATCCAAGACTGAGGGGAACACAAAGTTAGCTGTATGAACCAAAATAAGATCTTTCCCTCAGCACAGAAGCATCAAATGAGCCCAGTGCAGGTGGTTTACTTATGCAACATGTTTTATAGGGCTTGTTTGTTTGCAGGAGTTTGGTTTTGGGTTAAGGGGCGTGACAGGGTTGAGAGGAAAGCACCAGCAAAAGCATGGTCTTGAGAGGTTTCCATGCAAAAGGAGCATTTGTGCATCATCTAGCTGCTTTTCTGAACCAAGCATTTCATTTTGAAACTGGTGTCTGGGACAAACAAAACTGCAAAATTTGAGGAAATTTGGTTCAGTGGGACCTCTGGAGGAATTGTTTGATTTATCACACTTGACATTTGACTTACACTTCTGTTAAGTGTGTGCTCATTAATTGCTTTTGAGAATCAGCATTCAGTCATTTGCAAACCACTGTTAAGTAGCTATTGAACAAACTACTTAACCTCCAGCTGCACACTTAGCTTGTCCGATGTTTAGCTTAATATTGTGTGCTAATTTAATAGACCGTGAACCAAAACAATGATCTGAAAGACAATAAAGCCCTGCTGTTAGTGATGAGCTGAAGACTAGAGCCATAATTTTCAGTAGATTCATCACCGAAGTAATGACTCAACACCTTTGACTTAAAGAAAAAGACATTTTAATCATACACTACATCTTTTGTCTGAGGCATGTGGATACTTGAACACAAGAACACACTGATATTTCAACACTAGCTCCCACAAAATACAAAAACAGTGGAAAACGTGGCACATTTGTTGAAGTTGATGTGATCGCATCTGACAACATTTACCTATAGTTATACAATATCACAATATTTACTGTACAATTTCCTGTTGGTGCAAATGGCTGCTGTACATTTTTAACACTTTTGCAAAATGTCATGGAGGTGTCTTTGTCTAAATACCATTAATTTCCCAGAATAATACAGTTTTATCAAAGAATGTTTCATTGTAAAATCAAACATAACTGGCAGATGAAAAAAAATGTACAAAAACAGAAATGTAAACAGAATCTGTGTTGTTTTAATGAAACACACTGAGGCACTTGGTCAACAAACACTTCCCAAACTTTGATTGCAGAGAGACTTTTGTGTGGTTCCTTTCTTTAGACATCTGCTGTATGCTCTAGAATGAGTTTTATTAAAATATCAATTTATCATCAGCATAAACTCTCAGAAGAGGGATTAGTGTTTACTGCAATAGGAGGCACACTGGTTTCACTTTTTGGCACGTTAAACTCTGAAGCTGAATTGCACTTCACTTTCAACGTCCTATTAAAAAAGTAGAGTTTCTTTGGAGAAGCGGACAATGCCCGCTTCCTTTTGGAATTCCGCTTGCACTTTTTGACACTTTCCTTCCCTGTAATGGGAACACGTTCAAACTTTTCCTGGTTGCCAGGGATTTTACTACAAGCATCAGTTAGTGTTGCTGTTTGTGTCGTTGTGGTGGATACATGGTTATCACCACAACAATGGTCTCTGTCTCTCGCCTTCTGTCTGTCATGACGGGCTGTGTGTGGCGAGTCAAGTGAGGGGGAGGGGCACTGAGTGTGAGGTTGTGTTGGAGCTGGGGAACCAATATTTTTGCTACTGTCAGTACTTGAATGAATCATTTCAGGTCTATGGTCTTCCTTTTGTAATGCACACTCCAAGCCGGAAACTGGACCTAGATCTGGACTTGTGTACTGGTTTGAAGCTGGTGTTGTGGATCTCTGTTCTCTGCCCGAACCAGTATGGATGCAGTACTTCCTGAGATGGCAGCTGTGTGCAGGTACTTGCCTGGGAGCCATTACTCTTCCCTGGGAACAGTAGTGGAAGTGGGCGGGGGTACAGTGGACAAAGTGCGTACGGCAGTCCATGTGTGAGTACACTGGGTCCAGATGTGAAGGTAAGAGGGAACTATTTTGTTTGCTTGGGGTGTGTCCTGAATGGGGAATAAGCTGAGGAGTGGAAGGACAAGAAGGAGAGTCCTGGGGAGGCTGAGCACAAGAGTGGGGGGTCCACTGCTGAGCCAGGTGAGGAGGAGGAGGAGGGGTGTCCCCACATGTGCAGGTAGTGCTTTGAGAATACTGGCACCTGGATGGGGTACTCAGAGTGGCTACAAGCCCATTCTCAGGGCCAGGTCTCCCAGTTTCAGCCTGACTCTTATAATGGATTTGTGAATAAGGGACGCTGTGGTGGTGGGGGATTCCATTATAAAGCTGAGTGCACACCTCATGCTCCTCTCGAGGAGGTAAATCCTCAGTTCTCTGAGTGGATGCCAATGGCTCTAGCTCATAACGCTCCACCTCCCCACCTCTGCTGTCCAACTGGTACTTCCCCTGGCTTTTCCCTTGAGATGAGGGGATTGTGGATGTGGCCTCAGTGAAGGCATGACACTGCAGCTTTTTGGGCAGGGGTATCTGGCCACAGGTACCCTGGGGTCCCAGGCAGCGGCACATGCACTGAAAGAAGAAGGTAGCAAAGGCCCAGCTGATGCACATGATCAGCATCATGAACGTGCCCAGCTGGGTGTAAGCTAGTACGGTTGAGGGCATCATCATGGCCCCGGCTACAAAAGTGGTCAGCGCAGCCATTGCAATCGCAGAGCCCATGCGGCTCAGGGAGAAAATCACCTTCCCTTCACGGTCGGGCTCTGGAGCGAGCCTGTAGGCCACGCCATAGTGTACTGCAAAGTCCACCGAAAGTCCCACTGCCACAGAAATGGTAACAGACTCCAAGATGTTCAGCTCCCAGCCAAGAAGCACCAGGGAGCCGACCGTGACGAATATGGTCCCAGCGATTGACAGGATGGCATACAGACTGATGATGATGTTCCAGGTGGTCAGAAGCATGACACTGAAAGCCACAGCCACTGACAGTGCCATGGCAACCAGAGTGCCATCCGACAGACTGTCCTGCAGGTCATAGAAATCCAAGTTGCTTACAAACCAGCCGTGACTCAGGCCTGCTGGGGCGTAACGCAGCTCCTGTGTGATCCAAGCATCCACCTGAAAGAGAAGCACAACTGTTAATATCAGCAGAATTAAAGAAACTGAATTCAGTTACTTGTTTGGAAAGTAATCATGAAGCACTAAGTCATAAACTAAGGGGAAATATTGTTTTCACGTGATATTTTAAGATGGAGCCATCTTACCATAAAGCATACATTTTTTTTTGGGACCTACCTCACGGTAGAACTGGCACATCTTCTCATAAGCCAGCGTGAAGAGATAGGTACTCTGGAACTCTAAAACTATAGCTCTGATAGTGTCATTAATATCAAATCGGGGCCCAGGGGTCTTGCTGTCCAGATGGTAGGTAGTGCTCCGATCCAGCTCCATGATTGCTCGTTTGATGCACAACTCAAAGACATCAGGCTTGTAAGGGAAGGTGGACTGACTGCAGCAGGGGTAGACAGAGCCCTCCACACAGTCCTGGTTCTCCATCCACTGTTTAAATAATGTAAAGAAAAAAAAATTGTTATATCCAGTGACACTTCCACTTCCATCAACTAAGATGGCTTTAAACAACACATAAATGTGTTTTTGAAATGTGTCATGCAGTACTGACCTGTTTGAATGTCTCAATGAAGCAGCTGGTGAAGTCCTGCTCCTCTGACTGAAAGACAAAACTCTGGTTCCTCAACTTCTGGCAGAAGTTGAGGATCCACAACTGTGATGCTGGACTGGAAATGTTGAAGTTTTTATCTAGCATCAGCTTTCCCTTGTTTTTAGGGTTTAGGGGGTCACCGTTATCCACAGGTTTTACCCCCCAGATGATAGTTATAGGCATGTGAAGGTCCTCGCCATGGTGAACCCTCTCAAACATAAAGAGTTTCTTGTACTCTGCATCATAGCGCTCAAACGGGTGAGAGGATCGGAACACTTGGAACTCCGCTAGCTCCAGAGATGGGAGCTTCATCTTTGGGTTTACACAAACCACGTAGGCCCCTCCGACTGTGATGGCAAGGAACCAGAAGAGCCACAGGTAACGGAGCTTGATGACAATGCAGGGTAGCACCTTCTCAAAGAAGATTCTAGACACCTCAGACACAGTAAATAGGCATTTGTTAGCTTTCTGACAAAGACCTGCCCAAAACATCTGCGTGCAGAAACCTCTTTGTTGGTGTGGAGGCTTGGAGCAGGGGAACATATTAGGCAGGTAACGTTCATGCAGCACCACCACAGCTGGCAGCCATGTCACCATGAGAATATAATTGACCAAAATGGCAGTACCAGCGTAGACGCCGAAACAGCGTATGGCAGTGATGTTGCTGACGTAGTTCGCATAAAAAGCTGCGGCTGTAGTGAAGCTGGTGACAAACATGGAAAGGGCAGCATGTTGCAGGGTCACGCCGACCGTCTCTGCTAGTTCAGCATGGGGTTTATCAAACTTGGTGTAATTCCACACATCACAAAGTACAAAGGCATCATCTGCACCAATGCCTACCAAGATGATGAGAGCTGTGAGGTTCATGAAGGGGAAGAACTCAAAGTTGAAGACCATTCGGTAGAGAAAATAAGATACAATCAATGAACTGATGATGGCTATTATGGTCATCAGTGTGATGAAAACTGAGTGCGTGTACACACACATGACCAGCAGGACGATCACTATAGCTATGGCGGGGTATACGGTGTCTGTGAGAAGGTAGTCCTGAAAGAGGTTGTGCTTAATGCCGAACTCGATCCCTGTTACTGCGGTGATGCCATCTGACGCATTCCAGTTCTCAAAATTGTCCAAATAAATATTCATCATTGATTCTCCTTTCTCTGTGGGGGAGAAGAGCATGCTGTACTTGAGCACTGGTGGAGGATAGTCTAGACTCTTAGGACTGAGAAAGTCCTTATCCACCAGGAAGTGAAGGATTTGGTAGACAGCATTGTACTTGGTGCACTTGCGGGGCACACTGGCACACTTCAGCTGGTCTTTACGTCGCAGGGCCATGTCCCAGCAGTCGGGTCCCAACGTGCCGTTGTGGTAGTATTTGGCACACGAGCGCAGGATCTTGAGTGTGTGCGTTACATCACGCTCTGTGATCTTCTGGCAGGATGACCTGTTGTTGAGGACAGCAATGTAGTTACCAAGTGTCCAGCTGGGGCAACAAGAGGCGTCATTGGTGCGCTGACAAAGACTCCAATAGTCACGGTGGGAACGCACCTGGGGACAGAGACAAATTATTAATATACAAGTGGATAAAAGAAGCAGACATAGACAGAAGAGACTGATAGACTCCAGAGGATTTTGCTGTTCCCCACACGTACCCTTGTGTTGTCCAGGTTGCACATTGATTTGATGGCCTGAATACTCCACAAGTTCTTCCCCTCAGCTGATGTGAACACTAGTCTGGAGTAACTGTCACCTGTCAATACAAATGGTTTATTACTTAAAGGAGAAAAAACGTGGCAACATGTCAAAAACATTATGGTCGCAAACACATCCATACATTTCTTTTGGATTATGATGGCATTGCTAGAGGGTTTTGGTGTGTTGTCCAAGGATCCCTCAACATGTGGCCAGGAGTCAAACCACTGACCCTGTGGTTCATGGGTGTCTGCTATGCCAGCTGGGATGCAGCTGCCCGAATTTAAGGTCAATTTTAATTTTATTTAGACAATTTTGAGAACAGGAATGTGTCAGACAGCATGACCACAGTCATAGGAAGAACATGTTCTTTTTTTCAATCAAATAAATCAAGCTTTGTCATTATGCCAAATGTCTTTATTGTACAAATGAAAAGACTATTTCCAAGATGGGACTGTGCTGCATGTACTGTATTAGTAGATGTCTCTGACCTGTGTGGCAATGTGAAAAAGCAAACTACCTATATTACCTGATCATTCATGTTACTTTTCATTACTTGCATGACGTGAACATTATAAGATACTGAATTATATCAGGGGAGTGCAGCTTGAATTGTAGGATCTTAATACACCTTTCTATTTTAACGCCTACTCTATTTCTTATTACTCTATTTGCCAACTCCAATCAAGTACCACAGAAAAGGTCTAATCTGTAACTGAGAAACAATTCTTGATTTCAAATTAATTTGCAACATTTTTCATTTCCTCGTTATTTAATACTGAGTTATGGATTATGATACAATATGCAAAAAGAGAAGGGTTTTGAATGTGTACAGTGGTTTTTCTGATAGAATTTAATGTTCTCAACAGCAGGGACAAGGAAACAAGGATAATTGAGAGAAGGAACTATGTAGGTAAATACAGATAGATCCTTGGAAAAAAAAATGATCCAGGGTGCACAAATGTGTAAAAACATCTTTTCCATTTCATTATGCAGTAATGAGTACAATGAAAAATCACCGGGTTTACTCATAAGTTGCAAAATGCAAATGCAAAGTCTTACCTGGCACATCACAGAAGAACTCTTTGCTGAAGTCCCACTCTGCTTGGCGCTTGTCTCGGCCCAAGTGGTCTTCAGGCCACCTGGTCTCTTGGTGACTACAATAATATCATTGTAAACATTTAGATAAATGTTTATGAAATAAGCTATATATAAATAGAAATCCCTTTTTGACAAATGATTGACAAATGAATTTGAGTTTAGTGGCCTATAAAAAAAAATATTTTTTTTAGTGTAAGTTTTCACAAATTGTAAATCTGAAGAAAAAAAGAAAAGTTTGAAATGAAAATACATCCTATAAAGGCGAACTCATGTGGCAGTGAACAGAGACATGGTTGTGTCTAAAGTGAGTGTGATGCAAAATGAAGGAAGCAGATTCTAAGCTCAGCAGGGAAATGTAGCAGTAAATTGCTGTTCCCCCCCAAATCAGATGGATGACTTACTGCATTATTATAATAATCATAATAGTAGCTCTGATTGAGCATCAAGGCCAGAGAGGGTGAAGTGCAGACAAGTCTTTGGAGTTTGTGTATGTATTTGTGTATTTTGTGTGTTTATGTGTTCTAGCAGGAATAATGCTGCAGCCATGAAAGGCTTCTGTGTGTATGTGTATTTTTTCCTGGGGCCACAGCCTAAGCTAGAAGCAGGAAGGCAGAGTAATCAGGTGGCTGTCAGAGAGAGACTGAGGCATTGACAGACAGAGGGGATGAGGCAGGGGAGCTTGCTGACAGCAGCAGAGGCCTCTTGTACACTGTGTGCACATACATAAGTGCACAATTACATCTGCAGACAGACGTGCGGAGCGAGACAGAAAAGGAAGACAAAGACACCCACAGAGTCAGCAGGAGACAGAGATGAAGCTGCCATTTTTAGATTTAATTTTAGATCTAATCCTAATCACATGGATACAGGATAAAACATGTGGCAAATTAATTGTTAGCTACAAAAATGTATAAATTCTGCTTATAGATAAGTAATGGACAGGAGACAGAGGATGATCTTAAAGATGGGCAGATCCGTTTTCTTTTAAAGGGGGATTCAGGCCCATCAGTATGTCCTTCAACAGCATTCTTCAACTTCTCTGGCCCCCTCGTCCCCTCACTACCTGCGTCACTACCCTCATCATACAATTTTAAATGAAATTTTGAGTTGGCATTGAGAGACAAACCTTAAATTGTAAGAATGATTTGGTACCTTTACCTCTCTCTCTCTCTCTCTCTCTCTCTCTCTCTCTAATAGCTGCTTTTGTCTCTGTCTCTTTGTTGTAAATGCTTTCAAAAAGAAGAAACCAGAATGTGCAGGTAGTGGATGAGATGTGTGTGAAGTTACTTTTTGGCCTGTTCATCTGCGTATTTGAAGGGGTAGTTGGCCAGTGTTGCTTTGTAGCCCGTGTTCTTCACCATGTTGTTCCATGTGACCAGTCTCTGGCCAATGGCTGTTCCCCGTGGCTCAAAACCCTTCAGGAAGGGAAAGTACACAAATTACATCTGTGAAGCCAAGTTACTGTTTTTACCACATATATTAAAGATGAAACTTTAGTATAAATGACCAAAACTAACACTGAAAGTGTTCATATAGCAGCTATTAATTCAACTGCAAGAATACATTGCAACATCCCACTGTTCAAGCTGGCTTGTTTCCCCATGTACGAGGCAACGTAAGAGCAACAGGGAGCCAATCAAATATATCTGCAGCTAAATGCAGCATTTTCAAGTGTGCTGGCTTGTCAACACATAAACAGAACCACGCCTAACCTGTGTCCTGGGAAAAGCAAGTGAAGCTGATCTTGTTCATTAGAACTACACTAGGCTTTCTTCTTTTAGTAGAAATATGCTCCACAACGTCTTAATGTGGAGAAGCTGTGAAGGGACTCATCACAGATTTTTGAACCCTCCCTTCCAAGCAGAGATGGCAAAAGTTAGTTCATGGCTGTTAATCAACATGGGATCGCATTTCTAGTTTACTACTACTCTTGCACACTAGGTATGAAGCTAGTGTTAGATGCCAAAGGATGTCACAATGTATTTCTCACAAGCTTGGAAGCTGTTGAGCCCTGCAGTAGCTGAGACAGTGTACATAAAAACCATGGAGCAAGCAGATGGAGGGGAGGTCAAGCTAGTGATGGACTAGCACTAGCTAGTCTGTGCTTCAGTGCTTAAGTCTGTTTATTCATGTAGTTAACTTGGTAACTTTCAGATCTGGCATGAGGCTGGTTATCTGGAAGATTTGTGTTGCTGTAGTGTTGTTGAGCTATATCCAGAAAGCAGAGCGCCGTCAGTCTGTACTCACCAGCAGTGGGTCAGAGAAATCAGGCAGGTCAGGCACCAGGATGCCTACTAGGGCACACACCACGATGAGCACTGTGCATGCCCCCAGTACCACAACTGGCCAATCAGCTATCAGCTCAGCATAGCTGGAACAAAAAGGAGAGTAGAAGTTAGTGAACACTGGAAGTAAAAAAGTAGAAAAGTGAAATAACTAAAATATCACATACAGCACAGCCTGATCTGCTTTTTTTCTATAAGGAGAAGTCTCATGTTTCCATACTGAGAGCCTCCATATTAAAATCCAACCTGGTGATCTCTTAAATCCCTGAAAAAACCTTAATCCCCTACTAAACAGTCTTCTGGATAGAGACAGCAGTGTGTAACAGAGCAACGGAGGAGGAGTTCCAAGCTTCTGGTTAACAGAGGCCAGGTACAGAGAGAGACACAAACAATCCCCATCGATTACTCTCATGACTCACTACCCAGGAATGATAGCTCCACAGCAGCAGTGATGGATGGATGACAGGAATAAAGTGAGGTGGAGGAGGAGATCTTTGCAATCCAGAACATCAACAGTGGAGAAACAGTTTATGGCAGGTCTTACCTTTTGGGGAATCGAAACGGCCTTGCAGGGCTGAAAAACAGAAAGAGATAAATCAGGTTTATATTTTCAAGTCAAAGTAACAGAAAATGGAAAACAGATTTGCAGACTTTTCAGCAAGAGCTGACATCTTTTTTTTTTGTTTTGTTTTGTTTCCAGCAGCAGCACACACCTTGGCTTTTGAACCACTGAAAACATTACAACAGATGTTGCTGTCAAAACCACTTGTGTGAGCTTATAATACTAATTTTTAAAAGTCTTTTCAGATGTGACAGTCATAGTTCTGTTTTTAATATGTGTGCCACACGCACGCACAAAGAAAACAATGTAAACATGACAGGTTGGCACAGACCTGAAAATTCCTGCCTGAATAAAAGTGATCCTCAAAGATTTCTGATTGGACCCAAACCAAAACTGAAGAGGATGTTACAGCTTGAACCACAATAAAGCCCCAAATGCTTCCAATAACGGTTTAACAGCATTTTACAATGTATTACGACTCTAGACCTATGGAGCTACACGAGAGATGCAATACAACCTCACAAAGTATTTAAAAAACATCAGACACACTAACAGAGGCGCATTAAGCCTTCAGCTGCTCAAGATCTTTCTGGACTTCTCGTCAGCTTCTCCTGGAGAGTGGAAAGGAAGAAGAGGAAGTGCGCGGCTTGGATCTGGCCACATGGTCACAGCAGGGCGACAGGAGACAAACGGTACGGACTAAAAAGGTCACAGTGAGACAGAAACTAGTGAATGTGGAGAGAATATAGAGGAAGGGGATCCATCAGATCCTGTAATGTCCTCTAATCTGCAAAGGCCTTTCAGCTCTACAATGTGAACTTTGTAAAATACTCCACCATTTACACCTGGGATTAAATTACATTCCTGCACTGACCACCTGAAAATGTGGTTTTGCTTACCCGACTGCATTCCAATGTCAACGCATTCTGCTACAGTTACACCAGTTTTTCCTTATTCAGCTACAGATCACATTTTATGCTTAAATTTTTATGGTTTAAATGGGCTTTCACTGCAGTGATCTAGTAAGTAAAGAATCAGTTTCATGGTGGAAAACCTTCACTTTAATTCCCTGTTTTAAGTTTTTAGGTAGACAACAGATTAGCTACTTCACATCCTTGTGACGGTGTCAACAACCATCCAGTCTCCACCGCAGACACATTGCTAAGGGAGCAATTGACCACTCCTTGAATCGGAGCATGCCAGATGATTGTTCTGATGTAACAGCCATAACTAAAAGCTAAAAGGGTTTTAAAGACCTTTATCTGCACATCAAAAATGGTATTCCCAACACTACTGTGAAGAAATTCACCCCTCAAATGGCACCAAGGGACAGGACGTGAGCGCAGAGGCCAGTCCGCTCCGTCACAGCCAATAAGGTCATCAATACTCTAGACATTCGCACATGATTTAATCAGGACCAAAGAGGTTTTATATTAGCCATCAAAATAAAAGCTGCAGAATGTTATAATTAGCGCACAATAACTATAGCGAAAGGTGACATCAGTTTTATTTCCTCTGGAAATACATATGTTATTCATATCCCAGTTTTCCTTACTGACATTATATATTGGAAGTGGTTCACAAATTATGAGTTCTTCTGTAAGGTGAACTCTCTCTTCAACTTACAGAGTGACCTTTAACCTGGTTTAAACCAACAATGCCTAATGAAAACCACATTTCCCCTGCACTTCTTTGAACTAGTCACCAAGGGAAAACTCTGTACTGCTAATGTAATTCTTTTCACTGTGCTCCGTTTCTTGGCTTTCCATGTATGGCCTTGAACTGCAGACCTCAGGACAGAGCTATGGCCCAAAATGGAGGAGCAGAGTTATTGGACATAGTTGGAATGGATTCATAAAAGTGCTTTCAGGCACGTCTATTTGTCTACTAACGGTCTGTTTTGAATTTAGGTCTGCATTCTGAATTCATATCAGCCAATTGGAAAGGCGCGTAGCATACCTGAGCCAGCCGTTTGGCCCCTGGAATTGCAAACGACTAAGATGAGCCAGGTCCAAGTCCATACCAATAATTCATCATTTTACCATGAAACTCAGGTGACTTTTCCATATTGGTTTAAAGTGAGGAATTCAACATTTGATAAGCTGAAATCAATCTCTGTTCCTGAGACTATGAGAAGTAAGAAAGCAACGATACAATAAAACCACACTTTATTGTATGATCATTATACAAATAAATCAAGGGAGCAAACACAACAGCAGGTGGTGTGGATGATGGTTAACATCAGTGTTGACTGATGATCACAGAGGCCTTACATTTTGCAGGACAACAACCCACGTCGACTTTGATTGTTGACTCTGATCACTTCAGTTCCAGAACAAACTTGAAATACCAACTGTCTCTCCCCCTACTCCTTCCGTCTTCCCACTCTTATCTTTCCCTTCCCTCAGCTACTGCACACTCTTATTTTCTTTCCCCTGGCCCTGGGTAACCTTTCAGTGTTATTCTATTTACCAGAGGGAGAGTGTTTCTGGATCACTGGGCTAATTAATAAGGTAAACACGGACCACCAGCCTCTCACTCAGCACTGTGCTGACAGAGAAGAGAAGAAGAGAGAAGTAGTTGGGGATCTGAGTGTGTGTGTGTGTGTGTGTGTGTGTGAGAAGGTATACGACATGTATGTGTATGTCTACTTCATGTCCTACAAACAAAATTTTGGACTGCCCTCGGAAAAAGTTGCCAATGGTGTTGGAATGTGGGGAAAATGTTTATCTGCAGTTGGCCATAAATCACACTGTGAGCGACGTGGAATGATGGCTGATGGAGAGATTTCAATCCAGCGTCTGTTTAAAAGAAACTAGCATGTGCAGGGTATCTAAAGGCAGAGAGAAATGGTTCAGCAACAATTCAGATGTACCAACAAAGGGAGGAAACATTAATTTGTTCTGCCACATCGAGCACAAACGATATAAGAGGGTGATTCAAATAGAAAAAGAAAATTTGCATTAATTGCTCTGATTATTGCAATGTAGAGATATTTTGTCCATGAATATGCAGTGATATCTATGTGTGTATGCACTAGGTAGATGGGTTTGTTGCGGGTTTAGAGAGGGGTTAACTGTCAACAGACGAGAGGATAAATATTTCATGAACAAGGCCTTCGAGTCGGAGCAAGAGCAATTAGTGTCAACCGTCAGGCTGCTGGGTCCGCTTCGCCCTGATTAGTGCCTCGCTGGAACGCTGCACACAATTACAGGCTCGACCGAGCCATAAAATAGGCCTGGGCTACCAGTGCTCCCATCCAAATGACATCATGAGACTAGCTAGGCAGAAAAACACTGCAGCTAGTCTGACAAGTACTCCTGTGCGTGTGTATTTTAACAAAACTCTTGGCCGAAGGAGACAAAAGAAGGACGCTCTCATTGTGGGCCGTTGTGTACAGCATGATGACATTTATAAGAGTGTAAATATTAAATACGCACACAGAGACAAGTGGATTTTGTCTGATTAAAGGGACGGTAAATGAGTTAGAGTGAAGGGATGGTTAGCAGAGAGGTGTTTCAGTAAACAGGCAATAAACTCCAACAGTGTAAACACTTTCATGCTGTAGCTATAACTCAGGACATAAGAGAAATATCCAACAAGAGAGCCCAAACAAACAAAGCTATGAAGTGGACACTTTGTGTAACCAAATGCTTCCAATATTTCCTAAAATATGCAGGTACTGCTCCAGACAGAAAAAAATATATGGAAGACAATTTAAAACTCTTCTCTGTGGGATCTAATGTGAAGGTCAGTGTCGCACAAAGCGGGGATCAGACACTTAGAGTGGATGTTCTAAGGTACATTAGCTTCAGCAGTAACACATTGTGATTCACGGGGCATCATGTTTCTAACAGGCCTCCAATAAACACTGGAACAGGCCTGTGCTGTTTAACCACAAAGTTTAAATGGAGGTCAGCTGGGAACACCCTCCTCTTATTATCATTACACGTGGGAAACCCAGCTGGACGAGGGTGCAAAGAAAAAGTCCAACAACCTCCATGCGCTTTTATCAGCATGTTAGTTTGGGTTGTTTTGGGTAACGTTTCAAAATTCTCTAATTGTGACCCACAAAAATGAAGAAGCTTGAGAGACTTTTCTGGCTATGATTATTTGTAAATCAATTCTAATCTAAAATAAATGTATCTATTATCTGCAGCAGTGAAAACAGTTGTCAGTGTGTTTATGGGATGTTTTTGGAATGACTGCATCAGTGGTTGCTCATGGCCTTTTCTGGCTGCACCTGCCATTCCCCTGAATACTTGAAGGTGAAATACGGGCGAACACAAATTCCAGGCATATGGCCGGGATTTGAGCGCTGTAGCCAATAGCTGCAAGCTGTCGAGTCAGTGTGACGTCTTTATTAGGGATGCTCCATGTCTCGTACTTTCGACTTTTAAGCACACAGACCCGGAGCTACAAAGAGGCAAAGGTGTGGGGCAGCTGGTACAGATCTTCACAAAAGCAATACCCGCTTGCTTGAGCAGGAATCTTAATGAAACATGGTCAATGACAAAACAAAAGAAAAAGAAAATAAATTTGTGAACTAGGCTCAGCCTAAAACCGAACCCCACCTCTCTGAATACAAAGTGTGTTTATTTTCGACAGTGAATTCCCCTCTTATAGGCGAGGCAGCTTATTAAAACAAGATAAGCCATTTAACCATCACACCAGCGATTAAAAGATGCATGTCTAGGCAAAGCTCTGGATCTGTGTAGTAATAAATCCTACCCATACATTAAGGTAGGCAAAACAACAAACAAATAAAATGACAAGCCTGCAGGAATTGTAGCCAATACACCGTCCCCCAGAGCAAAACAGGATATGAATCTCACACGGAACAGCCTATATTACCTACCTCAAAGCTAAAAAATCATCACATCATCTCCACTGGCACAGTCATTGTTTCATTTGAAATACAATATACTGAAGCCACATCAGTCATGCCCTAAATTCCCCTTTATCACAGATTCTTCAATCCTCGGCAGACATATGATCTGGAGTTGACTCAGAGCTTCACTCGGTTTCTTTGATGTCATTCATTAGTAGAAAAGGTAGGAAGGAAAGAAAAGAGCAATGTTAACACTTTTATTAAAATTTTGTTTTTTCACTCTGAACCACTTCCCTGACTATTGTTACTAAGCCATCCATCTATTTTCCTCTCTGCTTTTGTTGCAGTCGCTTTGTGTCTGACTCTGGGACGTCTGAGGACACGTTGGCTGCGAGGTCACAGTTTGCTCTCTTTGATTTTCTTGGGGCACTCCCTCTTTTTCTGTCAATTGCTTTGCCCTCCTCTCATTATTTGCTAACCTTTTTTTTTCATCTCAGGTTTGTCTAGTGATATAAGGCCATGTGGTGTAGCTGACAGATGCTCCTGTCAGCCACACCATTTATCACTGGTGACTTCGACTGGATCTTACAGGGAGGAAATGGAACAAAGATGTTATTAGCTGTTATTTTGACCAAGATTATTTTAGGAAACCTGACCCCAGCTGAGGCCCCAAGGCCAGCAGTATTAATGATGATGGCCAGGTCAAAACTTATCCTCCCAACTCCCTACAGAAAGAGACTGTATGTGTGTTAGAGAGGGAGAGTGCTGGGGGTGGAGGGGTGGAGGGGTCTGGAAAATTCCAAGTTAAAGTTCACAAAGTGCAGGAGAGGAAACAGAAGCAGAGGAAAGAGTTAGTGCTTCATAAGAAACACGGACACGGTCTTCTTCAGTTTCAGACATTAACATGAAGGCAACAGCTGAGATGATAAAACCTATAACTTGTATGTTAGGGGTGTAACGATTCTCCAAATCCATGATTTGGTTCAGTTTTTGTGTCTTTGGGGTTGGGGCCTTTTAAAACATGGAGTACACTCTGTAATATTCCTGAACGCAGAACACCAGAGCAGCACCTTAAACGCTAAAGCTACTGCACATACAATGTTGATTTCCTAGCATAAAGCCTGAGCACAAATTCAAGTGCACCTACATCATTAAGTAGGAGACTCCTGGGTGGGGAAACGTTTCACTCCTAGTGAATGCATGTACAGTACTATACACTGTAATTTCCAGCGAAGTCAAAATGAAACAATTCTGTATGTTAAACACATTTTTATCTATGTATTATATGCCAAATTACAGTTAAACTGAACTCTATCTGAATCTAATTTGCAATATTTAATTTCAGTATATTATGAGTATAACCATGCAGAAACATGCAAAGTAGAGGAGAAATAATTGTTCATGCAACCATTCAGTGAAACATTTATTCAGCTCTTATACACAGTTCACTCCAACCTGATCAAAGAAAAGTACAAAACCAAATACATTTTTGCCATAGTTTATCCTTTTCAAAGCGCGATAATAATCTTTATCAGCCAGCAGCAGCAGTAGCAAGCCATCTTCATCCAGCTGAGGCCTGGCTAGCTGCTCAGCCAGATTATGATAAATTATGACAACGGCATGCTCGTGTCTGGCTTTGATCTCGCTTTATGAGACACCATGTGTCTTTAATCCCGGAGGGTCATATTTATAGGCTTTGCTTCATACCTGGTCAGTACACTATACCATGAGACTGAGGGGCGTGCAAAGAGAGAGAGAGACGTGAAAATGGCTGTAAAGCAGGAAAACAGAAAAGGTAAACATAAGGCAGAGAACATGTAGGAAAACATTATTTTCTTCAGCAACTCCTACCTCTTTTTAAACCAATGCACAGGTTTGCCATCACACTACTCCTTAACAATTCCAGAAAAAACAGACACGTGTGACTTGGTTTCGTATTAAAATGTCTGCATGTGTCACATTTATCCCGAGTTAACCTTGTAGCTCCACATGCACAGAGGGGATTACACATACAGGATGTCAGTAAACCTCACCCTTCCATCACACTCTTCACCCCAAGAGCCCCTGGAGTCACAAAATATACACATGCGTACAGACAAACTCTTCTGAGTACAGTCTACTTATTGTAGTTTTACAACACCAGGCTGCAACTGAAAAAAAATGAAGACTATATGCTGCTAGTTTCTATCCTTGCAAATTACCTGTGAACGTAAAGTGGCCCTCAGGGTCGCATATCATCACCATTTTACAACCAGCAGCAGCGTCTCTAGTCACCCTACATCACCTCCAGACTTTTTCTTAACTTCTACATGATCTTATCATTATCAGCAGAATTAAAGAACCCCCCCTTTTTTGTACTACACACTCAGCGATTCCTGTTCTACTACTACAGCCCACTTGTAATTCGCTCTGAAGGAAAAATGGGCTTTATACCTAAAATAATCATGTACAAGTATTTCCAAGTGTCAAAGCAGGTGATGAACGCTTCCCAGAGGTAAGAAACACTCATGTGGACTCGATTCTGTTGGACCGAGAAAACGCTGTTCAACACGGTAGACTCTCAGTGCCTGAGGGGCCTCAACACAGACATGAAGACATGAGTATTTTTGCATGTAGAGTACCATCTTTCTTTCAGAAATAACTATTATGTTGATACAAGATATAGGAAGGCAGATTGTCTTGATTTATATTATTGTCTTCCCATAATGGACATTTAGCTTGTTCTACTGTAAGAGAACCTTTTGGATGTAAAAAGGGGCAAAACCATTTTTTTACCTGCAGTTAATAGACAGTACTAACATGGGTCTACAGAGGAAATATCCTGATAAGAAACTAAATATATCATCAAAAAGCACTACAAGGCCTTATTTGGTCCAGATGCCTGAGAAGCTGGGAAATGCATCCGCCCCAAAAGGCTTACAAACAGTTCTTATTCTTAATAATGCGCAAAGCCTCGTCAAGCTGACACCCTAAAAGACAGAGCACACAGATCACTTTCAGACGAACCTGAGCTCGTTGAGGCTTGCAGCTGTCTTAAAAGAGAGCAAGAGATCCAGGGAGACAAACGAAGGGAGGTAAGACACAAAGAGATATGAGAAATACAAATCTGGAGATTGATATTTTGGCAAAACAGCAAAGGCTATGCACTGCGTCAAGCTTAGGAAACTCAACACAGCGCAGACACATTTGGACTACAAAAAATGTTCACCTCCATCCAACTGATAAAAAGCTACTAAATTACACAGGATGAACTGCTCAGCACTCTGGAGTCATCGTGTTTTCATATAGTTTCTCTCATGTGTCGTAGCAACCGAACTCCTGGCCGCCTACAGATACTACAAAACTACTTGCTCAGCGTAATAAAGCCTGACCTTTCCTGAGACAGCATCAGAGGGAGTGAGACACAGGAATTCTTGCTATCTCGCAAGACATGAATCTTAACCAAACTCATTGTTGCCATAAACAGTAAGAGCTGTCATGAGAAGCATAGGTGAGGACTCTGGGAGAGCAGGGTTAAATAGTCACCATGACTCCCCGCATGACTGAGCAGCAGTGATGTGCTCGGGGACTGCTGCAGGGTCATCGGAGCAGGTAGAAGCAGGTTAGCTCAACCTCAGGTGCCCCGGAGCTACACATAATCTGTGTCATGATTATGCTTTCTCATTCTGAGGAGCATCTGTTGTGAGTGTGCACTTCTATCCCCAAGTACAGCCTTAGAACTCTAGCTCTGGTCTAAGAGGGAATACTTAACTCCAGATTAACACTTCTGGATTGCATGGGGCTCTGCCCAGCAGCAGCGTTTTTTTTCATAATGGCAAACTTTCTTATTCGATCAGTGTTGAGTGTGAAAATGGGGAAATGGGGTCCAGCCATTTCCACACTGCTGTAGCTTAAAGGATTTCACCCGAAGCCTTTAAAGCTGCTGGCACACACTAAACCAACCCGGGCCAAACAGCTGACATCCCAAGGACAACTGCATTTCTGTCCCATCTTAAATAAAACACATACAGTAAAATGGCTGTGAGAGATAATTTTACAGTGGCCACACAGACATGTTCCTAATGCTTTTAACAGACCCAGAGAAGGAGAAACGAGACAGATATATGATATATGGTTGAATCTGTTTTTAAGCCAATCTCTAAAAACAGCTGAGTTGTCCTTTCCAAAGATTTGGTTGATTTCATACATGGATAAAGACCTGAAGGCTTTTGACTGTTCTCAAAATAGAAACATTAGGAAGCAAAGTATGAGCTACAGTAATCTTGGTAAATGGCTTAATGTCTTGTGAAGCCGAGAACAGGGACGTAAAACTACCCCACACCCCCCAACCCCCCCGCACAACCCCTGTTTGTGAAATGCACATAAAAAGGTCTTGCCGAACAGCTAGTGTTACAACTTATCAGTGTGTGAATGAGTGTGTGTGAGACCTAAGTGTGCTGTGATCACAGATGTAATCCTTCGGCTAATCTGGCAGATCACAGCGCAGAGGCAGATCAAATTGACATCTGATACCATCTGGTCTGACTCTGGTCTGACTATTCCCTCAACTTTTCGAGGGTATTAGAAATATATAGCAGATAGGTTTATGTTTATGTGTGTGGAAATTATATTTAACTACCATCAAACTGCAACCTTCAGGACAAGGGAGGGTGGGGGACTGGAGTGAAAAGGAGACGAGGTCTGAGGTTTTTTTTGTTAACGTCTGGGTTCAGAGCAAAACTACACAACTGAGACAGGTATAGTGTTTCCTACATCTAATCTCACCATCTGACATGCAAACACACACAGACACACACACACAAAACTGTACAGGAAAAGGGGGTGGGGGTCGGGGGAGTTGGGGATGTAGTCTTGGAGCAAACCCAGGGCCAGTAATTCAAACCTGTCATCACTGAACAAGAGGGACCTATTTGGTAAATAAGAGAGCGGTTCAACATTAGAGACGCATGCGTCCCACGCCACATCTGCTCTCTATTCCCGTGTGGAGTGAGAGACAGGGGAGGGAGGTACACACAGAGAAATGAAGAAAGAATGAGAGTGTTAATAGAGTGAGAGAATAACTGAGAATGAAAGTAGTCGAGAACGGAGAGAAGAAAAAAAATCAAAAAAAACAAACAGGTGATGGTGAATACATGTTAATGCCTGCAACACAAGCTTGTTTTCCCTCGCCGTGCCCACCCAGGTTTGAACGTGTGTACGCCACGTCCGGAGTTCGTACCCGCTGCGGCCACACATACCTCTTTCAACACCACTCACAAAACCCCTTCTTCTACTGAAAGCTGGAGGGAACATTCAGGTTAATTTAAGAAAGGAAATTTCCATGTCGAGAAGGGAGAAAAAATAACGGATTCCCCACAACGAGCTGCTACCATAAAAAGGAGCTGACGCGAGTAAATAATTACTTCTGCTAGAAAAAATAGGATTATGCAAATTATTATGCAAGGCATTACATGGTTCCATTTTCAAATGTGATGGAGGGCCTGTGGTTTAGGAGAAAAAAAGAAAGAACCGACGCATAAATGTGGATCACTTGAGGAAAGAAAGAGTTCAATGCTAACATTTCAACTGGAGAAGGTATGGTCGCCACATGTGTGTTTACTGCAGACAGTGTGTGTGTGCTGGCATGCAGGTTTCATTTCATTTTAGCAAAGTATTAGCAAAATTTCCTCTCTTGTCTTGTAAATAAACTTTGCTTCAGCTGTTTGCTTCTCAACAGCCAGGAAGGTCTAGTAAACGCAAGCCATGAAATGTCCTACAAAATAAACCGCAGGTTTATTATTATTACCGCAAATAAGCAATATGACTTCCATCTGAAGGGACGAGACCTGAGCTTTGAATCTATAAGAGGAGTTCTTTCTTTGAATCACAAGAACACATCAATTAAGATTAAAGACACTAAAGTGGACAAACTACAACACAACAAAGTCTGCACCCTAGGGGTGTTAATGGTCCTGACGCTGTCCTGATACAAACGTCCACGGCCTTGAGCCACAGTTCGAGAAGTCATAACGCAACATAAAAGAAACACTGTGTCTATATAGGTGTACAGCTGCTGACCAGCTGTCCGTCACAGCAGCAGCTCTGATGAGACATGTTTAAGGCTTAGGCAGGGAGGATACAGAGGGTGGCTCGTTCTTGTTTCAAAAGTGTTCAGACCCCAACAGTATGAATTTATGTTGGTAAATTTTGGTAATGTAAAAGTGCTTCAAAAATTTGAGGTATGAACCCAAACTGTGGATATAGGTGATTGTTACAGCCCTGATTCACCATGAAGAGACAATGACCACACACGTTTGCTTTTATATTTTAGAAATATCTTTATCACAATACTTAACTCACGATACAATATTATTGGGATTTTAAATGTTCTGCAATATGCTTAGTATTGCAATACGATATATTGTGATTACCACGTTTTTTTCAACTGCAAATTATGTCCGTAAAGGTAAACTTTGTCAAAATACATTTAATCTAATATAAAAGTCCTTAATCTTTTACTTCAATCATTTTTATTGCTGACAAACTGTCTGTATTACAGTTTATTTCAACTTAAGTGAGAGCAAATATGTGGACTACTGTTCAACTACAGTTATTTATTACACTAAAAAGTTTGATTAGTATTTTAAATTTGTATACAAAATATCAATATTTGGTGTCCCTGTACGGATACAATAACACCATGCATAAATATCGCGATACTATGCTGTATTGGTTTTATTCCCCACTCCTAATAAATATTGGGTCAGATCTTTTAAGAATTGATTCTTAAATTCTTAAAAAATAAATTCTTAAATTGATATAAGGGTAATGTGTCACAACAGTAACATATTTAGAATTGATTCATTTGATTATTTTGTTGATGAATCAGGTGGTCTACAAAATATCCACGGTCAATCAAATATGTCATTAAAGAAGTTGAGTTTATTTTGATCAATAAAAGGTTTTTTTATGTAAATATTTATGGTCATCAAGATGAGGTTTTGAGAACTATTACGACAAGTATTAAATTTCTCTCCTGGTGTGGATGGTAGTTTTGTAGGTACAGTACTGTGCAAAGGTCTGTGGCCACCATAGGATTTTTCACCAATGCTATGATGCCAATTCTCAGTTTTTACATTAGAGCAAACAGAAAAACATAAAAGTGTTTTCTTGACTGCGTACTGGAACAAGTGCATTAATGGGAGATCTCACATAAGCCATACCTGATTCCAGGTGCATGTGTGTGGTTCTGGGGATGCTCCTGCCAGCGCTGTTGATGGTGGTGATGGAGACAGAGAGGGGAGGATGGGTGAGGAGGATGGGGATGAGAGTATGTGCAGGCAGAGAGGCAGCATGGACAGGCTGAATTAGTACCAGGATGGGGAACCGAGCCAGATCCCAGCCCTGTGTTTGAATTCTGGAAAAATGGGCACTCCTGTTGTCCACAGGGGCAGCAAACGGTGGAGTGGAAGTGACAGTGCTGACAGCAGAGGGGCAGGGGCTGTAGAGGAGGGGATGACGAGGGCGTGAGGGTGGATGGAAGGTGGCCTTTGGTCACCCTCTGGGAGTCTGTGATGGCAGGAGAAGAAGTAGGGGTGGAGGATGGGGGAGGGGTCTTCAGGGAGCCGTTCTGGTTCGGTCCGCTTGTTCTCTTGGCAGCGTGCGATCTCAGCTGCACTTTAGACGCTCCATCCTTAACTGAAACATCTTTGTCTCCATCCACTGTGAGGTGGTCACTACAGGAGGCAGCTGTGAGGGGATCCTGACCGTTGCTGACTGGCGTACTGGTGCTTGAAGGGGCATTTCCATTCGAACTGAGAGGATGGTGCCCTCCGTTGCTGAGAGCCAGAGGGTCTCCATTTGCATCGCTCAGGGCCATGGTCCTTTCCCAGGGGCCCAGGCAGGAACACCGTCACTCCTCTGGGAGACAAGAAGAAAACAGAAGTGGAAAGAAACAAGGTTAGGCTCTGACTGACTGACAGCAACACAGCTCATCAAGGAGGCTGTCAGGGCTTGATAAGAGGGGTGTGAGCTGTGAGGCAGTCACCAGTCATCATAAATCAATTTGAGTTGCAGGCGTAAAAATATACTTTGGCTGTCATATGAAATTCTTTTCCAGCATTTTCCAGCACAATGACTTCTAAATCATATTCGATAACTAACAAACCGTTTTGACTTGCTGCACATTTTGATTTACAAAGTTGTGGAAAACAGAACTGTATTCAAAAGGAAGAGTTCTTAAACATGATGTATGCTGGTCATCAGTATGTTTCTACTTCTTCCTGGCTTTCGTATTAAATGAATACCTCAATGTTTGCTTGGTTTCAGATTTGAATCACCTACCTATCCATTAAATATGAAGTTACAACTGTACTTTAGCATAAAGACTTGAAACAGGCTATGTGCTCCTCCGCAGCTTCCAGTCTGTATGATAAACTAAGAGGACCTTTTTCTGGGTGTATGATCTTTCATCTATCATTTGCAAAGAAAGACACTAAGCATATTTGCTACTATTTGATTAGTTTTAACACATTACTGCAGTTTGGATCATATGTGATCTATTTTTACAGCTCTGGTTCTGTTAGTTGTTAGCAACAGAGCTGCGGACTTGAAACAAATTAGTTTTCTTTGGGATTGAACTCACAATTTCTCAACACTGACTACTGGGAATCAAAGTGAAGAAAGAGAAGCCTGAGAATAATCATTAAAAATAAATAACTGTACACAGCTTTGATTTGTCAACACAAAAATTAGAAGTGATCTATACAAATAAGTGATTTGGTAAAGTTTGCCAATACTGCCATGAGCAGAAATAGTAAGGTTAATACTACAATAAAGTGAGATAGGGAGGAGTTTTTCTGTCGATTAACTGAATCACCACTGAAATATTTGGCAAACTGAACACATTTTCTTTTTTCTCACTGGAGCCACAACAGTCAAACCGTCTTCAAATAGGGGCCATTTCAGATCTATATGATTTACAAAACATGGATAAGACCCAGCATGAATTGGCAGTGTTTATATAGATTCCAAAACATGAGACGCTCCTGCATTAGGAGGTTAAGACAACTGTTCCAGCGGAGTGAGAAAAAACAGAAGGCTCACATTATGCTACAGTTTCAGCCCCTATGCTTAGGTTTATATTACTAAATACTCAGCAAAGACCGCAGTGTGAAAATGAGATTCTGTGGGCTAACTTAGCAAAACATGGGGAAGACAGGAAAGGAAAAAAAAGTGTCTACAGATTTATGTCTTGATATGCATTGACTCTCAAAAGCTTCTGATCTGCATTTCACAGGTAACAAAGGGGGCCATGACGGGCCATGTAGCTGGAACTGAGCCCAAAGTACAGCCACACAGTGCAGAGAAACCCAATATGAGCCAGGATGAAATCCTCTTACTACCAGGCTTTGACGAATGTGTCGGAATCTTTTCTGCATCTTGTAAAATAATAATATAAAAAGATGGAAAATGTTAACGTTTGTTTTTTCACCTGCTGAATTCGTTCCCACTCTCTTTCTCCACATGTTCCTTGCCAGTATTAATGTTACACTCAATAAAAGCTACAAATTCCAAAAAAACGTGTTTGATAAAAGTATATATCTACAATTTTGGAGATTTTGATCATGAACGTTTCAACATTTGACTGTAAAAGAAAAAGTTAAAACAACTACACAACTTGTAACAAACGAGTTGATAAGCAAAAAAAACAAGGCTGTGCCTGACGTCCCAACTATGTCAAAAATATTGCTGCATTTCTATTTCCACTGAAAAGAACTTTGAAACTTCAAATATTTGAGTTCGGCTCAGGGTATGTTTGTGAATAACTCCTTTTTGATGCACAAAGACAGAGCCAAGAATCTCCTATCTGTGATGCTATCGAGAGATAAAAGCCTGCACTGGAGGCTGATGACGTGGAAAATGTTTCAGATGCTGCAGACCCAAACTGATAGTGCAGTGCTTTAATAATACACCCATATGTCAGGAAATATGATTCTTTTGTGCTGTCACAATGTCATGTCTCTTTTTTTTGTAAACCTCTAGTAAATTTAAGCCATCTGTATTTTTGAAGGAGCTTCCATACACACAGTGAATCACTCCCACGCAACGACACCTGAAAAACAAAGAAACGCATGTGATTGCATTTGACTGCCAAGCAATACACCACACTTGTCTGATTTCCCCCCCATCCTAGGCGAAATACATGTGGCATTTCTGAGCATGGCCATGGCGGCCTGTGACACCTCAGCGCGAGGAAGAGTTGAAACATGAGCATGATGGCCCCTTTGGGTCAGGGGTGGCCGGGAGGACGGGGTTTTGAGAAAATGGGGAGGAGAGGGAGAATAACTCCAGAGCTCAGAGGGCTCAGAATAGCGGCGTGCTGAGGGAAACCCAGATGAAGTCATTAGTCTGGCTCTCACAGCTGTCAAGAGCCTCTAATGACTTAAAAAGGCTGTAAGAAAACAGGAAAGTTTATATTGGAGATGAAGTGTGAAAATATGACTTATTGGGAATACAGTTTGTGTGTGTGTGTGCATGCGCGCACCAATGCAGAACGTTGACAGGCAGGTGAGACATCTAAGGCAGTCTGTGTGGACACAAGCATGGTCTTGTGTCTCTCTTCAAAATAAAAGCTGACAGGCTGCACCATGAACAACTGGTCCTAGGGGTCAGAAATGCTTCTGCCATTCAGTTGATTTATGAATAGAATGAATAGCGTGATTTTAAAAAGAGAGACAGAAAAAGACGACAATAACACTAGCAACCAAGCGAGTGAGAAAGCGGCGGTATCCCCCCCCCCCCCATTCTCTTTTTTCTCTCAAATGTATGCAGGCAAGAATTTCCGAAATTTTAATTTGGAAAAAACTTTTTAGAAAACATTCTTAAAATTCTTCAAGAGACCATGAAGACCAACAGGTCAAACTCTTCAAGTGTCACTTCCTCCTCATTTTTTACAAGCATACCTGCAACTTTGAGGAGTTTATTTGTGCCAGGAGGGACGAGGCTCCGTTCAGTCCCTGTCAAACCTCAACATGTCTTTGGTCAGAAGAATTACTAAGCTCATTTAGCATTTAAATAGCTAAGAAAGAGAAAAACCAACATGACTGCCATTGCAAGTGGTTTGAAATAACGCAGGTGATGACGACAAGCTTCTTTCATGTGCAGTTTATGATTATGGGGTGTGAGGGAGATGGGTCCCTGGGCGCAGCTACACAACACAAGGCAAGGCATCCTGTATCCCTTTAATTAAAGCTAATAGGCAGCAATTACCAGGAATCAGTCAAGAGATGATTAATAACCACACTGCTCCTTATAGTAATAACATCAAAAAAGCAAGAAAAAAAGGCTTCCCTGCGAAGTAGGCACATGCTCGACAAGGTTTTCGGACACATACTCTTTGACATGTTTCTGGTTGTCAGGAGAGATTCGACCTCCTCAGGGCATCTTTTTCCCCCCCCCACAGTTGGCCTGTTAAATATACCAGTCTGATGGTGCTGGCTCAAGGCCACAATGCTGAGCCCTAAGGTAAATTAGGTGAACGTGACGAGTCAGAGTGCCGTTTTTAATCATTCCATCGACCCACACGTCCAACGCAATCTTAACTCAATTTTAACCTAATCTTAACCTCCCAGTGAAATTAAGTAGCAGCCTAAGGAACTCATTCATTTTGGATGTTAAAAACCGTGCACGTGCTGAAAACTGACCTGAAAGTATTTGACCTATTTTAATGATCAAAGTTGATCTAGAAATTCTTCCCGGCTAAGGTAAAGCAAACATCCTCTTTGTCCAACATTGACATGAGTGCACGAACACATAGATAAAAGAGTTATTTACTGTTCAGATTTAGGGACGCACTGGATGGATCGCAAAGTCACTTAAGTTTAGCTCGGCTGCTTTTTATGGGGCGACATAAATCTCAGTAATAGTAGAACTATTACTATAAATTAGGGTCGCTGTCATATGCAGGTGTATTAGGACTGGCTTATTCTATGGGACAAGAGTGATAAGAAAAGCTAAGCTCAGACAAGTAAGTGGTTAGTCAGCTATTAATAATATTCATTAAAAAAAATGTATGCATTTCTACCACCACCAGTGATATTCTTAATAGACTCCTACTGGTTGCATTGAGGCTACTAATTTTTTTAATAACTACTCACGTACAATGACAACAACACTACTACTTTTCAGTGTAATAACGTGGAAACAAGTCATTCTGACAGACGTCTGTTCCGCGTCCAGACGATCATCTTGGACAGACACGCTGACGCTCAACAACGGAGACGCATGGACCCGAATCCAGATTCCCCTCAGTCCTTATGAAAAACTCACTAACCTGCGCTGCGCTTGGAAGAAAGTCACCGAAGTCCGGAGAAAGTGTCCACACACGGCAGCGCACAGAGCTGGTTTCGTGTCTTGTCCCGGTGTCTCTGCGCTCGGTATGTGCCGGTGAGACCAGCAGCACGCGGTGTTTCGGACAAACCAAGTGAAACAGATGAAAGAAAAAAAGAAACGAAACACACGACTCCTCCGGGTTTGATCTGAATCTGCGCTAAAAGTCTGCAACAGCGGTTCACTCCAAACAAGACAGCAACAAGTCTGACGGAGAGCGGGCTGTTTATCATGGGAGTGAGTCCTGCCAGAATGACAA
The DNA here is from genome assembly GCA_034779795.1 of Ctenopoma multispine. Classification (NCBI taxonomy): domain Eukaryota; kingdom Metazoa; phylum Chordata; class Actinopteri; order Anabantiformes; family Anabantidae; genus Ctenopoma; species Ctenopoma multispine. The sequence goes on from JAUYWH010000016.1 coordinate 3,261,697, forward strand.
ACACACACACACACACACACACACACACACACACACACACACACACAGAAGCCCCGGCTCTCTGCTCTCTCCGGAGGGACGCAGGCAGGCAGGAGGCGGTGGGCTGGAACTGCACCGAGGAGGAGCACTGATAGGACGGTCACACTGTCAGCGTTAACCCGCTCACTGCCGCACTGGCTACCTGCTGCTCACACTGCTAATACTTAAATATTCAACCCAGCTTTTACATTCACTAATGTGGACAATGTTTTTCTCATAGCATGTGTGCTAACTTAATATTTAATGTACACACAGATGCCTAAAACGGGAAAAGTGAGCTGGTAATGACTTTTTATTCTCATTTTATTCTTATGTATTTTTTTTAAACTCCCTTGGTTGAACTTATAACTTAAAAAAAGTTATTTATTATGCTCATTCTGTACCACAGCAGAGGATACTCTACCTCATGATTTATATAGAAATTAAACAATAGTTAATAAACGTTTAGTTACAACATGATTAATGGTTAACTTGATCAGTGAAATGACCACAGTTGGCTTTAAACTCACAGAAACAGCGAACAGCCTATAATTATGTGAAATTCTACCACATCATTCTTTAATAAAGGCCCCACCCATCCTTAACACATCACTTTACTTAAATTATAGATTACTGTTCACATGTTCTGGCTGCTCCTCTAGCTTTACTTTAATAACTACTTTACAGTCCTGTCTTTCCCTCCCTACCCAAGGCGACAAATGCTCTGGGTAACTGTGGTCTAATTCAAACCTAAGAGAGGCTGGAACTGTCCAGTAAGTCAATACGTCCTCAACTCCACACATCTATTCTCTCTATTATCCCGGTTAAAGATGTGGCTCATTTAAAAGGTGAAACTGCACTAACAATTATTCAGAAAGTTTCTGGAAGTTCAACCTGCTGTCGGATTACTTGCACCGGTTTCTGAGTTTCCTTGTGAGGTGCCTTAAAATCGCCTCCACACAGGACACATCATAAAGTCAGCTACATACATTGTTAGTAGGCCGGAACACAGTGCACAAGTCAAAGGAAAAGGAATCAGAATCAGTCATTTTTTAACCTCTCACTTTCTTCAGTGGTGGAAGAAATTGCTAAAAGAAATGGCACGTATACAGATGGAAGTCTCTTCTGTAAATCTCACAAACAAGCGATTCTCCTCAGCAGGAGAGGAAGTTTATCACAGGGAATGCTGGGAAGGCAGAGGGCCATACCTGGCTTTAATTTCAGCTGTCCACCAGGATTAGGACACAGCACAGCAAGCTGTAATCATCTGCGCTCATTCACAGTTGGCCCTAAGGCCAGTCAAAACACAAGCCATTCAGTGCTTTGGAGTTGTCTTGAATAATAATAATAATAATGACCTGGTACTTATAAGTTGCGCAGAGTTCATGTATTTTATTATGCTTCTCTTTTGTCTGGTAAGCAATTATATGTTACTCGCATTGTCTCAGTCATTGTAATAAAAATCTCTACTGTTATTTTTGAGCCAAACATAGCCACCAATCAAGTCAATGTCAGTGCACCAGGCTGCGGCTCAGATCCAGCTTCCTGTCTTTCAGCCGGACAGCTCAGGACAATGACGCCTTCCTTCCAACATTCAGCTGAGACGTGATTTTCAACAGTGTCAGAGAAACTGGGTTTGGGTTTAGCCAATGAGGGACAAGGTCCACCCGCACGGAGCTTGAGATGGAAGAACATCAAAGGCTGCACTGTACCAGGAAGGACGGAGGCCCTGGTGAAAGCCTGACCGCCTCTGGGATGATTGCACACAACTCATCAAAGTGACAGGTTTGGCAGATAACAACAACAAAAAAAAAATACAAAGGGGGAACAGTTTAAGAAAGAGGGGGAGAAGGATAGAAGAGGACAGTAAGTTTCTAAACCATTTAAGGTTTCTGGCATCTAACGTCAAAAAGTAATATGTAATGCGTCGTCAGAGTTGCTTTCAAAATAGTTTTTAGTCGCCAACACTAATTTCAAATTTAGAGGTTAGAATAACTCATTCCCTTTCATTTTGGATTTGTTAAGTGAAGCAATGTGGCGAACAGAACAGACATGCAGCCCAAACAGCAACTTGTTGTTTTCGCTCTATGGTCAACGTAGAGAGACAGAAGGGCATAAAAACAGCTGCAAAAAAAGAAGAAAACAAGGACAGGGGGGGGACTCTCCACAAAAGGCTTCATCCTGTATGTTTAAACATGATCCAACTCGTTGTGTGATTTGAAAGCACATTAACAGTGATCTAATAGCACAGTCTTCAGATGCTTTGCTGTAATGTGCTTCGACATATATGCAGGAAGGCGTCAGGTAATCCTAGAAGCCCTCTGAGCATTGCAGCCACCCCTGCATGTCATAATGTCTGGCCAGCGAGAAAGAGAAGGGGAGATGGAGACAAGAAATGTCTAAACTGAAAGAGAGCATTAAAAAAATGTGGTGATAAAGTTTATGTGCGTAATTGAACAAAACAAAAGAAGAAGGAAAAGGTGCGACTGTAACTGACGGGATGAATAAGGGCGGAAAAAAAGTGCACAGCTGCTTCTCGGCAGCACTGCTTACTTTTCTCTCTGGCTTCTGTAGATCTGAGATTCGAAAACCGGGGAAACCTTACACCTTTCAACACCTTGGCGGCGAAGAAGGACACCTCACACCCAATTAGCGCTGAGCCCCCCCGATGTCTGTCCTGAAGGTCCCAACAGGACTAAGTGGTGGGTGAAAACCAAATGGAAGCTAAAGTCTAAGTTAATCTCCATTCAAATATGGGAACAGAGGGTCATATGTAGAACACTCTTTAATTTATGTAAACTAAATCTAGAGTCAGGTGAGAAAAAAAGTGATGTACATAATTCCAAAGAAATTGTAGAAGCCAAACAATCCACATTTTTGTAAAGAACATCAGGGAACTGTCTTGCAGTCATTAACTGTAATTTTTTAAAGACATCCCACCTCCTAGAGCCTCCAGCAGCCACAAATGATATGTCCTTAAAATCAAATACATCTTCTCTTCTTGTCTTAAGTGGACCCATCATTTGCCTTTGTGGTCTTTACCTTAAAAATATAAAAACACCATGATGTGTTAGCGAACGCTCAGCAGCAGCTGTGGTGCAACGCATTCAGGTGCCGCAGTGACTACATTTCAGGATCGTATAAAAATTAGGAGGATTGGTTGAAATTGCATTAACTGTTGTGGTTGCAGCACTGATTTTTTTGAAGGGACTGGTAAATGACTAGTTACAAATACACAGATTCTAAACATAAAAGCATTGTCTAATCAAGATTGCTGCTACATAAAAGACAATCGTGAGACAAGGGTCAATGTCTCTTAATATATGATGATAGATGACGTATAATCATGAGAACAAAAGCTAAATTCATGGAGGCATTCTCATGAAATGGGTGGTGTACTGGAAGTTTGTCATAGTGACTACTTGCAGTCTTAGTCACTAACTAGCCAGAACGATGACAGTTTATTTTGTTTGCACAAACCCCTCCTGTCTCGCCAATGACTGCAATTCATGCTGCGTGTTTTTTGTGGACAAGTTTCCACTTCAAAACAGTACAATTACATCAAATTTGTTGACAGCTGATAATAACAGAGTCAAAGTTTCCCAAAGTCCCAAAACACTGGCAGGATTTTGATCTGGTTTTGTTTTGTAAGTCTTGGTTTGTCCTAAAACTTATAGTACTGATTTGTGCCAGTTTATACAGTAATACAGCTGGAAATGGGGTTGTGTCTTACTGACATGATGTATGCTATGCAGTCTATAGGTTAACACCCGATATATGCCAAACAGAGGAAATATGTACTGCATTGTTTCTGATGTTTTCCTCCTGTTAGATTTGAAAGGCGGATGCAGAACAAGTGAGTGGAGGAGCCATGTTGTTGTGGTTGTGCAGAGACATGCTGTATCCAGATGACCTATCGGACTGTTTCTTATCATTTTCTTTTTCATACACAACATAGAGATAAAAGAAAATGACAGACACAAGAGTGAGGTTGGGGAAAAAAAAGGAAGTGAAAGTGTTTGGCTGAAATAATAAAGAGACCGGCTTAGCTAGTCATCATTCTCCTGAGGTGCTGACTTGCAGCTCCAAGGGGTGAATGACATAATATGCACGTGTTGTAGTTAGCACTGGTTGGCAGAGGCAAAGGCGAGAATACTTGTTGATTTGTGGATGATAAAATTAATTTAATGTGCCATGATTTCGAAACAATTGAGGGAATAAACTAAAGCCAGAACGCTATCCTTTACATCCGTCAGCGCACAGTTTACAGACAGCTCAGAACTGAACCAGCTGCTTCACTGTTTAGCGCTGATATGAAAAATGGTGCCTACCAATGTCATTTTGTGTGCAGTACAAAAGTAAAGACTTAGCTTTTCCTTGTCTAGCAGACAAAAATCTAACCAAATTGCTACTGGAGCACTGAGAAATAGATCCAGGATACAGAATTAATTAAAGACTCAAGGGCTTCTGTTAGGGATGCTCTGATGAGGTTTTTTGCTGCCGATTCCAATGAGATCACCAATGAGTGCCCATCACCAATACAGATTACATGGATTGACTGCAAATTTTTCAATTTAATTTTCAAGAGAAAAAATACAAACATTAAATACAAAATACAAATTACTTAAATTAATTAGTTGTGTTGAAGCATTTTAACAGTTTTTCCCCGCATGGCATTTTTTCGTTGCATGTGATGCTTTACATCACTAACAGACGGTGTAAAAGACATGTTTGTTTATGATTTGTCGCCGCACGCCTGCATGGTGTGAAGGGAAGGGGGAGGGGGACGCTACACTGCACACAGGACGTCTGCAGGCTGCAAAATATGAGCTGATTGATCGGAATACGCCGATCACATACTTTTTCATGGAATTCAGCCGATAATGATCAGTGGCCAATTGATCGAAACATCACTAGCTTTTATTGTGAATTTTTTATTTTATTTCAATATAATGTTTCTTACCTATTGGAATACCAATAGGTATTTCCAACAGGTAAGAACTCATCTGACACGGTCAATCTCCTGTTGTTCCACAAGTTTCCAAAGGGCAACTCTGATCATACTCTCTGAACCTTCTTTGGAGTTGTGAAAATGGCTTTACAGCAAGTTTGTTTTAAGGTGTCACATGCCAAGCAGGTTGGGTAAGCACAGCCCTACAGCAGTACATTAACTTCAGATGTAAAACCAGGACATCCAGTGAAAGAAAAACTTTACATTACTTTTAATCTTTTAATTCTATTCAACAGCATCCTCACAGGGTTGTACAGTATTTGGGTCTTTTGATAGAGAACGACAAATTAAGTGTAATCTTTACCTTTACAAAAAAAGAATAACCAAACGAAACGTGAGAGTATTATGATTTTTGGCATTTAGTACCTGGTGAAGACGTCACTTGGATCAAATAATACCATCAGGTTTTCCAATTGCATGCAGAATAAGTACTGGCCAGCTGCTATTATTTGGCAGGAGAACAAGACAATGTTTAGAAATTAGAAACAGAGGCCTGTTGTTTCACTGCTATTCATTGAACACATTCAAATATGCACACTTTTGGAACAATGCTAGACTCATTCTTCTAATTACAGCTGTTTTCCTAAGGGTTTCACATGGTGTTGTGCTTTGGACAGTTCAGCTAGGCCTTTGTCGTGTTTCACAGATCAACTCTGACCCCCCTCGCCTTTCTTTATCCAAGTGCCTCAGCAACGTCTTAGTCTGGGAAAAGACACAGATCAATCAAAAGTCCTTTTTTTGTTGTCTTTGAGAGGGTGAAGAATGGGGAGGGGAGGAAAGGACCAAGAGAGGAGAAAGTAAAGTAGGGAGCGTGGTATTCAAACACAGGGTCCTTATCAAGTTGAAGAGGCAGCAGCAGCAGCAGAAGAGTCCAGCAAACGAGGAACTACAGAGCAGAGGAGAAGAAGAGAGATCTTGATTTGTTTGAACAGAGTCCTGGTTTGATCTCAGACACAAACAGGGCGACAGGGAAGTTATGGAGAATAGAAAGAGATAGAGATAGAATGGAAGTCGGAAGAAGGGAATGATAAGAGGCTTATGGACAGACATGCAGAGAAGAGAGACACAGACAAGTCACACAAAGGGCTGTTTAGGAGGAATTTGGTGGACAGATGTTTGTGTGTGTGAATTAATAGAGGAGTGTTCCTTTCTGAGGAGACCAAAGTTAGCGTTTACTCATCAGAAGGAGAACAGCCTTTGAGGAACTGCCCAAACACACAAAGCCAGCAGCCTTTTTGCACTCTGGATCCCCCAAGCCTGTACTCAACAAATGTGTCTGTAATAACCATGCTGCATGTTTCACTTTACTAAACTTCAATTTGTGGTATCAACATAGTAATAAAAATTTGCTTAAATCAGGACAATACTCAAAGCAGCAAACATAATGTCTGAGAATAAGAATCTAAAGCAGAGCTGGGCTAACAAGCCTCTAGAGGAAGAACTGTGTCAAAATGTGAAAGATTGCATCCTTGTGTCAGATTTTTCTGGTGGTCTCTGGGGTTGAGGGCTAGATGGACTAAGGGAGGAAAACAAGAAAAAAAAAATCATGACATTTTTTTGTGTGGTTGAAATGTTGGCGGAGGTGTGAGATCACATCCTGCTGTCACTGATATAGAAATGCAGACGTGAAGAAGAGGGAGCGAGAGATGAAACAAAGGAGAGTTCAGCTTTCAGAAAGAAACATTGGAAAGAGGAAGGGAGAGGCAATGGGGGGGGAGATACCGCGCTCTGTTTCCCTCTTTGCCGCTCCCTTCCTCTCACCCTAAAGGAATAAAACGCTCTCCCTTTCCTTCAGCAAATACAAACTCCAGACATACTAGAAATACTGAAGCTAAAGTGTCGCTGAAGTGTCACCAGAGTCAGCAGCTGGAATGCAGACAAGGCCAGTCTAGAAACGTCTCCTTGACTTCCAGGCCACTTCAAAGCACGTTCTCCATCTCAGTCATCATCTGCTCTCCAAGGACCTCCACATCACCCACCCTAGTGCGGACAGATGAGCTTAATATATGGCCTAACCTTTACTTCACCAGACGTTCATCACGCGCTTATTTTGTGTGGGACTGTTTCACATCAAGTGTCCAGATCTTATCCACTGCACTATTTTTCAAACAGTACATCGTGTTACTTGCGTCTGACTGCGAGAATATCACCAAGGGTCGCCACAAAACATATTTCTAAAACTGACTGTTTTGTTGCTAGTGGTATCCTATTCATCCCAGATGTAACCACAACAAAGGACTAAAAGACAAGTGGGACACAGTTTAGAGTTATTATTACACTTCTGTAAAGTGTCCCTGCAAGATCTCCACCTCAAATGTCAGTTCCTAAATTGAGCAAAACAATCAGCTTTTGTCTGATCTATACTCAGCTGTTTTGGCAGGCATTGCATTAGCTCATATATCTCAGGGACAGTCTGCATTTGAACCCTTGAGATCGAGGTGTACAAGTATAAAAAAAGATCCCTAGATTTTAAGTTCAAACGCATTTTACAGAAACTGAATCCAGTAACAAATGATGCTTAATCAGATTTGTATATTTAAGAATTGTGGTAGCTGAAAAATATTATGCTCTAATTATATACTGCTAAGTGAATGAGTGATGCATGCTGACAAGACTAATTTTTTTGTCAGATATTTGACATTTTTGATTCAGATTTTCAGAATTAACTGGCTAGTAAAAAGCAATATTGTGCAGTGCAGTAGCCTCTGCAGACAAAAGACACACAATTTTTTGAGTTTGGCTGTCCAATACACTCTCATTTGTTGTGCTACACAGAGGATACTGTAGTTTTCATGGCCTTGTCCCTCTCACAGACGACTGGGCAGAACGCTCTGCTGTGAGAACATAGCCCTTGGCACATCCCCGCAGTGCCAGAAACAAAGATGCTGGTGCCAAGGCAAATGGAGTGACTTCATCCTGTGTCATCTCACTGAAGGACAAGTGGACTCTTGGAGGGGCCGTGTGATAGATGATGGGGTACAGAGCTGGGGAGGAGGGAGCTAAATTAGATTCACTGAAAGGGCTCTCAGGCTTGAGATTTTAGTCTATGCGCACGTTTGAGTAACAGACATAAAATGAGATGTTGCATTGTGCCACTTTAGCCTGTTGTACTTGGATGCTGTTGTTAATGTAAACTAACGGAACCAAAAATACTCAGGTGTAGAGGAAGTAAGGCAGAAAACAAGTGAGAGAGCCCTTGAGTGTATAAGGCATGTGTGCATGTGGCGCTGGATATGTATGCATGTATGTGTGAAAGAGAGAGGGGAGTCTCTGATTCTGGGGGCAGTTAAGAGCCAAGCTCTGGGCACTTGGATCGCTTCCCGCTCCCTGTGGAGAGGTGTGCGCCAGCAAGATGAGAACCAGGGCCTCTGCAGCTGCTCTCCTCCACACACACACACACTCACAGATTCTAACACAATGTTCATTTCCCGTCTCTCTCTCTCATTCCCTCATCTGTCTTTCAGTCTCAGGCGTTCCGCTTTGCTCTTTCTCCTTGTTTTGCATGATCCGGACTAACAACATGAAACAAATCAGAGAAGCTGCTGATGAACAGAGCACAAAAGCAACAGGAAAGCACAGAAGAGAAGGGCATTCAAGAAAGCACACATGAAGCACAGTTGAAAAGTGTGACGTCAAGAAACATGTTTTCAGCTGTGCTAACCTAATTGTGAAAAAAGGTTTTCTAATGATTAAATTAACATAAACCTGCATAAGCAAATACAGTGTGCCATCAGAACCGACAACGGGCCTTTATACAGTATCTCTATGTGAATATTACATTTAGAGGTGCAACAAGTATTCAGTGTAGTCAATTTAATTAAATTTCAATTATGTGATTTTATTTTATTACCACTTGTTTTTCCAAGCATCTTTTTTGTCCAGCCCCACTCAAGCCATGCTCCAATTCTCAGAGCATCTTGGCTGCTCTTGGATCCTTGCACACATGAATGGGATAAAATAAAACAATTCCACAGCTTTTCTAGACTTTCCAAATGATACTGAACCAAATTCTGATAATAAAAATGTTTATTTATTCGATTTATTAATGCAAAAAAAATTGGCTTATTAACTGTGGTTGCAGGCCTTGTCTGATTCTAAGCCATGATATTTTTCACATCTTCAGGGACAAGTTGCTTGAGGACATTTCTGCAGAGCTGATGCCAATGTCAGGACAGCTTGAGTCCAGCCCTGCTTGCTGAGGAGCAGCTGCAGGACGCGGTCTGAGTTCATGGTTCCAGTTTTATGATCGCTTTGAGAACAATGTTCAAAAAAAGTAAGTGGAGCGGCATCCAGCCCCATTACTGAAATACACTGCAGGGACTGAAGACAAACAAGACTCTGATGCATTTAGAATCCAGATGAAGTTTGTGTGTGCATGCACTTATCTGTGCAAGACCGTGTGTGTGTGTGTGTGTGTGTTTGCGCGTCAAGTCAGGTGTTGAGTGTCTATGAGAGTTCCAGTGGAGCGTGTTAGAAATGTAGTGGGAAAGCAGCAGGTCTGACACCAGTGGGCTCCATGATAAATGTGCACTTTGACAAATGGACCTTAGAAATAATCCCATATATGCACTACTTTCACACTCACACACACACACACACACACACACACACACACACAGATCTGGTTCTGATACAGTGAACAGACTGCATTGACTGTGTTTGCATGCGTTTTGGAGGAGAAAAACGATATGACCAAAAGAGAGCAGCGGGTGTTTTCTTATTCACGCGCCGCTCATTCCTCAAATGGATTCCTTCTGATCATCAGATGCCATCTATAAGAACACACAAACTGTGCTGAAACAATAACGATGCCCCCTTTCTCCTTCTGACAGCCCGTCTGCTTCACACAACATCTGACTCCTCCGTGGGCGCTGAGCCTCAACAACCTAAAACAAACTCTACATCAAATGGAAAACTTGATATAGTACAGTGCTTGGAGAAAGAGCCTACAGGTGTCTGTGTGTGTGTGTGTGAGACACATGACATACATGTGTGAAAACGTGCAGGCATGCACAGGTGTGCATCTGCACGACATCCATCAGCCCCGTTCTGCCAATGCCACAGCACTGCTGTACAAGTGCGGACACATGAGGGTATGTTTGTCTGTGCCGGGTATATGGACACATACTCTTTGTACCAAACGTCTGTTAGCAATTTTTTTCCCCCTGTTTCTTTCATATGTGAGAAAACAACTTATTATGACTCAAATGGTGGGTACAGCTTTTTGGCACCGGGAAGCAGGGCAGCGGAGAGGAACAGTAATGCTCAAAAAATGAAAATAAGTGGAAAGTTGTCCAGTTTTCTTTCTCCAAAGTTGACTTTATTAGCTGTCTGTATATGTCCATAAATATTTATGAACAGCGTAAAATTGCTATAAAAGCAGATGAGGGAGTGTGTGTGTGTGTGTGTGTGTTGGGGGGGGGGGACACTCTACGCCCTGAAAATGATGGGGGCCCAGTCCTGCTCTGGCATTAATTTCAGTCATTAAAAATGAGGGGGAAATTATTAGTGACAGACTTAAGGAATCACATCATGCTTTGGGTCAATGAGCCTCTGCAGAAAGGTTTAATAATGGGAGGACCAGGGGTACACCAATGACATCTGGATACAGCTTGGCTTAAGTTGGCTAAACAGTCCAACTAAAACTAAAATTGTTTTCACAGAATATATGCGTAGTTTTCTTCCAAAAACAAAGACATTAGAACAATGCGCCCACTGCGCCCCAAAATGCAGTAGGTACTGCAGTTTGGGTACCAGAGCAATGTGACTGCAGATTTCTAGTTGAGCACAAGATGAATCAGTTCCAACAGCTTTCGAAATAAATTCTTTCTCTGAATCTGATCTGTGAATGCACCAGCATCTGCTAAGACTGTTGTTGTGCATGTTTTCCACATTGTACAGCTTCAGTTTCATTTATTTCACTTTCGCACTCGTGCATAAGTGGATTTTTCCATTCATGCAGAAAATCTACATAAATATCTGTAACTTTTTTAAGCAAATGGAGAAGAAATATTTGCACGTTTTATTCTGATTTATCATGGCTGTACCTATGGTTGGTACCTAATTAAAATCACCTACTAAAATGAAATGGAAAAGAATTAATAAGTTTCACATCTAAAGGCCAGTTCAGTTACGTCTCCATTCCACTGCTTAGGCCATGACTAAAGCCTGGAATATGTTTCATGAGGATGACTGCGCACAAGCTTCTGTGTGGATGAATGCTGTCTGCAGGGATCAGCTCATTTAGCTTTAATAGTTAATTGCTAGTTCCTGAACCATGTCATGCTTGTCTCTTAATTCTCCTTAAAATCACAATTAAAATGATTAATTATGCTATCGGCATAATCAGAAAGATATTATTAAATATGAAGTTATATCTTATGGTACAAAAATCAGTCAAAAATGACACTTTTTTTTTTTAGCTGTACTGAAAACAGCAAAGATTACACTACTTACTAAAAATGCCTGTGTCAAATTACTACCCTAAAATGTGCACACAGAAAAGTATAAAACATACAAAACGTCTAACCACAAGTTCTCTCTGACACATAGCGCCTGAACCACAGAGTTTAAGACAAGCGTCTCATAAAAACATGCTGTTTTCTGGCAGGCACCAGCTTCATCTTAGCCAACCCTCAGCCCCCTGCCATTTCACACCATGTCTGACATATTAAATGTCTCATCATGGCTCTTAATTAATCATATTTGGCCAATTATAAGGCCCATGGAGAGGATTTAGTTACTGTTATAAATACTACTGTAAGAAGAGTCAAAGGGAGTGGGGATAGCATGCATTTAGTATAGTAATCCTGCAGTACAGAAAAGTCTGTGGTGCAGAATGAGATCACTGTCTGCAGAAGGTGCTACAGAATTCAGAAGTGTACAATTTTTCTCTGCAACACTTGAAATAGTTTTCTGACTGCACTGAGGCCCTAATACACTGTAACACAGACATAATATCTGCCTGTCCTGTATGAAACGCCTTGCTGATAAACTATACTGTGTTACAATGTGTTGTTTTGCCGTTTTTCCTTACATCTTGTAGAAAATAAGCATTGGACACATGCAGCATTGTGTGTCCATATTTTATACATATGACCATAACAAATGTTTAAGTGCTTAATTCTCCCGCATAATGAACATTTATGGAAGCACCTGCTAGTAATATGCTCTACATTAGCCATTTAATTAGGTGTTTCCTTGAATGTATATTACGTGACATTCTGCGCCGAATATTTTCAAGAAATTTCTTCCCACAGCTGCAAAGACTCTGCTTGTGTCCTGCTGCTTTAGTCTACAGAGATACAGTCTGCTTTTCTATGGGTAGAAAACTTTTTATCATCTTATGGCATCTTCCAGCCTCTGTTCCACTCCCCAGGACATCAGACCCTTAATGTCACTCAAACAGTGGTGGCACGTGACGGAGGGAACAAAGACCATCTTCAGCACTGTTTCCATATGGCTACATCCAGGCCCTCTCCTCCATATATGGCTATTAATTACTGTAGATATATTGGTATACACTGATATATTGATATACTGTATAAGGGTTTAATCAGAGGTGGGTAGAGTAGCCCAAAGAAAAGTAGTCCTCCAAAAAATTACTCAAGACTAAAACAATTACTTTTTTAGAAATGATGTAATCAGACAGACCAAAATATAAAATAATGTGCGAATTCTGGTATTTCTGAATAATGAAATAAAAAAAATTGTAAAAATAAATAACATCTTTACAAAATAACCAATTATGGCACAAGAAACACAAATTTCCAAATCTCGCTTACTCACAACATAAAGCCTTTGAAACCAACACCTACAGTAGCTTATGTATGTTTGAACTGCGTCATTTATCATGTGTTTATTCATTCACTGTCTGTTACGTCACGTAGATGTATGAAGATATCTGGAAGTTGAGTCCTGGAAAGAAGTCCAGTTGCCTTGAGTTTGAATTATTGTGAAATATTGATTATAATTTCATTTGACATTTGTGGAATAGATTTTCATGTCTGATCTGAATTCATACAAACATTTCACAAGGTCTGCTTTGACAGTGACACTATTTTGATTTACCCTTTGTTTAAAAGAACATTTTTAACAATACAAAAAACTCACAATATTATTTTGTGAAAAATCAAGTGGTGTAAATGACATCAATGCGCTGTGTAAGCAATGTTTAACTTGTTTAAGGTTTTTGCTCAGATAATTTAGGTAATCGCTTTTATTTTGTAATTTTCTATTAAGACTGAAGTTTTATTTTGAAAGGACAGAACTTGACGTTAAAAAAGTAAACAAGGGAGAAACGGTGAGAGATAAAAACAAGGTGTTAACTTAGACTAAACTCTGCTTAAATGTAGGTCGTTCTAATGTAAATATCGCCTTACTTGATTTTAATTTGTTCTCTTGTCCTCTAGACGGAATCTCTCTGGTAGAATGGAAAAAAAAAAAGGAACGAGTGGCATGTTGTTGAATGTAGCGGTTTCTTCTTCAGAAATATAAAGAAAACGGAGTAAATGTAACTCGTTACTACCCACCTCTTGGTTTAATAGACACTAATCTTACTGAGCAAAGGACAGGAAGCTCAAGGTTAAGGAAAAGACATTATATAAATTTTATAAATCTTGCATTGTGAATCACACCTCACATGTAACCCGTCACTTTAGTGTTTATCTACTGTCTCTTTTTAAAGGCAATCACATTATAGCAACTTGAACGTAACATTACATACAGTATCATCTGTATTTGTTCCTCGTTGCAAACATGAATATGCCAAAATCGGAATAACGTCTAATCCAATTATCAGCGTTTTCAAAAATAAGGCATTCATTTTAAATGCTGCTGGCTTTGTTACACCTTTTCCACCAACCCAATTAAAGGGCTGGTTCAGAGCCAGCACTTAATTTGCTGCAGACAAAAGAACTGTCTGTCAGCCAGGAAAACTGGTTCCACACTGGCACCAACACTTCTGCTGGTCCAAGAACCACTTGGTTCAGGGTCCTGCAGGAGGTTATATAATTTTTTTTTTTAAATATGTGTATCATTTATTGAATTTGTTTAACTGCAGTAGCAGTTGCAGTAACTAGTAGTTGATGCTAGTTGAGTCAACTCTGAAAAATCACCAACCCAGAACTAGCACCAAGTTTGGTTGAAAAGAGGTATCCAAGGCTGTACTTGCTAACATGCTGATGCTTACCGGGCAAAATGATTTCCATATTACCATCTTTGTTTAGCAAGTTAGCATGAGATGTTCCACTGAATTAAGTGAAATGTTAAGTATGGGTCTTGACAAAGTCTACAAACTACAAAAACAGTAAGTTCAAACACCAAATATAAGGTCATTAAAATACGAGATTCCTAACTAAGATTCAGGTTCGCACTGATTTTTAAACAAAACCTAAATTTACTGTTCTTATACTACTATTTCTTCTTCTTACTTACTAGAAACTACTTACTTAAAGAATGTATTTCTCCAAAATAATTCAGAGGCTCCAACTTAATCTTCCTGCAACCCATCTTTAGGCCCCAGATAGTCAGCAGTTACAGGCCTTGCATGAGCTCCGGTCAAAGTCTCTTTCTCTTCCAAGCTGGTCATTGTTGTGGGGGATGATAAATATTTACTCTTCCCAGCTTGGCAGGGAAATTAGTGGGAGGGGAGAGGGATCCATTGTGACAGAGGGGTCAGAGACGCTGACAAGCCAGCAGGATCCTTCCTTCCCCACTGGCACCTAAAGCCCCAATACACTTTTCGCTCTGCTCTGGGACAGATCCACTGCCAGCAATGGTTGGAGTTGGGATGTTTGTGTGTGTGTGGGTGTGTGATGGAGATGGGGGAACAGAAAGAGAGGGGACAAGCAGACAAGAAGATGACCACAGAAAGAGACACAGGCTCTGGAAAAAAAGAAGAGAGCTTTTGAAAAGGAGAATGGAGAAGGTTCCCCTTTGAGCTGTTTACATGACAGACCACCAGCGGAACTCACAAGACAATAGAGCAAAGAGGATCCACAACACCACACAATGCGGACTGAAAGAAAAGAGGCACTGGTGTTATGAATACACATGTCCCTCCAGGCTTCATCTGCCCACTTACCCACTTCTCGACAAAAGAAACCCAATAGTCATTTTTCTGAGGCAGAACAAAACATGACTTTCCAGGGGCGGCCAAATTTAAATAGTCTATGTCAAAGTAACAATATTTGTTTAGTTACAGTTATTTACAAGAAGAAAGAAAAGAATTACTGCTGGTAGTGGTCTGTGGGAAATCCCGCAGTGAGAAAGAACACAACCACAAGTCCTCACTAGCCTGAGGCTTCAAGTTAAACCTCCAGACCTCAGTTGGACCTCTTAACACGCCCTACCCCTCCTCACCGTCCTCAACAGAGCAAGGAATCTTGATTAAAGTTTGCTGTTAAAAGAGTCGATAAGGAGAAAAGGGGCAATTTGGACACAGGGAAATTTGTTTGGATATGTGTTACTGAAAAAATAATCTCTTATGTACACACTCGTGCATGGGCAGTGGGTCAGCCAGGTGTCAAAAGTGTCACAAACGTATAGGCTGCGCTTCCTACTACTGGGATCAAAGACAGGCTTTCTCTAAAAAAACCTCAGCACCTAGAACAATAAACAGAGCTCGGATTTGCATTGATCTGCAGCGGTGTGTCCGTGCTTTTCCTTCATTTATCATTTCCTCTCATGTTAACTGGTCATACGATATGTTTCCTGTCTGGGAAAGGTTTGGAAATGAACAGAAAATTATTAGTCCAATATCCAAAGCAGAATGTGTATGTGAGCATCTGTGCAGACACTGATTCACTGAACTTCAATTCAGCATATTGTACATTTCCCCTCTAATAACTAAGTGACAAGCCAGATGGTTTGACTGACTTATTTTTATTTTTTTTAACATGCACCAAATGATGTTAGTGGTATTGTATAACAACCACACCACTAACTGCAACTACTATTTGTTCTTTTAGAGCTTTTTTATATTTGACATTTGATGCCTTCACTCATAAGGCAGAAATATAAATATATATTATATATTTTGGGTTTAAATTGGATAATATATTTATTTTTAGCTAACGTATTTGACCAAACTTAATGGTAATAATGTGCTTACAATCCATTTCAGATTCCAAATATTTGTAAAATCAAGACTGATTTTCTAACATCTGTTATTGATTACTAACCATGACACTATTGAATGTTTCAAAGTTAGCAGATTTACATCATATTTATTGTCCCTAGATATCAATATGTGGTTTCATTACACCAAGCAAGGTAAATCATAAATCAAACTGCAGACGTGTTGAAGTAAAATCGTATTTTGGCTGCGGAGTCGCCTCCAACTGAGCTTATGCACTGATGTCATTTCACTACACCTGTGTCCTATTACATCGAGAAGTGCTGCTTTCTGAAAGCCTCCAAAACAATCACATCAAGAACCACAACAGATTATTAAAATCAACAAATCATAAACTTCAATGAAGACATCATCCCAAGCCATCACAGCTGAAGCTTCTAATGAAGCAAAAAATAAATGAAAAACACGTGATTGTCTGCCAACGTTAACTTATTGGACATGAAACGACTGCCAGAGTTATCTTAAGACAGACATACTGTAGTATAGATAAACATCCTCAAACCATTCATTAGGCTAATAAAGCCTGGTGGATAACCTGAGGCCTTAGATGATGGAGCTGCAGTCATTTACAACTCTCTATGATCAAAGTGTGTGTTGAAGAGGGAGGCACAATGAGCTGGCTGCCAGGCTCAGCCCAAAGGTACAGTCAGCCTAGTAATCAAGGGTTCCCATGCACGAGACAGTCAACACAGCTGCTAGCCGAGAACAGAGAGGGGTGGATCAGTCGCCGGTTACTGGCAGACATTTTTGATTCACCAAGCCAGAATCATAAAAACCTTCATAAATGCTTTTTATTTTTCTGTGGTTTCTCAGTCAGTCGCTTAGCATGTGGTGTGTATATTTGGCTGGTCCATTGTTCAGCAATTTGATAAATCCATCTGAAATTGTATGTTGATGGAGTGATTCTATATAAAGTGGGAATTTATACACATTATAGTGGAGGTGGCTGCACTGCCTGAAATAAGAATAGCCTCTTTAACGTGGGAACTTGTTGCCATATAACATACTTGAACAGAAAATAGCACAGTTGCTGTGTTAAATAAGCATGTAAGCCATGTCCCAACATTAAATGAAGCCAGACACACACAGACACATTAAGTTGTCAAACTAAAACACATGTGCGTCTACACTTGCACACAAAATGCTGCTGAAAATACACTAAATATGTTAATTTCATCCATAGGTGCACAGAAAAATGCACACACACCAAGCTGTGTTCCCTACATTTTAACATGTCAAGGAGGCCAATGTGAAGGAATGAGGAAGCAGGACAGACTGGCGTCCAACTTGAACTTGCAGAGACTTCGAACAGAGAGAGTTGTTGGCTGACTGACATGGCCCTGAAAGCCTTTCAGCAGGTCAGGGCAGGGAGGAACAAACCAGATAGACTGAGTGAGTGCAAAAGATAAATGAGTCTGTGTGTAGATGTTGCACCATGGTTTGCCTGTCGTCACAAAGAGCTGTTTGAGGGTTAATACTGGGTTTTAAGGTTAAGGTTGTAATGAGGTTCAGGTTAGGGTAAGGGAGTGGGGAATGCATTTTGAGTGTCCTGGCAGCTATAGAGAGACTAACATGAGTGTGTGTGTGTGCGTCTGTGTGTCAGTGAAGCCAAGTCAAGAGCAACTGAGTTGGTGAGTGATATGTGTGTGGGTGTGCAGGTGATTACCTTTGCTGAGTTGAGATTTATACTTAAACATGAAGTCATGTGTTGGACAAAGTAGCGAGACACAATTCACCCTGAACTCCTGACACAATGTTATTTGCAGACATAATTTGTGAATAGTTATGACCACAACCATGTTTTGAGAGCATAATTACCCTTAATTCATGCATCTAAATGAACAGAACTACTTGCATTAAGATTTGGTTGTGAAATGTAGCTTTTCCTCATACAAACTACACCTTTCCAGAATATGAATCAATTTCAAAATGTCTGTTAGAGCACTGTGAGCTATGAGCCGTAGGTAAACACCTTTAACTTGCTCACTGACCCAGTTGTAGCAAGGTGAAGAATAAACATCTTCACCTTTTACCAGAGGCTTGTCTGAACTCGCCAGACATTGGTAAAGGGGGAAAGGAAAGGAGCAGCAGCAATAAGTGCTTTACTCTTTTATAGTGGTGGCCTTGCTTATTTTCTTTATTCATCTGCTTGTGATTAAGGGACACAATGATTAAGGGGTAGTGACTTTTCTGTTTGGCATGTTGATTGTTAGTTTGTACAATGCTGAATCTTGGAGAGAGGATTTTACGTTGGGTTAGTAATGAGTGCTTTTAAAATGCCTAAAAGGCTAGGCACAGTGAGATTAAAGCAGTACAATAATACAAAACAAGTAATATAAAAAATTAAAAAATATATAAGTGCAAAACAAACAATGCTACCTATCACTAAGGCCCAAAGAGTCACAAAAGCTACAAATACGCTATGACAGAATGATACAAGTGTCATACATGTTCATAAATAATAGGGGTTTACGTCCTACCTGTAAGATGATGGACCATGCTCTGCATCTGTTCATGCGTTCAGACTCTTGAAGTCCTCCTAAAAATAGGTCTAGATCTGTGAACAGACACAGAGACAACATACATCTGTCAGTGCTCTGTTAATATGATACATTAGACTTTCATTAAGGACACAGGCTGGGCAACACTTTGAAAATGTCTGTGCCGTAACTGTGAAACAACACACTGCTAACTATCCATAAAAATGCTTTGGAAAGTAGTAATTCATAACTTTCATTACATAGACTGGCCTTAGAAACATGTAATGAAAGCAAATGTGTTTTAATTGGCATAGAATACAAAATAAATAAGTTATTTAAAGGTGCATGTAGGGACCTCAGAGCCTAGCAGCTACAGCGCACACATACAAAAACACAACAGTAAAACCTGCAAGGGCCTTTATTCTAAGCCGTACATAGACATAATGATCCTGCAGCTAAAAGGTCACGCTGCTGCTGCTCCCCACAGTGTGTTAATAAGGTCTCAGGAGGTCATTTAACGGTGAAGAATACACACACTGACACAACAGCACCTAGTCACATATACCGGAGGGTATGGGCAATGATTTTAATGGTGACAAGATCAGATGGAAATGCTTGATAGGAGGTGAAAAAAAAACTTGCCCATGACATGTAGCAAAATAGGTAGCCTGAAAACAAGGTTCTAATATGCTCTTGTGTATGTGTTGTGGCGCCACAGAACAGAAGGCCATTCAAACCCAACATATGGTCCACATCATCAATTACCAAGGTGTGTGTCGATAGAGAGAAGATGAAGAGAGTGGTAGCCACGAAGGGAGTTTAAATGTGGACAGATGAGGAGAGGAGGCCAATTTAGAGTAACAACCTAAACTCAGAGGAACCTATTTAACCCAACTTAATGGCTCAAAGTTCCTACTAAGCTTCCCTGTATCAAACAGATGAGACAACGTATTTGTCATTGTCCTTCCAAATTCTTTAGTGTTTCTTACTATAAATAGTGTAATAGTAAAAGACCCAGGTTGACCCTAACTGACTGCCATACAACCATCTTTGCAGAGAGTTCCCATCTACTACTGGTCAGTAGTAGGGCCAGCCCAAGTATGTGTACACTAATTAATCCAATGGCTCAAGTCACAGTCTGCTCTCATTTTCAAAAGAGTCACTCAAATTCTAGGGATTCAAGTCCAGGAATCTGCCTCACCGTGCCAGACTACATTTAAAAGAGACACTAAGCTTTAGAAATAGCAGTACTCAAGGAAAGATCAGGGGCTGTTCAAAAAGTCAAGTCACTGGTTTCACAAGAAGGGGGTTGGGCTGAAAAGAACTACTCCCCAAATTCCTACCTTTCCACAATTCTAAAAATGTTTCCTTTGAGCCTGCAAAGACACAAACAATCTGTTGATTCAGTGGCAGAATCCTTTCTCCTAAGCCGCTATTTGCTTTAGCGGCAATGACACAGGGAGAGGAATTTGAGCAATGTCTCTGCATCATAGACTCATTTCCTCTGAGTGAGAGCCATCTCCAGACAGACAAAGAGGACAGACGTCCAGTTTCTTCCTGCACCTCTGGTTCCAGGTCAGACAATGTACTGCAGACATGTTCTAGACTGGTGTTTCTGTGCTGAGAGGTTCCATCTCATATCACATACACTCAAATATTCAGATATTTTCTAACTATTTATTCAGAACCAGTAGCAAACATGTAATGGCATGAAGCATACAGTTATAATCAGTCACAAAACTACATTTTCCAATGATCTCATCAGACTCAAAAAGGACAAAATCCTTTCACTCATCACTTGTTTGTTTTGTCTCAGTGACAAGTGGCATCCAATCATTGACCGGACAATATTTCACCTAACTTGCTCAGGAAGAAGACACTGACTATCTCTGAGCACACCCTAATTCCAGCTCTTTCATTATGTTCAAAAATGTCTTTGTGCTGAACTTGCTGAAAAAAATGACTTGACTATTGGATTCCAAAGCACTTTGAATTCTTTACAAATGTTAGTCTCTCTTAAATATAAGAGATCAAAGTAGCCTCATAACTGTACTGCTTTCAAATGTGTGAAAAGCCAGAGCACGCTCTCTCTGTGAAGAGATCAACTCGAACTCAAGCAGCCTTGAGAAAACCTTGCTTGTTCAATTGGAATCTAATGCCAGACATTATTGTGGTGCTTTGCCATTCATGTTCATTTTTCCTTTCTCTCTGGTCCTACCTGATATTTTCCACTGGCAGGTCAATTATATGTCATGAATTTACATGCTAATAAAATGCTATATGTAGTTTAAAGAGCACTAAAGAATGCTCTTTTCCTTAAGTACTCAAAAGCCAAAGAAAAGGGAAGAAAAATGGAACAGGCTGAACATTGGCAATCCTTGCACTTCATGGATGGCAGCCAAGAAGCATCTACCCGACTACTCTCTCCACTTGTGTCTTTTTTCAGCTGTTCAGTTTTATGCCAGATATATAAATTACTTTAGAAAGTCACACAGGAGCTTATAAGGGACCAGTCAGTTTTTAAAAGCCCAAAAACAAATAAATAAATAAAAGAATTACGCCTGTATCAGATGACATAGGGATATCACTAGGAAAATCTAAAGTGAGAAAGCAGTGGTGCAGGGAGAGAGAATCAGCAGTCACAAAGACCAAAACAGGCCATTGCAACGTGGACTAAACAAATTAAGTGATCACTGGACGAAAGCCTTGGGGTTAAAAGGGACGAATGCACTTAAGAGTAATGTAAGCCCACAAAGTTAATCCCATTATAAACTGAACAAGTCACCTGACTGAATCTGTCTTTATAGACTTTACTCTGACCAAACTGCTAATTGTAAAAAAAAAAAAAAAAACCTCAACTAGGATATTTCATGTTCAAATTTGACCCAAACCCATCATAGTTGAGTTTGTGCAGTGCTGTTCTAGTATTTACCTTGTGCATTCCATGTGCTTAACTATAAAGAAGACCTACAGGTTGACCTACCTGAACAAACCCTACATGAATCCTAAATTCCAAAGCCTTTGGGGTCAGGTAGCCAACTTATAACTAATACTATCAAAAAAGTAATTATTACCTGCAAACTGATTGCAAATCTCCAATCGTACCTAACTCGACATTCAGACAGCAGTACCTTCTTAAAGACCACTGAAAGAGAATTAGTCGGGGAAATTCATATTCTGTAGATGTTTCAATATTTTCCAGATAAATGACAAATGGTGGATGGAGCACACAAGATGACAGCCTTGCAGCTGTTCCTGTGTGCCTTACTACTGTCACTGTTTGTGTTCCCAGGAGAGGCGGACAAAGCGCCTAACCTGCCTTCTCATTACCAAAGGTCATGCTGCTGGAACACAATGCTGACCTCTCATGCCAAAGGTTTCTTGGAGTGGAGGAGGATTACGGTGATAAAGAAGTGAGCAAGAGTCAGGAATACGAACAACCCTCCTGTCTCACCATTTACTTTCATTTAACTTCATCAACCTTAGGACTGGCTCCTGGATTCACACTATTGTGTCACAAATAAGCTTTCATTCCTTGAGCCACTTCATAAGGGCCAAAATCGGCTAATAATCAGATTTGAATTCAGAAAAAAAGGCCCGTTTAATGCTCTAATGTGAAGGTTTTTTGTTCTCCAAGTCGCCCTATTTCTAGGTTAAGCATTTGGCACAGGCCAGTGTGTATGCCTCTAGATGGCATTGCTTTTAGATCACAGCACGCTCATTAGCTCTGGCCCGCTGTTGTGTTCACTCAAACCAGACCAAAGATGTGAAGGGTTGACATTCAAAGAGGGCAGGAGGAGGGGGTGAGGGAACAGATATGTTTCCTTGGATAAGGCAGGGCTTTATAATGACTTCCTGAATATAGCCTGGAAAACAAAATAGAGAGGGGCCATAAATGATGCAAACACAAGTGCTATCCAAGAGAATGCAATGTATGGACACGAACAGTAGACATCAGGTTGACAGGTTTGTGTGTATGTTGGCAGTTATAGCATCTGGATCTTGTAGTACATCCCTCTGAAGTTTTTGATAATCTCTTTCTCAATTGAGCAACCCTCCTCATGGTTTGTCCATCCTGCTACATCCACTTCTCGTTTGCTTCTTCCTTCCAATTATTTCCTGAATCCTCCACCTCCTTTACCCAACTGATGAAAAAAAAACACAGGAATTGCTAATGGCTGAACATGAACTTGGAATATGCAACCCTTAACAAGGGTCACGCTGAAATGTGACTGAATACGTCAGCAGATCATAAAAGGCCCCCCTCAAGATGAAAGTAATTATGAAAGCTGTACATGAAGAATTTTCCATACGAGGCAGTGACCAGCAACAGGAGGAGGAGGAGGAAGGCGTTGGCAGCATTATGCGCCACCAACACAACCCCTTTTTTTACCCAGCAAGTGGAGAACAAGCAAGGTCTTCCAGCTGTCTTCCATCAGCAGCTATAACGGAGCAGGGGAAAGAGAGACAGGAGAAAAGAAAAGAGGTCTGTAACACCTGCAGCAGGGTGCCAGCAAACATTCCTTGGTCCTCCAGCCCTGTGGTGATGCACTCCATAAATCCATGTGATTAGCTACAGTAGCGGGCCTAAGTGCCACTTAAATCAAACCCCAAAGAGGAAGTTGTTGTGACCTGCAAGGCTTGGAAATGTAATTTAGGCTGAGGTGATTATTACAAAAACAAAGCTAGTTCTGTTTTCTAATAAGAGAGGATGGAAGGAGTAAGGGTGTGATGGAAGTGTTTCAAAAGGAGAAGTGAGTGTGACAACAAGTTTATAATAATATGCTATTATTTGAAAAATTCGTGACAATCTGGAGAAATAACTCCCTGTTATTAAGCTATTAAATAAAATTCAACTAATAGTAAGTCAATTACGCTTTAGTATTCTGGGAAGAATACACCAAAACAAGACACAGATGTGCTCACAGGTGCTAAGCCAATTTTTTTCACATTGTTGATGTGAAAACTGTTTAGTTTGTGATTTGTTCTTAAATCAAAACCAGCATCTTTCCATTCGGTTTATTCTATATAGAGTATGTCACATCAGACAGCATCTTCAAGGGAAACAAAAAAATGGAGGGGGAAGGTAGTTTGCACTGTGAGGAATTGTAGTAGAATATTCCACTGATTTATGTCACACAGGAGTAATCACAACATTAACTAGTGATGTTCCAACGACCGATTTCAGTAAAAAAATATGTGATCAGCGTATTCGTGATCAATGCTTTTCATTGCTGATCCCAAAAGCACTGTGTGCAGTCCCTCTCCCTCTTACCTTCACACCCAGCAGGCGCGCGGCGGCAAATCATAAACAAACATGTCTGCCGTGTAGAACTTTTACAGCGTCTGTGAGAGTGATCCTGTAACACATGCAACCAAAAAATACCACGCAGGGGAAATCCGTTAAAATGCTTCAACACAACTGATTTAATACGACATTTAAAGAACAAATGTTTTTGTATTTAATGTTTGTATTTTTTCTCTTAAAAAAGTAAGTAAAAACATTTTTTTCATTTCATTTTTTCCAGATCACGTAGCCAGTAGCACTCATAACTAAATTGAAAAACTTACAGCCAATCTATTTGATCGGCATCTGTGATCAGCATCTGAATCGGCAGCAAAAAAACCTAATCAAAGCATCCCTAACATTAACCTGAACCACAGTTTGCCAGTGAATGAGAATGTGAGACGAAAACTTCTCAAATCATTTAAATGTGACAAATATGTAGAAAAATTAAACAAATAAATTTAAGGAAGAGGGCAAATACTTTTTCACATCAGTGTACATAGATGATGATCAGCATTTTGGTTTAATCTATACTTGATAGTGTACAGTTTACAAGTAAATATACAGTACAACATTTGCCACTTAATATTACTGAATGTATGGCACTATATAAAAGTATCCATATGACTATAGTATCCTGTGATCTGAGCTTCTCCTTTAACTATCGTATGGGTTGTCATTAGGAATTACAAACTTACGTTGTAACACAACTATGGACAAACTGTTCAACAACAAAGTATGTACTGTGCGTATGCACCAGAAAGAAACAGGACAGGTGAGCAGTTGAATTAACAGGATGTCCAAAAACAGGGACCAATCTGACATCATCAAACCTCTACTCTTCACTTCAAACATACAACTGAAAGAACAGAAAGTGTATGTTCTTGTACAAAAAATACACGGAGAGGCGCACAAGGACAGCTACACAGTTGTGCAGTTACCCCCAGCTGTAGTGAAACTTTACACTGTGCAGTGAGAGGCTCTCGCTTTGGCCTTGACAGCTGAGGACATCCTGTGAGAGTACTCACGTCTGCACTGACAGCAAGGGATGATCAACAGTACAATCCTACAGGGTGACCTAAGACTAACATTTTCGCAAAAAGTTCTATTTACTCATCTGTGTATGTGCTGTATGAGCTCTGATGCTTTCAGAGAGGTGGGTATCTGGTTTCAAACTCCACATCCCAATAGGCCTTGGTGTCTAAAGACAGCAGGAGACAACTGACCAGTCCAAAGCTTTTACTATATGAAGGAGTTTTTTTTAATTGTTTCAACAAGCCATGCTAAATGTCCTATTAGTAAGACACACTAAACATCAACAATAAAGGATTATCTGTAATATTTTTCATTCATTTCGTTTCTAAATCCAACTTTTACAATTAAACACTAAATCAAACCCAGAACCATTTTATTTAAAAAAAATTATATATTCAATGTTTTCATTAAAAGCAATGCTGTGTTTGGTATAAACAGAATGACTAAAGAGTTGGCAGCACAGAAACCACCATTTAAGTCGAATAAAACCTGCAGCGAACCCACCAATGGATACTGGCTTGTTTTCCAAGTGATCTCTGGGCAAGTGTGCCCAAGTCCAAGGCAGTGTAAAAACTACACAGCAGAACTTACCGTCCAATACTGTAATGTCAAATGTAAATATAAATTTGTGTTAATAATCTACATCTCATGCCACTGTTGAGAGAAGCAATTCTGAGAATAATTGAACTAAAAAAGTTTGTTATATAAATATATATATTTTTTGTCTATCATCAGTGGTACACATAGGACTAAGACATACATTTAAAATTATTACCACAATATATATTTTATGTAATAATTACAATCAATATCCAGGGTGTAACGGTACACAAAAAAACTTGTTCGTACCTTGGTTTTGAAGTCAAGATTCGGTTTATATTCAGAAAGTAAGGAAAAAATACAAGACATAAGCTGACACGCTCCGAAATAGAAAAGTCTTTATAATGAAGAATGGTTTTCTAGCTTCTTCTTCACAAAAGAGGCTAGATGCTTGGCTAAGCTAAGCTGCTGTACGTGTATCACATGACCATCATAGACCACGTAAACTGCATAAAATAATAAGTGAATTTGATTGTTTTTTAATTTTCTCTGAATGCTGTAGTTTATTCTCACAGACTAGGGACATCTGGTGACTCATCACTCATAGGTTGAATTAATTAATACATCTATGCCACTGTGACATTTGTTTAATATTTAGCTAAAAACTACATGACTTGGGTTTCATGTAGTGTCCTCCCCTGTGTGGTTAGGGCCTGGACAAGGTTGGGTTCAAGTTGAGGGTTAAGGGATGCAATTCTAAGCAGGTGTGCAGAGCTAGCAATACACTGCTCTCACATGATATCATGGTTCCCATGACAAAACTAAAGCCAATTGCCAACAAATAGCCAACAGACCCAATGCATCTCACGTCTATGACCCTAGACTTCTCTGATTGGCTCTCAGACCTGAGGGGCCTCAGAATTGATCCTTCTCACTTACAGCTGTACACTGTTCTTAAAGCTGCTATGTCCACCACCAATCCAACTAAAAACATAGAGCTTTAAAGGACTGTTCCCTTCACAGGTTCATTCAGTCTATTCCAGCTCCAAAAGACACTGCCAAAATGCAAGTGAAATATTGCTCTTGTTCAGTTATGTTGACATGTGTACCATATGTGTACATTTAACTTTGTCTGCAGTAAAGTGAGCATGCTTTTTGTCAATTTTACACTATGCAAAAGTAAGGAAACTCACTGGCTGAGAATGAACAATATCGGGTACCTCAATAATAGGTTAAAAAAAAAAAACAAATTAACAAAATTAATAAAAAATAGAAAAACTGAGGAGACAAAAAGAAGGAGCCATTTTAAATTGCTCTACTTGGCAGTAGCTCTACAGTCAGCCTTAAAGTCCAATTTATAGATGGACTGAAGCTACATAAAGGTCTTGATGAAGTAAAACAAAGGAAATTGATTAGGTTGATCCTCTGCTTTCCTGCATCCTTCCATTTGTATCAATCATCCATCTCTACTGTGACCCAAACAACAGGCCCTCCGGGGTCAGTGGCTTGGGCTCAGGCCAAGATTGCTCTCTTTCTCCCTTCCTCCCTCTCACCCCTCTCTGGGAGCACCTTCCCGCCCTTCCAAACCCTCCTCTCACCCCTCTCTGGGAGCACCTTCCCGCCCTTCCAAACCCTCTCTGCTTTGTGTCAGTCTAATGGTCTCCTAACTGTTGTGTGGCAAGAAAGCAGATGGAACTCTGGGAGGATTTACAAAATGCAGAAGACAGAAAATAAAGGAGGGAAGATAGCAGTTAGGTTGCAAAGGGGAGTATGAAATGCACTCTTAAAGTGTTCTTCTGGCCGCCGAGTCCAAAATATGCCCAACATTTGCACATTTTTCCAATTTATCTCTTATTGAATTAGGGCTTCAGACTCCTGGACGCCTTTCAGGAGAGTGTAGCAGAGAAAAAGAAGAAACAATTGTAGAAAAAGAGCTGGATGCACATAACAGAGGAAGGACTAAATCTGTTTGTTTTTTTTCTCCTGAAGCAGCTTCACTGTGAAGATGATAGGTCGTATACAGCAGAATAAAGAAGATGGTCTTGCAGCAAGTTAAACTGTTTCACTCATATTGTATATCAGCTACATCTTATTTGCATTATGTGGTAATAAGGCAATAATCAAATTTATGATTAATCAAATATCACACTTTTTGTTTTTAGGTTACTGAGGAAAGCTCGCCCCTCTACCCAATCAGAGAAGGCCAGTTTTTTTCAGTTTGGTATGTTTTGTAGTTCCTTGTTTATCGTAATTTCCTAAGTTTTATATCTGAAGGACTGGACTGAGTCAAAACTGCTTTTTCTTCCTTGCTTGCAATAAGTAGCCTGCAGCAGTCCTCTGCCGACACCATGTATATTTAAGGGCAATCGCGGCACATTAGTCGGGCACTCGGCGGTAGTCTATGAGCCCCAGGGTTGGTGGTTCACTTCCCACTTCACTTCCCCTCGATTCCTGGCCACATCTCAAAGTGTCCCTTAAAAAGAACAACCTCCTTAAAACTCTAAGTATAATGGATGTACTTAACTTGTACTTGCACGTTACTGTCCATTTTATGTTACTTTGTATTTCTATGTAACTATATATGCAGATGACAAAATATGATGCATCTTCCTCAAATAAACTGTTGCTTCTTTGAGAATGTAAATACTTTTTCTGGCACTAAGATTGCTGCACATTCTCCCTCACATGAACCACTAATGGCCTTATTCTTCCTTTGTTGAATGCCGTTTTCTTAAAATTATCATCTTTATCTTTGTCTACTTTCATAAGAGTCAGAGGGTAAACTGTGGTCAGTGCTCCCATCATCACAAGTGAGTTAATTTGGTTGGAAGTTGGGTACTGTGGCGCTGCTTGAGACTGCAGATTGACAAATAACACTTAAAAGAAGCACTTGCAAGCTGCTTCAGGGTAAATACAAATGATACTTTTTTGAAATCTAGATATAGTAATAAATACAGTATACAGGCTTCAAAGGTCCATTTTAGTGCAAGACCTGAGACACGTGTTCCCCAAAGAAAATAATTATTCTTGAAGCAAGTTCTCTTTGTAAAGTGTTGTGAATTCCAGTAGTTGGAAGGGCCATCAAGAACAGTCCACTACAGCAAAAAATGAGTTCATGGCAAACCACTTGTTGAATGAGAAAAAAAGAGTTTGCTCTGTAGGGGTTTGGAAACGCCATCTGTGATCATTAAGGTGCAGTTTTCCATCCACACTGCCTCTCACCTTGGTCGCAGGGCACATTCTCAGGTATCATGGGTCTCTACGGTGTTCATAAGGTGCCAAATTTAACTGAGGGACTCCGAGCAAACGGTTCAGGCATAAATGCAGACATTGTGACTGGAGACAAAAGTTTCACAGAGAAGGTCAGCCAGGAAGTGACATTTTTGGAATAGAAAGACTTTCCAACAAATAAAAATGTCAAAATATCAGTTGTGCAGTTTTCCAAAACACTCTGTGATAGTGCCTCTAGGACCAATAAGCTAAAAGGGCACAGAGGAAAGTCTGATCTTATAAATTCCTCATTTTCAAATATTTCCTTCAGTATTTCCTAATATGGGTGGTAACACGGGAAGATATGCTGATTAGTCTCACACAACTTTCTCCTCTCACCTGCATATTTTGGTGATTTGCCATCAGCACTGTGTGGGAGGACTGGCACAGTCAGGGGCTTGTCAGTAATGATTAAGTGTAAGTGTATTTGGTGCATTAAGGGAATTTGGCCCTGTCCTGTTCATGAAATTAAAGAGGGTCAATGGTTCACGATGGGAGGAGCAGCTGAATTGTGTACCATTTTTCAACTTTACCAAACTACAATATGTGCCACTCTTTTAAGGTAAACAATTTATTGCAACAATGTTGTATATGCACGTAAACATGAACAGTAGTGTTTCAACTTTAAACTGTCCATAGGGGCCATGATGGAATAAAACAAGCTACAGTTAAAACAGTGAGTCAGTGCTATTGATATGAAACACATCTGTTTTCGAGGCATGAAGCACAGTGGTTATGTTCATCCCTAATTATGGGAGCTCTCACTTAACCTACTTAATTATTAATAAGCAGGAAATTATTACTCCAGCACCAGAATCCACAATCCTTCCACCTCGAGACTTCACAATCAGAGATTGCAAGAAAAGACTATTTCTTTACAGGTTACAGTGACTAAAAAACATTTCTGTTCAAGATACACATGCCACAAAGTGATCTTCAACAATACATTCCCAAGCAAAAAGAGATTCTCAGACAAGATCTGGCCTGCATTGTAATACAAAGACCCACAGTCACAAGCAACACTGGCTAAAAAAATACTACAGCTAGGTTTTGTGCTGTATTTTTTAAAGCTCCATTCAAAATTATGCTGTGCCCTGTACCTACTATAGAGCCAACTTGCAGGTTCCATATTTGTTCATCAATATAATCACAGTCTGACTTTTCTATAATGTCTATATCTCCTTTCTGTTTTAGGATGAATCTAGTATGGGACAGTCTGTATTTATCAATCTCAGTTTTGGGAAACACTCCTAAATGGCCACTGTCAAAAACTACAGGGTGGGCCATTTATATGGATACACCTTAATAAAATGGGAATGGTTGGTGATATTAAAGTCCTGTTTGT
>JAUYWH010000016.1:3291919-3302368 GCA_034779795.1 Ctenopoma multispine
ACAAACAGGACTTTAATATCACCAACCATTCCCATTTTATTAAGGTGTATCCATATAAATGGCCCACCCTGTACAAACCTCAGTTCTCAGAAAAACTACAACATGTCACTATAATTTGTACTGTGTGGTTCTCAGTGTCAAAGTAGTGGTTTGATAAATATGGTCCAAAAGCTCCCAAGGTTTAATTATCTGCATATTGTCTCTTTCTTTCCATATTTTGAAGTGAAAATGCAAGAAGGACAGAACAGGACATGACCTGCTTCATCAAGTAGAACAAAAAACAATGTATATAATATATAAATATGATCTGTTAAACAGTCAACCTGGTCCTGGCTATGTTCAACAACAAAGTGAGACAAAGTCTGCTGGCAATCAGAAGTTGGGTGTTGAGAGCCCCTAAGATTCACTGGCCAGCTACATGTTCCATATGTCCAGCATTCCTCAACACTGGCTCACGCCAGTTACTATAGAGGCGAACCCTTTCAACCATTCACACTAATGGACTGACGGAGAGCAAGACAGAGGAGCTTTAATACAGGCTCTTGTGTGAGAAACAGGAAGGTGGTGGGAGTGACAGTAAGAGTCAGACACGGTGACACACACACAGCACATAGACACACACTCCCTTCTAATACACAAGTGATTTATTTCAGAACATTGTTGTTTATGGTAACAACCTCTGTTTTGTTTTCATCCATTTGCTAATAAAAGGTGAAGGTGACACTGTCCATCCACTGTTCCCAGAAGAGCTACAGTCTTGCCAATTCATTAACTATACACCCCTTTTAATCACACCCCTGAC
The DNA here is from genome assembly GCA_034779795.1 of Ctenopoma multispine. NCBI lineage: Eukaryota > Metazoa > Chordata > Actinopteri > Anabantiformes > Anabantidae > Ctenopoma > Ctenopoma multispine. The sequence continues at coordinate 3,292,722 of JAUYWH010000016.1, forward strand.
TGCCAATGTCAAACATGCATGACAATGATATTACATCAAGCTGAGATGGTTGAGAGAGGAAGTGATAAACATAATCCCTCCTGTAAAGTAGATTGATTAGCTTGTCTTAACATAATCCAACATATTCACATGGCAGACGGGTGGAAAATGTAGAGAATCTGAATTATTCTTATTTTACCACTTTCTGAAAGATCACCAACAAAGAATACATTGGGTAGCAAACTTCAAGATTCACATTGGGTCGCATATGGTGGATCCACCAACTTTACCTCTGCTTTACAATGGCACATCATGATATGATCTATGTATAACTTGAACCATAAAATGGTGAAATGCTAAATGTTTTTTTATCCATTAATATCACATAAACAGTTAGATTCACCCTTGTGCAAATTTAACTGGTTGGTTATTATGTGTAGAGCTTCCATGGTTATGCAGTGAAAGTCAAGTAAGTGCTGGAAATGTGAATTTCCTCCAATCTTATGGACAAGGGTTGTGTTGTGCTGTAATTACCAACCCCTGATATTGTAGACTAGAATCACATCAATACATGTAAAAGTCATCCACGATTATTTATGGCAGTATATAGGGTATTATGCAGACTTGTTCGTATTTACCTAATTGTTTTATGTAGATAGCATTTAGATATGTGTGTCTTGCTCTATCGTATTAATAACAATAACGTCTTAACTTACCCTACCTAATCATTTACAGTAGGAAAAAAGCAATTACCACCAATATTATTATTACTGTATGAAAACACTAGTTCTGTTGGAGTGTGCCACGTAACCGCAATGACCCTGGTTCGGTTCCAGCTGGGGGACCTTTGTCAAACACTGCCTCTCTCTTCCCATGTTTCCTGTCGGCTTCTCTGCAACACACTGCTATTAAAGATTAAATGCCAAAAAGTAAAATCTCTCTATCTCTCTCTCATCCCTCATTAAAACTATCAGTACTGTACATCTTGGAGAGAGCACTTATTTAAAAGAACAGCGTAGGATCAATTGCAATAATTTTGATCATTCCTAATACTACCCTAACACTGCCGAGACTTTTCACTACACCATCATCAGCACAGGGCGTGATATTAATTAAACTTCACGCCTCATGATAACAATATCAGCCCTCTGTGTTGCCTCAACAAGCTGTCCATTTATTAAAACCTTAAGCTCCGTTTCACATACGGGCCTCAGTAAGTTAAAGTTAGTCCAGGGGTACCTGAGCCCCTGACTGGACTCATATGAGCCAAACACGACTGGACAAGGCCTGCAGCTGCAGGGTCAGGCCAAAGCGAGAAACATGTGTCCCTGGGAGGAAAGGCCTTGTTGATCCCTCAGGCGCTCTACATTTTCTAGTTTGTGCAACAAATCCTAATGAGGCTGTTCTCTGTAGGGGGAACCAAGGTGCTGTCTGTGGGGATTTGTCTGGAGAGCTGAACAACTAAGGAAAGATGAGGTAAAGCAACCCACTCGCTTATGACACACAAACCAAGACTGATAAGTGATGGAAGCTAAAAGGTGTCCTAGAGACCATTGCGAGGTAAGGGATTAAAATGTGTCAAACCAATTATAATGTCACAAAATATTAATCAGCAAATGCAGGCTGATATGTGACTGGTGGTCCATGACATAATATCCTTTTGGGTAAGCTACAGGTAGTAGATCAGGACAGCACAAGTACCCAAGTCCCCAGTTTGGACAAGAAAAAAAGAAATGAGACAGGACTGCTGAATAATATCCATCTTTGATAATGATATGGGACGTACAATAACTGTCAAATAAAGATTTCATCTGTGGCTGATATTCCTACCAACTCAATACAGACCAACAGAAGTTAGGGAGAGGAGACGGCGAAACAGAAAAAGGGTAGACGTTCAAAGACATTCCCATGTTTCTCATCTGTCTTTAGGGTCAGTGCATCTGAACGGCATTAATTCATTTTCCCTCTCGGTGCCTCTTCCTTCTCCTCAGGAAAACTGAAAGTAATGCTTTGTAGCAAAGCTCAGTTTAAAAGTCAGATCACCCTATATTACAATGATACACTCTGACAACTCTATTGACTGCAGTCCACTTTTTTTGCAGAGGGGGGTAGAATAAAATAGTGGCACTAATACGCTACACCTGTTCCTTTTCGGCATCCGTCAGTATATCAAATACACAAACAGTGACAGCTGTGCTGAAGGGTAGTGATCTGGGGCTGGGTGATGCAAAACACAGAGACAAGGGTTGTTTCTCAGAGAACTTCTTCACATGCAGAGACCTCTCTAGGTCAAATAGCTGAAAGCAGAGTGCAGTGGCCAGAGTTTGTAATATTTCACATGTGTTCTGCAGAGAGTACCAGGCGCTATTGATTTCTTTAATCTAAAGCCGGGGAACCAAAAAGGAAAAGGGCCTATCGGGCAGCCTGCTTTCAATTAGGAGGTTCAAAAAACATTCATATAGAAGCTGAAGTGATGGACGGCCTGAGCAACGCCATGATAGGCTCCATGCCTCAGTCTGCCGAGGCTCAAGTTTGCCTGGTGGGGTCATCCACATGACAGCGACACACCCAAAACTACAATCCAACTACTATCAAAGACACTGTGTAATCAAAAAGTAGAAGGATGAGGTCACGAGGGTTCATTCTTCTAATAGAAGAGATAAAAATGGAGGGTGTGGCAGCTGGAACCTGCATGTCAAATTTCCACTACACCCATAAATTAACAGCATGCATGTGTAGGTTCATGTTTAATCAAGGAAGTCAGTAATTAAATCTAGCATCAGTATTCAAAACAATGTCAGAAAGACATCCAGTGATTTTTTTTTTTTTTACTACATTTTAAGACCGTATGACTTGTTATGAGACAAATGTGACATGCAAAGGCCACATGAGGTGCAGATTTTAATAAAATTTTTTGTAGAAGTAGTTTCTAGTAGTGATGTGTTGATCGATTGCCCGCCAGTCATTCAGATGATTTAGGTGAAAAAGTATGTGATTGGCGTATTCCAATCAATGCCTTTCATTGCCATGAAAGCAAAAGCATGTTTTTGTCTAAATTAAGGTGATTGTATTGTAGACCTCATCATAACTAAATTGAAAAATTTACAGCCAACCCATGTGATCGGTATCGTTGATCAGGCCAAAAGTCCAACTTTAACATTTGCGTTCTGATTTGGATTTAATCTGCACTGAAAGCAGAATATGTATCTCACAGTGATGTAAATCCATGTCTCTGACAGGCCTGATAGCTGGGTGAACATCTCTTTCCCAAAAGAAAAAAAAAAACTTCACTTGGTCGGGCCAACAGGGCCTGGCAGCGCCTGGCAGCGCCAGAAGACACAAATCCATATTGTGTAGCAGCCTCAAGGCTCCACAAAGACAGACAGATTAGGCACGCTGGTGTCTCCATTTTTCAGCTCAACATCAAAGAACGGAGAGCAACAGTTTGAATTATAGACAGCAAGTGTGCACTCTGGTGGCAACCAACTCCAGGTCAGATTAACCTCTTCACCACTCCGAGGAAGAAAAGCAGAAGATACAGCTCACAGCAAAGCTATAGCTTAAACACCATATCAACAACTGCCAGGTCAGGAGGCCATTTGACGACTCAATTGCTCAACTGCAGCTCCACATTTTTTATAGTGAATTTCACAGGAATTGACAGAGAAAGTTACTGTAGATGTAACCTCTGCCAATCACGCTGAAATGGAACCACATGTTTTTTACTGTATCTTTCCACCTGTGTGTCCCCGTCTCAGTCTGTTGTCAGTGCACTATTTTATAAGGACTCCTTGAAAAGACATTCACACGAATTAAGAGGCTCACACCTTTTTCATTTTTCACTTTCACCTGCGAGCCTGATGCTATTAATATCTGCTGTCCTGAGAGTCCAAACGCAGGTGCCTTCACCGCCAACCTCTAACACAAAAATTCCCTTTCAGACTGCTCGTGCTTCACCCCACTCACCTTCACTGCCTGTGCTCTGGAAAGATTGCAGCATATTATTAGCAGATGGACAAAAGAGTATTCAGAGTAGGGTATTATAGTGCAAATGACACATGAGATTGAGTCTGAGGCAGTGGTGATGAATACTGGTGTTGTCAACAGGAGATAGAGGTGGGAGCAAAAGACAACAAAGGAGCATTGATAATACAGATGCTGATGCAGAAAACAGCTATTTTGTCAATTGTTGCTGGCAAAATCCAGAATATTCCACAGAGGGTAGTCAATTTTGCCAACAGATCAAAAGCGAAATAGCACATGGGGGCATCATAGAAGTAACAAACTCTGGATTTTGGTGTCAGCATCAGCATGTCAAACAGTGACACAAAGATAGCGTAAGGACTGATTTAGAAACACAGAAGGACAAAGCAATGGAAAAAGTTGCCCAGATGGAGGTAGGCCAAAAATGAGATGGCAAGCAGCTGTTGAAGCCAGCTGTCCTTGCCAGTTGTTCATAAGGGCTGGGAGGCCAGGATGGAGGGATTGAAAGACATTTAGGAAACAAGGAAGGTGGGAGGAGGGGATAAACGTAGCAAGCAGACAAAGATGGTGAGGGCTGACAGAAAGTAGAGAGACCTACGAGATTGGAGTTGGTCACAGCAGCAGGTTTTAGAGTGGAACACATTTATCTACAGCCGGCCCGACATGACTCTGGTCTAGATTAAAGTAAGATGAAGAAATTACAGAACAAATGCTCTGTTAACAAACCCCAGCTCTTTATAACATCCGTGAACAGCACTTGACAAATTATTGCACTAAAACAGGAAGTTGAACAAACCATTGGCATAAACATAAACAGTTTTATTATGTCTAAAAGAGCAAGTAAGTGCATTGAACGTGACATTTTAGTGTCTTTGCATCTGTAGAGTAAATGAAGTGGAGTAAAAAGGACAAGATCATCTTCTAAATTGTAAAGGAGTGAAAGTAACAAAATGGAAAAGTAAAAGGTAAAGTACAAATACTTCAAAACTATCTTTTGAGTAAATAATACACAATGCATGCCAGATAAGTGATATGAGAATCACTTTTATAATTTATACATGAAATAAAATTTTAAAAATACTAAAAGTGCTGATAACATGCTGATGTAGAAATCTCTTTTTACCAGCAGTTAAATCACAACAGGACATCCCACAAGAAAACCTCCACACTATCAGGACTACCCGGCAGATGTTGAACAACAGTAAGCGTTAGAGCGCCCACTGGTGGCATCTTCTGACGCACACAAGCAACTTCCAGAGGGCAGAAGTATAATAGTTTCAGCTGAATTCATTGATTTGACTAATTCTGAAAAATCTACATTAAAACACAGGGGATACACTTTGAGTGTGCTCTAGATATGTGTGTCCTAAACATGATGCTTCCAGCATTTAGTCACAACAGGCGTGTGTGACAAACAAAACCAACATATACAGTTATAACATCCACACTTGTTTTGAAAAATTATGTCAGGGCTGTATGGTTGATGCAGTGTCTGTGTTTGTGAGTGTGTGTGTGTGTGTGTGTGTGTGTGTGTGTGCGTCAGCCAGTCGGAAATATTTCTCCCACATACTTAATGTTTGGGATGAGCTCTCCGTGCTTTCTCGCGATACCAACAGCGACACGATGATCTCAAGTGGCAGCCTCCAGGGGACTCTGATAAGAGGGAAAGAATGAACACGTCACTGGAAAACATTGTGCAGAATTTCCCAACAAATGTTACATTTCTCATGCACAAGTGTGGATTACTAACAGATACTGACATCACATCCGTTTTTATATCAAACAATGCCACAAAAAGAAAATGTTTTATTTTGAAATGCATTCAAAATAAAAATTCTAAATGATAAGTTGATGAAATAGCAGTAATTCTGTGTATGTTGAAGTCAAATACTTCCTCACTTCAACCCACTGACCGGGAGCTGCTGGTCACATATGATGTTGTGAAGCCATAAGAGGAGGATTAGTTTACAAATGCTTTTGAGAAACACACACATACACAACAAACTGTTGAATCTACCAAAGCTTAAAAATCCACATGCATGGGGCCTTTTTGTAAGTAATTGCTCCTCTTTTAGTTAAGATTTCAAACAAACTTAGAATCATAATGCAAACTGGGATAAGGATGTTTAATAGTGTTGCACTGTTAAATCTGCAAAAACGTCAATGCAGTTTGGAGTGTTACATACCATACTAGCTGTTACAGACTGAACAACTACACTGTTTGATAGTCAGAGTTGTACAGGTAACACAAAGTTGACTGTCAGTGAACACAACCCCAGCTTCCCACAAGCAGCAGGTGTTCACATAAAGGAGTCTCCCGTCTCCTAATGCATTTTCTGGAACAATAGAGTCCAACACAGCAGGAGAGCAAAGCGCAGTCATGTTCTGCACAGTAATAGTGAACGAGTGTAAAGTAGAAAGCGGTTTTCCATAAGATGTTGATTCAGACGGAAGAAAACGACTAAATGCTATTTTAACCTTCTTTATTCACAACTGTTAACGTCGCTGCAGCTTCAACGAAGCACACACTTGCGTACGCAGTGAGTGCAACGGGTTGCTTTATGAGTTTTAATGTAGGTGTTAAGGTTAACGTGGACAAAAATGACGTTATCGTTATAGCTTCGGCCTTATGTCAAATCACAGCTGACCCTTTCACTTCCCAAGCTAGCGCTCCCTCTAATACTGCCGCTAAAGCCAACCTGAAAAACGCTGCCACCGCCGCACAGGCCGCCTCACCGTCACCGAGGGCTCCAAACTTTCTGATGTTCAGTTTTGTTTGACCACTTGAAACAAAAACCGACGCGGACGTTTTGCTCCCACCGAGCTAGCTAAGTTCACGTTAGCTGAGTGACGCTGCTAGCCGGCTAACACCGCTGACCCAAACAGCTGGCTACACAAGCAGCGCTGACTCTCCGCGTCCGCGCTTTCTTTTTTTGTCCTGCATACTCACATGAGCACACTCCCGGGACGACGGTCATACACATGCTGAACACGAACAGCCAGGGAGGAAAGTATTCCTGCTCCTCTACTGTAGTTTTTCTTCCCCCCCGTGCCGGATGCTGATGTATTCACTACCAAAGCATCAAACCATGTTGGGGAGGCAGCTGCGCACTGAGTTCTTGTTTGCACTCGAAAGCCATTAGGAGGTTTCTGGGAAAATGTAGGGAACTTCGAAGGACACTAGGAGGAAGCATTGCACTTTAGCCCGCTACCCCCTTGTAGCCTTTGTAAGGGTGATGCATTTTTATATCGTTGTAGTCGTTTTTTTTACTAGTATCCTGTTTGTTAGTGCATTTTATTAGTCAGTGCTGGAAAGTAACTAAATACATTAACGTAAGTACTGTAGGCTACTTGACAATCTTGAGTATGTTTATTTTTCTGCTACTTTATTGACCTACATTTTACAAGTAAATATACTTTTACTCCTACGCTACACTTATTTAATAACTTTACTTAGCCTACTATTTTTCAGTATCACATTATCAAAACAAAATACAGTAATGTACATAAGACTAATCTTTTATTTAAGTAGTGGGTCTGTTTGGAGGTATAGCCATGTAATGAACACGTTTAAAAAGAATAGCTACTGTATCTATTAACACATGCCTCATGTCCTCGGGTCCAGGACAATGTCAGTGAACCAGCATGGATAATACAATGGACATGATGCTGGCACACTTACATGGAAACTAACGTTATGATTAATGCAGTTTTGAGTTGAAATATGAAACCTTCTTCTGTATTCTGTCTTTTTGTGCGTCTGTGTTCATGTGACAGCCGTGGCTGGAGCCATTATGTTTTTGGCTTCTCTGTTTACAAATGTGAGCACAGTATCTCAGGAACATCTTCAGGGAATTTCTTACAATACAAGTGGTCCACCTGTAGTCAAGTATGAACTGATTCAATTTCCATGGTCAAAGGTGAAAGGTCAAGCTTGCTGACCTTATATCCGTCCCATTGTGGTAGATATCGCAGGAAAACCTTGAGGGAATTTTGTCAAATTCAGCAAAACGATCTACTTAAAAACAAGGATTAACTTAGATTGTATTAGTCAAAGGTCAAGGTCACTGTTACATCATGCCCTGTATGTCCAATTCTTGCTGTTAGCTGCTTCAGATGAACATATTCAGTCATTACATCATTTAAGAGTAAAACCTTGAACAAAAAAAAAATTGAAATAAATAGAGCCTCATAGAAGCTTATTATACATCTCAACATATTTGTATCACCAGCAACCAGCAGAACACTTTCTAATCATATTCCCTCTTCTCATTGCTGGCAGTATGTGTTGTTTGACAAAAAGCTATGTAAAAATATTTATTCAACAGCTTTTACCTGAAATAGTCCTGACAACATCTTTACAACTCATATTTACTCCACTTTACAAAATCTAGCAACCTAGTTTTATTCATCCAGTGCTGGGAGCAACGCCCTGACATTTATAAATATGTTTTTTTTTTCTTTAGACAAAAAAAAAACTACTTTATTTCTCTTTTATCATAGGTGAAGTCGGAAATCAGAGAAACAGGCAGATGATTAATTCATTCAGTTGAAGAAATGACACAAACATCCACCTGGACTTGTAGTTGAACTGATTAGATTATGAGTCTGGACAAACATGAATGCAGGAAGCAACTTGACATTTTGGCAGAGGGCATACAACCATGAGGCAGTAACGCCATTTCCTCCCCCAACACACGTCAAGCACAAACCGACTCATTAATTCTACTAAAATTATGGTTGTACAGTATTTGTCACAGACTGTGTACAGCAGCATTCACCCCTCATTTACAAAATCTGAGGGGTTCTGTTCCATATGCTGTGGCGTCTTATGTATTCAGCTGTAAATGTAGCATTTTAAGCATCTTATATGAGCACCATTATGCATTATTCATGACTGTTGGGTCACAGACACCTTCGCTAACAGCATTAATGTTATTCATATTCTATTGTGCATTACAAATGGTTTAAAATGCACCTGGCTACTTAACACCTTCACTGTGGCAGATTAGGTTTAACTGTCTTGTTCAAAAGCTCTTTGTTGTTAAAGGAGAGCAGAGCACTTGTCATTTGCTTCGCTATGCTCTGATTTTCCTAGCATGGCCTCGGGATCAAACTATGCATGAGATTATCATCTGTTGGATTTGACCTAACACAGCATTTATTCCGTTGTCCATTAACACTATAGTTAGGTAACAAAAAATAGGCTGGAACACGGTGTCATCAAACTTGTTTTTCTGGAGTGCAGAGAAAATGATATAAAGAGTATCACTGCAACATCTGTGCAGAAGCAGAGCATGTGCAAGCTGAAATAAAGCAGAAGTACAGCAAAGAAATATTAATGGTTAACTTATATGAGCTGTGTTTTTCACTGGAAATGTGTCAGTGATGTGTACGCCAAGCTGGCCACCTGCATCCATTTTAATTTCTCCTTATTGCTGACCTGTTTCCTCCTAAACCAGCTAAGTAAACAGCTTGCCCCCCCCTCCCCCGCACATCTGACACATTAAGAGTGCAGATATGGGAATATGCCTATATGTTTGGAAGATGTAATTTAGCCATATTTCTTACATTAAGGATCTTTAGTACATGTTTATACAATTTATATTATTGGTGCCTGCCATTGAAAATGAATGGAGGCACATATTGTTATCCACCTCTAAACTGGCTTCTTTATTTATTTA
>JAUYWH010000016.1:3311545-3440486 GCA_034779795.1 Ctenopoma multispine
CGGCAGCAGCAGAGCAGAGCGGCAGCAGCAGAGCAGAGCGGCAGCAGCAGAGCAGAGCGGCAGCAGCAGAGCAGAGCGGCAGCAGCAGAGCAGAGCAGCAGCACAGCAGCGTGACTTGTTTCTAGTAGATACATTGGCCTAACTTCTTTTGAACCAGATGCTGGTTTAACTTCTTCTACTTCTGATCAACTGACAAAGCTGTGCAATGCAGACACTATGTGATGCAATAGGTTGTTATAACTGATCTATAACCAGGATTGTATCGCTGATGTTTAACTGACAATGAAAATAGTGGTTGTTACTGGGCATTTCTTTTCTCAACAGTTGATTTTGGCAATGCAAACACAAACTGTGAATATTGAGAATGCATTTAACGCACATTATACTTGGATATTTATTGTCTTGAGGACACTTGTTGCACATAAATACAATTTAAAGAAAATATTAGTAATACATTATTAAACAAATTTATTAAACAACTGAAATGTCATGATGTTTTTAAATGATGTAAAATCAGTTAAGAAATATGAGTATGAACCTTTACAAACCCATATCAGTGGTGCCCAGTGCTCAGCAGTGAGACGATCTGTCTTGACTTTTCCTAAGGGTTGTGCTGTGGCTTGATGCAAAACACTGTTGTAATACAATGTTTGGCTGCGTTCCAGGCATCAGCCAGAGCAGGATCTCCCATTGGCTGCTGCAGCATGGCTCTGACCTGAGTGAGCAGAAAAAGAGGGCCTTCTACCGCTGGTACACTCTGGAGAAAACCACACCAGGTACATATGTTACCCATCTCACTGCTCACTCTTGACTTGTGTACACCACCAGCCAGAAGTTTAGACACACATAGAAATGAACATATTGGATGTCAAATTGATCAGAAATACAGTGTAGATATTGTTAATATTGTAAATGACTATTGTACACTGGAAACAACTGTTTTTAATATGATTATATTAAGAAATGTACTATCCTGTCATCAGCAAACGTTACTGTCTTCTAGCACGTTATGTTTGCTAATGCAAATGTATTCATTTAAAAGGAAAAGTGATCATTAGAAACCCTCTTGCAATGATAACACAGCTGATGACATGAATGTTTTTTTATGAAAACATGGTATTTCCTGTGTGTGTCCAAACTTTGGACTGGTAGTGTATGTTTTGCTGAAGTTTTCTTTTCTAGCAGTTGAAAAGACTGAATTGAAAAAGAATCCCCTTTGCAGGATGGTGAGCGATGTAGTGACTTCTTAGAATGGACATCAAAATGTAATATGTAGGGTAAACACAATATGAATGTGTGAATCTAGTGTTGCCTAACATCATCATTATAGGTACTACTTCTATTGAGTCACTCTGAATGATCATGCAAAGCAGTGGTTGAACAAATGAGGAAAAGCCGATAAGTTTAAAGCCTGGTTGTAAAGAGACAGTAGAGTTTTGTATGATTAAACACAGTAGGTAGGCAGCTCCGAGGAAGCCTGACAGGTTTCTGTTAGACAGGAGTTGTGATACATACAAGAACGTATGATATTGTTTAGGTTAGCAATGCATATCTTTAACATCTGAAAGGAGGCTGGTGGAGACGAAGGAGGGTTCGATTGTAAGAGCAGCAGCTTGTAAGAGCTGACTCTGAGTGCTATTTTAGTGTAAGGAAAATCATTAATGTACACCTCCAACAAGAGGATATGAGAGAATGCCGTGTAATGCAGAGAGAGCAGCACTCAGGGAAATCAACTATTTGTCAGAGTTAAGTTGTATAAGCTAATAGTTGCAAATTAAAGCCCCACTAGCTATAAATAGCAGTATTATCCAGTATGGACATTAATATAGTCTCAAATAGTCATTGTCTTAATAACCAAGCGATGAGGTCACTTCTAAAAGTCAGCTTATAAAAGCGTGAAGGCCTACTGTACATAAAAGAGATCAATATTATTTTGAATAGCTTCTGTATGATTTTACAGGAAGAACATAGTGGGCTTGTGCTAACTGGTGATCAGTTTGATGATCAACTATTGAAGAGACAACTGCTGATTGTGTTTTTTTGCTGCTGGTGCTAAGGAGTGGTGGTTATGATTATCAGCAAGTGACTGCTACATTTAAAGTCAGCCATTTGACAAATGCACTGTGCAAGATGACAAATCTCTGAAGCCTGAAATTTAGTGCATTCAATGCACATTGCCACTTATCTATTATCTATTTATCTACTGCCTCTATTTATACTCCACAATATTATTATAATCTGTAGTTTTGAAGAAATCACATTTGGTTTAAATGCACATTATCTTCTCTGGTGATGCTCTGCCAGGCCTGTGTTGCTGCTGTGGAAGTCAAAGGAACCATTATGAAATATGGATATGATCTGAGATATTCCTCCACCTTTAGGCTTATTAAAACCAACTGTGGAGCACATTACCAGTTGTAAGGAAGACGCCTACAGCTGAAGAAAGAAGAGTTATCTGAAAGACAAATCCTCAAACACCTGTGAAGCAGATCAGGAAGTGAGGTGGGGATTTGTCACTAACCACTGACTGAGAAGACTTTTTGAACAGAAACCCAGATGCTGCACTGCAACATGCAAACTGGCTATTTACAAAACGGGTTAATGGGCAGAAGATCCAAGTGATTTCTTAGACAGAATTTTTCTTTTATGCTGAAGAGAAAAACCAAAGACTAGATCCCAAAACAAGCATCGGCTAAAGAAGGCTGAAATCCAGCCCTGGATTCAGAATATTACCAGAAAATGATGATGTCTATGAATCACACTTTAAGCAGTCGTTGTGTGGAAAGTTCAGCACATGACTGAACATCACCACTTTCATTTACATACATGATTTTTTGTTACAGATCGTGGGATACAGAGACGTGAAAAATGTTGTCTCCTGCTGGCTTTGGATCTCACTGCGCATTAATGTGTGTGTGTGTGTGTGTGTGTGTGCATGCTGTATCAACCTATAGCCAGGCAGCAGACATCCCACGCCTCGTCCTCTGCAGCATGTTCCTCGGTGGAGCCCTGCCAACACCGTCAGCACTGGAAACTGCTTTGTGCTATTTATGGCCAGACTGAACCTGGCCCGGCCCAGCCCAGCATAGTCTAGCTCAGCACACACGTCTCCATCACTGCTGCAGAGAATAGTGATGCCCTATATAATCTAAACACTTGCAGGGCGATCCACTCAGGCCTCATTGACAGTGTCCGTGTCAGATTAGGTTATGACACTGTGGGTGAGCTGCTGACCTCATAATATATCCGAGCTTTTAGCTGTTAGGTAGCCAGTTTTATGAATCTCCTTTTGTGTGGTTTCCTTTTCTGCTGTGGTCATGATTTGAGACGAGGCAGCGCAGTCTTGGTCAGCACTATTCAGTCCACTTTCTAATCACGATGTATTGTGAGATTTGCGAAAGGCAACGTTCATTGTGTCGTATTTTCAGTAGGGGTAGGCTCAGCGCGTCACCTCTTCACAGGCACAGTTTTGTGCTTCGAAACCGCAAACACACCTGCAGACTCCCTCAGACAGATGATGGTTTAACACTTCCTGACATATGTTCTGCAGTTCGCTTGTACCTTGAGTCTTATTCTGATGCTTCCTGCCTCAGGTGCAACCCTCAACATGCGGCCTGCCCCATTGCCTCTGGAGGAGATGGAGTGGAGGCAAACCCCGCCCCCTCTAGCCACTGCCCCAGGTACCTTTAGGCTGCGTCGAGGGAGTCGCTTTACTTGGAGGAAAGAGTGCCTGGCCGTGATGGAGAGGTGAGTAGAGGCACGGGAGAAAGGAAAATTAAAGGAGTTTTCATAACTTGTCTTTTATTTCAGTGTGGAATTGAGGAAACGTTGCAGCCTGTCCTAGAAAACAGCTGGACAACGAGGAGAAACAAGCCTGTGACTCTTGTCATACTTTCTGAATATTGGCTTTGTTGTATCTCATACGAAACAAACAGCAGTAACTCGGGGTTGTTGACAACGTCCTTGTGTAGTGAAATCAAATTAATCAGTATGACTCTTCTGCTATTTATAGCTACTTCAACGACAACCAGTATCCAGACGAGGCCAAACGGGAGGAGATAGCAAACGCCTGTAATGCCGTTATTCAGAAACCAGGTAAGTCATAGCAACCAGGGATGTGATGTGTGGACCACACTGCGAAGACAACATGAAGACAACAAACTTCGACTGTATATTATAAAGACATTCTTACTAATGCCATGGAAATTGTCCACAACATTTACTTAATGACCGTAATAATCAGTAAGTCAGTAATAATAATAATAATAATAATAATAATTTGGATAAAAGGTTTTGCTCAGTGTTTGATCGTCATCACTGTGATGTGATTTGTTACAGGAAAGAAGCTGTCTGATCTGGAGAGAGTCACCTCCCTCAAAGTTTACAACTGGTTCGCCAACCGTCGCAAAGAGATCAAGAGACGGGCTAACATTGGTAATGTGGCTCTAATGACATCCCTTTGTTTTAGCATGACCATTTCATATTTAATAACAGCAATTATGACATTTTATGCACGGAGTGGCGCAACGTTAATTCATCCCATCACTATAATTAGGCTGATGACTGTTAATCAGTCACCCTATATTTGCAACGCCCCCTGGCGGAGTGTCCCCATAACTTCTGTGAAATTAAAAAACACGCTCTTGTTCTTCACATTAACCCAGATGCCAAGTAGATTTGTATAGTAGAACCTTCATTCTTTAGTATCCAGAGGGCTCAGTGGAGAAGAAAACTAACTGCTGAAGACATTCAGCATCACTTAGCCAAACTCTGTGCTAATGTGTGCTCATTTGTAACCCTCAGCAGCAGCAGCCACCACGCTCCAAATGTCTTGCACTCTCGGTTGCAGCACATCCGTACATACTGCAGATATATGTATTTTTTTAGTTAAGAGTTCCTCGCACTCCCTGCGTGAGACTCGCTTCACTACAGTGTGTCATGAGGGACATTAGTGATCCATCGTGAATCTAATAATCCATCCTCTTCCTCCAAGAAGCCACAATCCTGGAGAGTCATGGGATAGACGTCCAGAGTCCAGGGGGACACTCCAACAGCGACGACATCGACGGGAACGACTTCTCGGAGCAGGTAGGGAGTGATTGAGGATCCCAGCAGACACATAAAACCAGATTTATGTTCCACGTGGTGTGTAAATGATCGGTTTGAGGAAAGAGAAAGAGGTCACCGTCACTTGTTTTACAGCTTCAGCTCTTCGTGTTGTTTTGTCTTTTTTTTTTTTTATTCGCTCATATTCTTCCTTTGTTTTTACGAATCAGCCTCTTTCCAGTATTCACACCCATCCTTTGGGCATAAGCCTCTCTGTTCTCGGACAAATCAGTATTCCAGGCATTAGTCTAACGTGATAGTGCATTTTATTCGTCTTTCATTCCATAATTGAAATCGGCAGCTGTTGTTGTGTTTGTTTGGATTTGAACCTCGTGACCTCCCTCACTTGGCACATTAATGCTCACAAATTCACACAAAGAACATTTCAGCTGTTTCCTTCAGATAAACCCTTTCCACAAATATAGAAAGCACATATAAAGTTCTTTATTTTTATGAAGAAGTGCTGCTCCAGGCGCATTAATTAACAAAGGCTCGCTCTCTTTTCTCCCCCCCCTCCCCCCCGTAACCAGTGGAAACCAAGCCGGGGCTTTGGAAAGTAGCAGTCCTCCGTAATAACGTAGAAACCTACAGATGAAGATTATTTTTCAGTTTGAGCCCTCCAGCTTTGTTCCTGATTGCACAACATACAATCCTGCACTCTCAAAGTCAAGAAAAAGCCACTTAACATTAACTCGTGCAGCTAATGGCTGATGAACACAGGATGCATAGAATGTGACAAGCAGCAGTGAATAATCCTGTTTGTTTAAATACCTCCAGGCCTGTGACCTCCCCTATTTTGACAAGAGACCTCTCAGCCGCCCCTTTGGCCTTTACCGACTGGAGCCCACCTCACCAACACAGGTACCACGACACTGAAACACAACCAAAGTGTGTTCACAAAAACACCGCATATTGGGAATTGAATGGTGATACAAACACACAGCAACCTCTATTCCAGATCCCTCGTCACAGATTGAATGTACACGGTTTACATACTGTAGACAGTAAGTTTGTATCTGCAGAGGATCCAAAACGGGGCCAAGAGAAACTTCCAGTCAAATCACACATACGTTAAGAGAAAAAAAAAAAAGGCCCTTCACCACAATAGTACTCTGATTGCGTATCTTTAAGTTTCTTTCACTGCACACTAATCAGATGTCACATCACTAAGATGATGATTTGAGGCTTGGTGCCACCGCTGTGCGCTGGATAGAATCAAACGTCACACATCGGTGCATTTTTGCCATTAGGAATCGTTTGAAACGTGGATTTTAAGAGCCATTTTTTCTTTGCTCCGTTTGGCTCAGTCACAAACTTTATCACACACTTTGAAAAAAAACTGTGTTTGTCTAAGTAAGACTAAACAATTATTCTCAACATTATACCAAACAATTCCCGAATGTTCTCTTTCTTTGTGAATGGGACACACTCTGATTCACACTCTGTCTTCTCCCTTCGCTGCGCGTGTCAGGATGACAGTGCAGCACACAGCGAGCACCAGGACCCCATCTCTCTGGCTGTGGAGATGGCCGCTGTCAACCACACCATCCTGGCCCTGTCTCGGACCGGAGGTGTCCCCAGTGACATCAAGACGGAGTCCCTGGAGGACGAATGAACTGCACAGGAACTGGGAAGGAGGAAGCGGACAAGAGGGGAAGGCAAAGGAGGAGTAGAAAAGGTGGGAAATAGGTGGGGGCTAAAAAAAAATAAGAGACCAAAATAATACTTCTTAGTAAAACGTCTGAATCTGCCAACTGTTCGCTCTCTCTCAGCTTCCCTCCCCTTCTCCCCTCAATGTCCATGTAAACAGTAATTACCCACCACCCCCACTCTACCCAATATATTGACACAGCTGGGGGGAGGATGGATCACTATATGTCCTCTGTTCTCTGGAAAGATGAGAAGGTTGCAATCCAGGTTTTTAAACCCCAAGGACACTGGCTCTTGTCTGGGATTGCATCTCCTCTTCCTTCAGTAGCCCCTCTCCTCACGGGATACCTCTGCTTCTTCCTCTCCTCTACCTTATTCCCGCTCTCCTTCCCTCTCCAGGCTGGTTGTCTGAGCCGATCCTCAGTTTATCTCACCTCAACGTCAACCTCAGAAAAATTACATGTACTGTATATATAATATATATATATATGGTTCTTAGTCACACTCGACCTCATGGTGTGCTACCTACCTACACCTCCAAAATTCACCCTCTTTATTGTGCAATTCATCAGAGGAGCAGCCTCAGCCATCGCCTCAGGAAAGACGGATGGGGGAGAGGTTCCTCCTCCTCTTCTCTCGGACACTGAGGCGGCCAGAACGGATGTCCAGTCACTGTCTCAATGGAATGGATTTTTGTTTTCCTGCCGTAGAGCTGCTGTTGAATGACGCCTAAAAAAAAAAAATCAGCTAATAGGTAGCTGAATGTTTATGATAAGGAACAACAAGAAACGTTGTAGTAGATAGAAACACCAGAATTAATGTTAAGGTTTATATCCAACAGCAGCAGTGGTTTTAATTTGTTCACTTGCATTTCCCTCTGTGTTTTGAACCCAAATGGCGACTGGCTGTACAATCGTTTTGCCTTGGTATTTAGCTTCCCAGTAACACTTTTGTTAATTACTCGAGAATACTCGAGCTACAGTATGAGAATCAGTTTAGGGTCAATGTGATAATCAAGCAAACTTAAGCTATGTAATAAGGGGAACTGTGCTGTGTTTTAAATGTCATCCATGCCAAAGGAAAAGATGCTTGGAGCAAAAAGCTAAGAGGCTAAGTTAAGACGTATCTGAAAATGTTGTTCACATTCATCCAAAGCAATTTCTTGGAACTCCTTTAGCTAACAAAGGTGTTTCTTTTGTCTTTCTTCTCATGTTCAGTGAAGCCTCTGAAGCGTGTGAGCTTAACACTACAGCAGGTCTCTGTCAGTAAAGATCGGTTAGCACCCAAAACATATATGATAAAACATCCCTAAGCTATTTACTACATGTTCTGTGACGCTGCCTCTTTGTAACAGCCTGAAGAATGTGCTTTCAGATTCCTCTTTTAAATATCAGTGGTATTTAATTAGATTAAATCCACACTGGAGATGCTTCAGAGTATCAGAAGAATTTCTGAGGTAGTTTTTTTGCTCTTATTACTAAAGTATGTGCTCAAAGGTCAAAGTAGCACTTTGAAGGGAAGCAGAATCAAAAACATTTTACGCTTTAAGTGCTGAGATTGGAAATCATTTTCCACCTTTTTTTTTTTTTGCCAGGAGTGGAACATTTCCAAAACCATCTCTGACTGAAGATCATTGTAAGAGATAAGTGTTGTGTTCCTCAAAGGTATACATACTGTATGTCCTGTTTCTGGACTATTTGTCAAGTATTAGTGCTTTGTCAGTCTAAGACTGATATTTTTAACTTTGGCCTTAGGGTGAAGAAGATAAGGGGGGGGGGGTTTGTCTATTCCATTTACTTGCCAAGAGTTGGATAAGAAGACTGAACCTAGTCACAGGAAAGTGTTAGCTTAGCTTAGAACAAAGACTTGAAGCAGGACGAAGCGAGCCTGGTACTGTCCTAACTTTGGAGGAAATGCTGACCTACTTACCTGTTTCATTCTGCTTCCAATCTTTGACTTAAGCTAAGTCTTTACTTTAGCTTCATGTTTAGCGTGGTATTGATCTTCTGTAAATTCTGGCAACAAAAGCAAGTTAGTGAATTTCCCTACATGTCAAATGAATCCTTTGAAGGGACCTTGCCTTAGTGATGGTTTTGGAGAACTGGGACAATATTCAGCAAAGCAGGATTAAACAAAGCAGTAGCCAGAAACAGGAACCAGGAGAAACACAGGTGACGAATGAAATAATATGGTATCTGGATTGTGCTAACAAAAAAGCCCCCAGTCCTGGGTTCTGGTCTAGTAAAGCTCTATTTAACTCTACTGCTTTAGTGCAAAGCTCCCAGTACAGTGACTCAGTACTAAAGAGCTATGTTTCAGAAAGAAATGGTCGAAAGATAAAAATATGTATTTATACTCATTTTTTTATGGTAATGTACAAAAAAGATTGACATGTTTTAAAATGAAAACATGCTGTTATTGTTAAATTAATCATGCTTTTTAATTTCTCATATCTATTTTTCTATTATCATTTCAATGTGTTTTTTGTTCTGTCTTTTTCTTTTTTTCTTTAGTGTCATCTCTTATTTGAACAACAGTGTCCCCCTGTTTGTTACTAAGGTAGTAAGCTATTTTGTGAAAGACAAACGATGATGCACCTTATGAAAATTAAGTATCACTGCTGACTAAGCTCAAAAATGGCAAACGTCCAATATACTATTATGGGGCTGGTGTGTGCTGTTCTCTTCTTAAAATAACACCACACCAAACTCCATAGTGAACTAGTGCAAACACAAGTGCTCAACTTAAACTAAACTATAACTTCTTATGATGGAAACTGCAATTACATGATTTATCTGGAACTGTAAAAAAAAAAAACTAAAGATAATAGAACCAAGGCGCTACCTCACTGGATGCCCAGACATCTGACCACATTAAATATTAGGTGAGCGATTTCTTTGAGACCTCAGACTCCTGAAGCTCTAATGAGAATCACACACACATACTGTACACATGGATTTTTAGGATATACTCACACAACGCACTTGTTAAGCACAAGTGATAAAATGTACGCTGATAAAACGGAATCCTGAAATTAACATGCACAAATAATTTTAGATTTGAAGAAACATTTGGTGCGACTTTCTGTGCAAATGCAAAGAAAGCTGTATGTTTCAGTGAAATGAGTGGTGCGTGGAAAGGAATGGAGTGAATTTTGAGATTAGTCTCTCAGCGTAAGACACTTTCTGAATGAATTGCTTTTGCATTTGAGAGACGCCACGGCCCAGTTAGCAAATACAAGTTCTCGTCCTGCAGTATTTTATGTGAGTGTTCAAGCTTGACAGAAATGTTTATGGGATAGAAGAAAAGAACCCCCAGGTGCTCAAGAAGTAAAGAATCTGTGTTTTTTCGATGAGAAAACTGGAGACAGATGAATGAGGAAATGAGATAACAGGCTTTTCTTGCCCGATGTTGTGCGTACTCCAGTGGTAGTGCTTACTCTGAAGGGGTGTCCTCTGTGGTGTGTCAGGGTCAACATGTCTACATGTCTTTCTGTATCCCCAGTGAAACACCATCCCACTTCATCCCAATATAGCTCCGAAAAAGAGGACTGAATGCTGTTGTTTCAATCTCAAATCTAGTTATGTTCAAAATTACTGTATTGCCCATTTCAGACTTTAGTGCCTTTTTTGGACAGTAGACTGTTCTGTAATTAAGATGTAGTATATATACATTTTTTGTACAGTTTCTTTGTTCTTTTTTTTTACTTGTGTTTATTTTAGTATGATATATATATATATATATATATATAATGTACAAGAGAATAAAGCTATATCAACAAGATTCTTCCTGTTAGTTACAGATCTGTACAGCTATGCATCACACATTGGATGATAAGAGAAGATTGAAACTGTATTATTTCACATCATTGATTTAAAGAAAAACAAAGGTGATTTCTGATTCTCATTATCTTTTAATATATATATAAGCACTCAGGCTGTCGAAGTGATCAACTTGAATGCATATGTATACAATTGTATTTACTAAACATCAATAATTCATCCATTACAACAAATTAAATCCCTCAAACATCCACGTTGTGTAAAAATCAACAGGCTCCAAAACGAGTCATAATTAAAAAACATCTTTAAAAAAAGTTACTTCCGATCACTCTTCACACTCTATGCTTTTTAGATAAAAAAAAAAAAAGTTGCAAAATTTAAGTAGAATTTGTGCAAGTTTGTAAAACAGTAGAGATACACATTCAAGTTGCTAAAATACGTTGCATCAACACAAGTTAAAGGTCTTCTGCATCACTAAGGCACTTTGCAGCAGCATTTTGTGAGTAGTAGTCAGTATTTCAAGGCACAAGGAAAAAAAATTACAAAAAAGTATAAAGCGATAAGCTGCATAGTACACACTGTATTTCAGAACACAGAAATACACCTTATGAGAAAATACTTGTGCCTGGCAGGTAACTTGGAGGCAGTGTTTTGACTCTAAGCTACTGTCACTGAAACTGTACATTCTAAAACTCAGACATCCACCATTTAAAATCTAATTCATTACAGATGACTGCTTATTTGCACGTAGATACCTAAAACATTCACATTTCCTGATAAAACATTCACTATATATGTTCAAAACATTCAATTACCAGGTGCATCAGGTAGGAATACAGATCAGCAGATGATAGATTCCCTCTGCCAACGGAGGAGTGTGGAGTGACTCATCTCGTGTCACTAATAGTTACATTAAACTACCAGATATAGTGAAACCTGCAATAAATCTGCCCAAATAAACCACTGTAGTGTCATTCTTTCTTGAAGCTTACCATATAATCACATCGACCAGCTGCTTGGTGTGGGTGAAGTCTGAGTGTGTATCCTTTACTTAGCCGTTGGATAGATATTGAGCAGATATTGAGGCTCTCAAGGGTTCCAGGACTTGCGATTATCTCCCCTGCTGCGGCCAGTTGATGACCCGCCAACTTCACCTTTGGCCAGAGCCGTGAGTGCTGCCAGGTTCGGGCTGGATCCAGATAGATTGGCACTTCTACGCTTTTGCTGTTGTTGCTGCTGGCGATGGCGTTTGGCCCCCCCACGGGTCACCCTGCCGGGACGTACCAGCACACCGTAACCAGGGTTACAGTGGAAGTAGTGCTTACCACCCACTGAGCCATCATTTTTTCCTAGAGAGAGACAAAACAATGTTTGTTTGACATTTTGACTGGTCACATTTTACCAGTGAGGTTGAAAAATTTGCGACTTGATTCAGATCTGGTTTGCTCACCTGCTGGCACCTCCAGTTCCACTCCCACCCATGTGCCCTCTGCAAAATCTGTGGGTCCCACATATCGCACAGTGCCACTCTTATTGGTCCCCACGGTCACAAACTCCCCTTCTTTCAGCCAGTCAGGGACGGGAGTAGCAGCTGAATCTCCTTCCTCAGAGTCGGAGATTATTTCCAAACTGTCCATTGGCACTGAGAGGTTGAGTCCTGTCCCGATGCTGTTCGCCTGGTCCTGCCCGGGTTTAACCTCCTCCTCGCTAAGAATGCGCTGAAAGGACTTGAGGTCTGAAGATTTTACTTTCTGGATCTTAAAGGGATTGGCTGCTAATGCAGCAGCTTTGGGAGGCTGAACACTGGACTGAGGAAGTGCTGGATTTATGGCAGATTTGGTAGAAGCATCAGAAGGTGATACTGCTGAGGCTGAGGGTAGGGTGGATGTGCTATGTGGGTCTGGAGCCTCAATAGTTGTTGGATGCTCAGATGGATCAGAACCCGGCTCTTCAGGAGGTTCTGGAGCTGAGGCTGATGCCAGGTTTGAACCTGGACTTTGAGCAGTGTCAGAGGTTGACTGCTCTTTCTCAGGCTGAGGCTGAGGGACACTGGATTCTACTCGTGCAGACAGTGTTTCAGTGTTGAGCGACAGTTGAGGTTCTGTCTGTCCTGCAGCAGCTCGTACAGACTCTTCTGGCTCGGACTGGTCTGCTGGTGGAGATTCTGTCAGTTTGGAGTCATCATCTTGTACTAATGTTGATTCTTCACGTGGCTCTGAGTTGTCTAACTGTTCTGATCTAACATGCTCAATATTTGAGTCTTGTTTATGTTTAAACTGAGCTGGTACATCTGACTCTGAAACTGGATCCAGCTCCTTCAACTGGGCGGCCGAAGATGAGTGACTTATATTTGAATCTGATGAAGTTTTGTCTAGTAGCGATGGCGGAGAGTCAGTCCTTTCATCAGCTGTCTCACTGTTCAAAACCTGCGAGGACTCCTGAGGCTCTACAAGAACAGACTGAGGATAAGGGTCAGATCGTGTCACTTTGTTGTCCTCTTCCTCTTCGTCTGGCACCGCCTCAAAGCCAGATGACGGAGGCAGGTCCCAGCTCAGCGTGTAGACGTCTGACAGTGTTACCGTAGATGTGCTGGTCGACATGTATCCACTGGATGCTTCGCTCACTGGACTGGGGGTGGACTCCTCCGTTTCTGGGATGATTGGTGGTGGGAGTGGCACGGACCTGATGATCTCCATTTGGTCGTCAGCAGGAATGATTTCCTTAATGGGAACCTGGGGGGAACAATGAAATCTACAGTGTTATTATTGGTGTTATTACTTTATAAAAAGCAATAGGGAAAAGATGCTCTAACTCTTTCAGAGTCAGATTTATGAGTAGCTGAAAATCACCAGCTAATTTCCTGTGTGTACGTTGATTAGTGGTTATGTTTTATATCAACAGTCTTTACACACACCTGCCTCCCCTGACCTCACGTCCCTGGCTTTAAATCGAGTTCTACTTTACTTTACTTGACAGATGCTTTTCTCCAAAGCGACTTACAAGGACAAGACACAAGCAATTACCTTTCGGTTTCTATAAACTCTGAGTTACTACAAACTAAGAGCCCTGATAAGACCCAACTTGTCAAGATAAAGAACATGCTAGGAATTGTTAGGTGCTAGACAAATTTGTGTGTGTGAGTTCTACAAACATAACGTGTACATGAATGGTGTTAAACTTATCTCTGCCTTCCATCTATCAAAATATCTCTGCTTCTTGAGGATGATGATGATGTTACCTGGTTGCTAATGCTAAGGAGGTTGTATTTTTTTTGCTCATCCAGGTAGTCAGAGATAAGTTGGGGTTGGAGAACTTACAGGCTGTTGCTGTTGGCTCATGCCCTCTTCGACACTTGCTGACTGCACCATAATGCGCGGCAAACTCTGCAACAGGAAGGCAATTAAAATGAAGTTAATATTGCTTCTGATAAAAAAAAATTTAAAAAAAAATCTGTAAATTTAGATTTGCATGAGATGCTGTCAAGCAGATTTCAACATGTGATCACGAGCGAGTCGGGATTATTCCCGCGTGGTTCAACCTAGTCATTGTAAAGTGTGTGTGGTAGTGATTAGCTGTTAAAGGGAAATATAAAGCTGTCTTACACTATGACACTAAAACTGAAACAGAGCCAGTGAGGGACAGACAGTATCTAGACGGTTACTGTGGGCTGAACATTATGCTCTGGCAGCCTTGAAGAATACTAAACTAGGATAACTAACTAGGCCAGTTGGCCATCTATTTCAGTATATCATTACTGCACTGACACGCTCGTAACCGTGTATAATCAGTTTAGTACATCAGTGAATTAAAAAAAAGGAATAAAACATTTCATCTATTTCTGTAATCAGCAGTTGAGGCGTTGATATGAGATGCAGAGAGCGTAATAAAAATATTTGTTCATCAGATCACTCATACAGATAATCATGATAAACTGGTAAAACAATCAGGCTAATTGCACCATAATTATAATTACAACCATCATTATTTGTCCCTATTCAGGATTCAAGTTACCTCTTTACCACTAATAATCCGTCAGATGATTAAACAGTCTGATCTGCTTCATTTCTTTCTTTCGGTTTTTGAAGACACTGAAGGAAGAAAAGCAAACCTCATCGCCTCGTATCCTCAGATTCTTTAAGACATTCAGTGAATTAAGAATATTGTTCGACTGTGTGCTGAACATGCACAGACATGAGATATTAATCAGGATGATTGTTTGACTGTCATGCACGGCTGATGTCACATTCGGGGGGGCGGCAACGTTCATTCATTTTCCAGACTCGATTTCCTACGTGGACGATGGCTGTGCTGTCAGAGAGCAGGTCAAACAGCTCTATTTTAACCCTCTGTGGCTCAGGACAGTACGTCTGTAAGTCAACACAGTGTTTCAAATGCACAAGGACGTCTGACAAACCAGTTCTTTATGTGAAGATAGACCAAGGTTGCAGGTTTGACCAACACCAGTCTATATGTGCACCTCTGCTGTAGTAACAGGTAGCTCTCAGGCTTGGTAGTCATTGTCTTTTTACATGGCAGCAGTTCAGTTAAATATCTGTTCTTTAATACAGCTGAACTCCAATCATGCCACCAGAAAGGTTAGAAACTTTCTAAGTGGGATTTTTAAATATACGTCTGTTGGTTTTACTGATTTACAATCAATCATTCATCCAATTTACTCACACCTCAACAGCCCGCTAATATGTGCAAAACTCAAGGCTTTTGTGTTGACCTTTGTAAACATCGGTGGCAGGCGAGGTGGAAAATAGCACTAATTAGGGCGATGGCCTCAAACAATGTACCAACAAGGCCAGACGGGTTTCCATTCCAACCAAACACCACGGCACATGCTTTCCCTGATTAGCTT
This sequence comes from Ctenopoma multispine, assembly GCA_034779795.1. Lineage (NCBI taxonomy): Eukaryota > Metazoa > Chordata > Actinopteri > Anabantiformes > Anabantidae > Ctenopoma > Ctenopoma multispine. The sequence continues at coordinate 3,326,948 of JAUYWH010000016.1, forward strand.
CCCTTCACAGCTCGAGTTGCTAATCAGTCAAATCAGAAGCTTTAGTGTTTGGCTGCTGTAAAAAAAAATAAAGAATAAAGGTGCCGACTCTCGCGGCTCGATGGCACATGACATGATTGGAGATCAGTGGATGAGGAGGTGGTGAGGGAGTGGGGGCGACGAGGTTGATCTGCTCCTAATTAACCCTCCTCTACACACAGTGTGCTCCGGTCGCAGCGGGGGCCGAGTGTCTGCTCTGATCACATTATACCTTACGTCAATCACTCAGGAGGCACTGTACGTACTCCAACGTGCTTTTAATTTAACCAGTTACATTTCTTCCTCACGTTTAAGTATCTTAAGCTTTCATCATCACAGTACATTTCTGATTTAAACCGTTTAAAAAGGTTCTTATTCACATTTTTATCAAACGAGGCCTTAAAGGAGGAGTCCAGCAATTTAGTGTTCTACTTCCACAGAGACTGAAAAGAATACAGCAGAGACCTCATAAAATGATGCCTCCTGCAATGATTCATGTTTTCTCTGCTTCATTAGGGTGGAGTCTGTTTGCAGGTTTCCCACATACAGTCCATTACTCAGCGATATGAACATACAGTTCACCATACACTACATGTTCAAATCATTGTTTACAACTCCAGGTTTAAGTATCCACCTTCTCTTTACATGTATAAATCTATTTATAGATAAAAACCTTAAAAACATGATGTCAGGTCTTTATCAACTTTATCAACTCTACTTTTGCACATTTCTGAAAACCACTCATCTTGAGCACTGAGGCATTTGTACACTTTATCTTTCTAATATTTGTGTTGCCATCTACATAAGCCTTGTTTCCATGGCAACGGAAGAAAAGGGAGTAGCTGCTGATGAGTAGAGGGGATATTTAGATTCAGGCTGCGGTGATGCATATAAACTTTAAATCCCTGATAAAACAGCGAGCAGAATACAAGTTTAAATCCAGGCCGCAGTGATCTGACTGAATGACTGTACCTGCTGATGGACAGCTGTCTGGTCTTTGCTATCTTCCTTCCCACCAGGAAGCAGCGACTTCAGCAGTTTGGGCACAGCCTTCACTGGAGGGAGATAAGACGTGGCAAAGCCTGAATGCACTGATGGAGCAGACGGAGAAGAGGAGAATGGGAAGAGGTTGCAGGAGCAGATATGGCAAAAACAAGGGCAGAAGAAGGGAAGAAAGAAAGCAGCAAAAAGATAAAAAGTTTTTGAGGCAGAGAGGGGGGAAAAATGAGAGATATGTTAGCAAAGAAGAAAATGCGCCAAATTAAGATTCAGAGCAAAAGGACAGATATAGTTGGCTGGAGGCTAAAGCATCAGAAATAGAGCTGATGACATCAAAGGCAGCAGAAAAAAAAAGGAAAGATAATTCAACAGCACAGAGAGAATCCATTAGAAGATTAAGGTTTTATCAGTCGTACCTGTTTCTGGGTTCAGGCTCTGGGATATGGAGCTGGGCAGTGTGCGTCTGAATGGAGGAGGCACCACAGAAAGGTCCGTGTGGCTCTCCCAGACCTGCACATACAGGATGGAAAGCCATGATACACAAGATCACACACACGTGGCCTAATTGGAGAATTTTAGTCATCTGGGACCTTTAGCAGCCTCTACTGGTGACAAGAAAGCACTGCAAGAAAACGAAAATCCACTCAAGCTGTTACCTTTAGTTACTTTTATTATTGCTTAATATTTAAATATACTCAAGTGTAATGTTCCTTCAACTATTTTGACTGTTACTAACAAGAGGAGAGTAGATGTTTCTTAGCACATATGTGTCTCACCTTAAAGTGATCAAGCTTATGAGAAGACGAGCAGAGATCCAGACTGCGGGTTGACAGCTGGTTAGAGGGTTAAAGCCAAGGTGTTAGTGAGACGGGTTAATAGCACAAGGAGTCATATCAAGAAACAAATCACAGGTAAGATGTTCTATGCTGTGATTAGCAGTAGTGAAAGGATTTGCAAGACTCAAGTTGTGTTAGAAACCAATCTAATCCTACCCCTAACCCTGTTTTGTCCCCAAGTCCAAGCCGACCTCTAACCCCAACCAACCATTTTCTGGAACGCGCAACATGACCCAAGCAGTTCTATCTGCAACACGTTAACGTGAGCTCACGTTAGTCTTAACCAGCGCAAGAAACAGTATTTGAAAGGGAGGTAAAACAGACTTGATGGGCAGATTACCTCACTGTGGTTGTAAACTTTTGAGCATTAGAAACTGTTTTAATGTGCAGTGTTTTTGTTAACTGTTGCTAACCACATGTTAGTTCTTTTGGATATATTTAGTATTGTGGCTCAATATCCCTACAAGTAGATCATGACACCTTTCAAAAAACAACAACCCTGAAATACCCTTTAATGCTCAGAGTAGTGTCATCAGCGTATAGCACAAACTTAGGTTTTCTTACCCGGTTGATGTTTGGAGAGCTCAGGCAGCGTCTGGGAGTTCTCCCTCTGACTGCCAGCTGTTCTCTCACAGTCACCTCCTACACACAGACACACATTTTTTAAGTATTTGTAATTGTGTGATTTATAAAAAGTCTTCAACTATGTGTCCCTATTTGTGGATTAATTAACTCCATTTGTTTTTTATTTTTTGAACGAAAATGCTCAAGATGACATTTTTCAAAATTGCATGATGACAGAAAATGACAATGAGGATTTAATGTGCTCATCCTTCAGAGAAATATCAAGCCAGTCAGGCGCACAGTTAAACGAGTGACACGTCAGACATTCTGGCATTCTGATTGAGATAAATGATGATGAATGCAAAATGATTGTAATCGCAAAACTAGAAAACCTGTCTGAGACGATCGAGAGTGAGGATGTTCTCCACAGCCAGGATGCTGCGGAGGTATTTCTCTATGGCCGCCTCACTGTCAGCTGACTGGTCGTCCTCTGCACTGGCAGCCAGTCTGGCCAACATCTCTCTGTCCTCTGGTCCATGGATGTCCTGAGAGAACAACCATGCAGACTGTAAGAAGGAAGTACTCATCTGAAGTGCCTAGCTAAATATTTAGCATCCTCTGTTGTATTTTCTGTTGACTTCGTGGTCCAGTACTCACCCCCGGGATGTTAGAGACTATTTCAAATGTGACTCCACAGCCGGGGATGGTGCTGCGCTGAGACATTCTCTTCAGCAGGCTCTGGGCAAAACCCTGCCACACACATCCACAACAACGTCTACTAATTTCTTTATTAGTGAACATGTGATTATGAAAGTGAGAAAGCAAACATGTCATTGTTTTCAGCTACCCATCATGCCTTGCGGCCACCCACCTGTCTCCCTGTGACATTGACGCAGATGCGTTTCCTGAGGACGAGCTGCATGTGGGCCGGGTGGCTCAGCTGAACCACGACGTGCACGCTCAGGTAGACCCTCTGGTCACCTGATGCCGCTCGACTCAGCTGGTTGCAGTTGTGGACAGTCGAGTCCCAGGAAGCCTCCACCTTCACCTGCACCACAGTACGAAGCACAGACATGAATGACTTGTCCAGCAGAGAGGATAAGATACAAGAGAGGAGAAACCACTTACCTCTGGATCATGGTGTTTAACAATATGAAGGTCAAAGAAGTCGTCGTCATCCTCGTCACTGAGTAACGCATCCAGCCCCCCAGCCAACGGGGGTGAAAGACTGGACTGGAAATCATCAGCTAGAGAAAAACAGAAAGACAGAAAGTAAGTGGGTTCATTAGTTATTAAAGGAAGTGAGGATTACTGTTACAGAAAGTGAGACAAACATACCACTGAGATCCAGGAACAGGACGGGAATGTGTGTTTCCATTCCAGGGACAGGAACCCTGTGGCGAAACAGCACCATCATTACACCGCCTAAACACATAATCCACAATACAGAGAGGCTGACAGCTCCCTCGGCTCATCCTGCGTGGCAGAGTTACAAAATAGCTGTCCTCGAGCTTTGGGAAGCATTTAATATCCGACTACAGTAAGTGGACCTGACGCTTACAGGACTGTGGGGATTTCAGATAAAATGTTAGTAAAATGTTCTTGAGTTTTTTTTATAGACTTAATCAGTTGCTAATTTGCTAATCAGCTGTCAGCCAGTGAGCTGTAACTTAAACAGTTATGTCAAAGACCAAAGTCCACAACCCAGCTGGATGGAATTATAAACCAGGCATTAGACTAGTTAACAAAATCATGTGACAGAACTTTACTAGGCCACTAACTACAGGTTTTTATCTGGTTCATTCTGGGAAAATTGATGTTAATAACTGGTGTAATAACCACAGTTACACACCTCTCTGCTGGTGCTCCGGGAATACCGCTGCCAGCTGACGGCACCAGAACAGCGTTGCGTTCTTCTGTGAGAGTCAGACGACACTCCAGTAGCTGGGACTCCCTTTCCACATCATCCTCTGACTTATCTACAGGAACGTATATAGGTTAACTTAACATGTATCTATATCCATCATGTTTGTTTTCATGCTGTATTCAGAAACTGTTCACATATTTTGACAGCTGTACCTGGTTTGGAAACTATCTTTTGTAGCTGCTGGTCCAGATACTCCTGCCTCTGAGTGAGCGTGACCAGCCACTGTTGCCTCATCCTCTCCAAGTCTACCTCCTACACACAGACACACAAACACACACGGGAAGACATATACAGACACACTATTTTTGATTTTGCTGTTTGAACAAAAGAAAAACTTCCACCCACTTGTCAGTTTCTCTCTATTATCCTTTTATTTTATTGATCATACACTTACTTGATAGCTGTCCATTTCTTCATCCCCACCCTGAAATTGAATTCAGAGAAACTGTTGATTAGACAGTCAAAAAGGACAAAACCTTCTAATAAACTCATTATAAATTATATTGTTTAGGTCAGTAGGAAGAAGAAGTGGCTCCTCTAAAATGTAATCATCACATGAATACTACTATAAGTCATTTACTTTCTCATTTGACAAAGTAATACAGTATCAATAAAACTTTTTCCTTCTCACCCATTGTCCGCTTTTGGAGAGACGCGTTTGTCTGACCTTGACGTCTCCGATAGAAACAGAGAGGATGGAGGCTGCAATGAGGGGCATGGTGCCCGAGTCAGGAACTGAACGCACCTCCACCTGAACGCGACGGGACTGACCCTGGAAATACAGATTTACCTCATTTACATTTAATCTAATCTCAGTTAATATTCATTCTCCTGTTCACATGGTCAGTGTAATATTAACAGAAAGCAACATCAGCGTTCATATTCTACCAACGACCACAGATCAGTGATACCTGTCTCAGCTGGAAGATTCCTCCAGTGCGTATATCTTTGGCAGGAAGAACTTCTACAGGTGTGAAGTCTCCAGTGTCGTTCAGCTCCATCAGCTGCACCCACAACTCTAGCCGACGGGTCACTTCACTCCACCTGTAAGATAAACATTAACACAAATTTAACGTTCTACATATTAATTTGAAGTAGGTTCTCAGCCTGTGATGCATATTGAATGTTTATCTAATGTTTATTTTATTCCTCATTTAGTTTGTGTCTGTTCATGCTGCTTTTTGGATAAATTGTGGTGTTTGTCAGTGTCTGTGCTTCTGGACCTCTCTCTGAGGGACCTAGTCTTGGCCTGAATCACTCCGAGGTCCCACAGAGCCAGGTTCCTGCGATGGTTCGTCTGTTTGTGGCCGTACACTTCAATAGCCACCGAGCCCTCGGCCAAGAAGTCCACAAAATCCTCCGATACTGGTAGAGAAAACTCCTAAAGCAATGTAAACAGAGGATGATAAGTCATTTTACCTTTTAGTGACAACCGTCTCTTTGTTGGCGTTTTATTGTTACTTGTTGTTTACCTTGGCACTGTCAAAGACCACAGTGCACTGAGGGTCTGTGGAGGCAGATGACGAGCCGGATGGTGCCACCTCAGGAGCAACAAACACATCCTCCTCCTGCCCCCAGAAGTGGTACAGGCAGAAGACAAAGTTGGACAAGTGGCGAGGGAGACCAGTGGCCTGGAGGATTTTCACCTGAGAGAGAGAGAGAGAGAAACACTCATCTACACACAGAATAACAATCACGATTATTTGTCATATGGATTCCTGTACGTTTTTTTTTTAGATCTTTTTCTTCTTGGATTTGCAGATTCAAGTGTTTTATCATAAACCTAACTAGAATTACTGTGTATGTGTTCTAAGTCATTAACACTTCAGAAAGTATTGGGGTTTTTTTGCTCTCTAAAGTGTTTAGGAATTAATGGTAAAGACATGTCATTCTATCATGAGAAAACAGGTATGATACAAAGCTGCAGACAGAATTAATAAACTCAAAACAGAGACACAACAATCTGACTGCCTGCCAGGCTCTTTATTAATCTGGAACCATTTCCCCACTGACAATACTGGCTTCAACTAAAATGATATTTGCTTGTACCCACAGTTTCTGTATCAAGGTTTTTACAGTTCATATGTCAATGAGAGAGATATGCATAGGATTTACAGTAGTCTGAATATCTTCCTGGACTGGATTCCCTCATAAACTAAATTACATTTTTATGTGACCTGTTAATGAAGCTGTATTTTTCATGTTCTCACCACACAGTCCACTTTGCGCTCCAGTGGATCTCTGTCTGTGTGGTTCAGTTGAATGTCAGATGGTCCTGAACCTTCTCCCTCAGAGCCCTCTGTACCCCGCCACACTTCCACATGCAGCCGACCTGCCACCTGACACACACACACACACGCACGCGCACACACACACACAGAGGAGATTCAATGACACACATAAAAAACATAACAGGCTGCAATGAATGTTCCAAGTCACAGAACTCCCTGATTGTGTTCATGTGATTATATTATCCAAGTTGAACAGTAGTCGATCTGTTACACACAAAAGACTCCTACCTCTCCCTTCTGGTTGATGATGGGCACTGCATACTGCAGCTTGACATCGTAGAACAAGCAGGCCAGGAAGACATTGGCCACACCGATCAGACTGTGATTCTCCTGTTCGTCAAAGAATGGGTCGGCACGTTTGAAATAGGATCGCATCACCTGAATTACAGGAAAAGGAATCAGAGTAAGAATGGTGTGAGACTGATAAATTAACTCCTCTGTATGGATTCCTATCTATCAAATCTATGTGGAGCATTTGCTCTTTCAATTTACTTTTTTTTTTTTTAACGACGTGGGTTAACTTACAGGGTTGTCTTCATCAAACTCCTTCCACTCCTGGTAGAGCTCCCTCATGTCCACCAGTCTGTTTTCCATCTTCTCCAGAGCCCATATCTGCTTCCCTTTACCTTTACGACGAACCTGGATGGCCGGCTCACTCAGCACCGCATCACGCTGAAGAGAGAGAGAAGAAACTGTAATAGTAAATTCGTGTTAACCTGAAAACCAGAACACTATTATATGGTATATATTATCTATTAGTATATATATTATGTGTCACATCCATATTGGAGCCAACTATTTTCTAAATCTTACTCTGGGCACTTTCCAGTGAGCTGTTTATGTAACTGAATGAGATTTTTCTCCCTAAAGGTTTTTTTTTTTTTTTAATAATTAACTTGCAGAGACCTGAATGCTGCTATAAGTTTGCACTGCACTTGCATTTCAAACTGTATCCATTTCTTTGACATCTTTTTTTCCTGTTCTGTTGACTTTGAGAAAAGCCCAAGAAGACACCCAGTGTTCAAATGTGTTTCTTCTCCTTCTCCTAGACTCAGACACGATTAAGAACACACTCCCTACCTTCCTGTTGGCGTCCAGGTTAGCAGCAGGCATCTGAAGAGTGACCAGGTACTCTGTTCTCTTGTTAAGCTCCTCTGCGATGAAGCTGGCCTCCTGAGCCAGCAGGTTGGCTCGAACTATCTGCTCCTTCAGGCGCCGCAGGCTGCGAGTCATCATCGCTTCTCTGCACCACAGACACACACAAATGAATGTTTTACAATGCATCCAAGTCATCCAATTCTGCTTCAAGGGCTAAACTGCTCGACAGGGATCAACAAAGGTTTCACATAGTCCTGTCACACCTGTCCTCACTCCACCGGCGCATGCGTTTGTGGGAGCCGGCTGACGTTACGGCCGCAGCAGGAACACTGACTGGAAGGCTCGACTCATCCAGGAGGTTTAGGGGTTTCTCTGGAGTAAGTCTCCGGCGGAGCTGCTGCAGCTCCTGCTCATACATCTGTCTCTGACGCTCTAGGGCGCAGCGCTTCTCCTCCTCATGCTGCCTCTCCAGGGTCTGTAACACCACCTGTAAGGGGTCTGAAGAGAAGGGGGGCAAAAAGGTTGACGAGAAGAGGTGAGGGACGATTATCAAATGAAAATTACCAGCTGTGCTTAACAGCATAGCCTAGCTTTCTACATTCAAGTCTGAAGGCTGGTTAGCAGTTCAAATGTGTCAAATGTAACAGGTTCACTGAGAAGGATGAGACGGTTAAAAGAGCGTTTGTCTAAAAATATGTCATTGTTTATTAGCCTCTACTCAAGTCCTCATTGTCTCCATTGTCCAGTTCTCTCCCCTGATAAAGCACCTTATTATTTATACTACGCAACTGTTGTCAAAAAAAAATGAAAACACGTTGTCTAGGGTGACGTATCTTCATTACTATAAACTGTGGTTTATTGTGAGTCATTCCAGCAAAAAATGACCCTCATCAGGCTTGACTAAAATGACAAACTTTATCAACATTGTTAAATAGGTAAAAAAGTACAGTAATCAAGATTACTTGATAACTTAGATTAAGTTATGTATTTTTTATTATTATACATTTTCTTTGCCATCATTGTTTCCCTTGAAAGTTTGTTTTCTTTGTCAAGTAACTGTACGTTTGTACTTTAAGTAAATACTCTTGATTGTAAATTGTATTGTAAATACTGTTTTAGTGGAGTATTTTTAGGGCAAGTACATATTGTTGGTTTTACTGTAAAAAAAATCAGCTGAATGAGGAAGTGGTTCTGTGTTCTGATTGGTTGTTTAATCGATTGACATTTGATAAAACCAGATGGCTCAGCTCTAATTATTGCTCATTAAGTGAGTGTAACTGACCGTTAGACTGACCCGTTGAAAGATAAGTAGGAAGGAAAGGAAAGTAATATTAGCTACTTTGGGGTATATTCATTAAACACCGTTTCAGAACCACACCTAGCTATTCTAATTACACACATTCAACATATAACAATAGAAGAAGCAGCACTTCAGCTGGAAGTGACCACGTTTGTGATTTAAGCCCTCAACTAAAAACTGTGACTGCATTAGTTATTCAGCTTTACACATCACTTAGTCATTTTCATTAGTCATTTTCATGGACATTAGTTTTCCATAAGTACTTTCTTAAAATGTTGACAGAAATGTACATGACCACTTTTTGTGACATATTCCATGGATATGCAGAAAAACCTAAGGTGGGCACTTGTATTTTTATCACAGCTACAATAAGTAAAGCAAACATTTAAAGTAGTTTACAGCCATGTTACTTTTTTACTACTTTTTTCAAGCAGTACAAAATCCTAGTTTATAAAAAGATTCATGTCAAAACTCATGCAATGTCCAAAACAATAAAGAACGTCCTCGCTGTGTACACTTTATCCTGTATCATCACAGCCTGCTTTGTCTAATAATGTCCTTTCTTGCCACGTAATGACTGTGAAGATATGCACATTTAAAGCTATGTATAACCTGGATGAATAATGCATTGTCACTGGGGAAGCGCTTTGGTTAAAACACATTAGCTTGTACTTTACTGCAGCATAACAAAAATAACAGCTACAGCTTTTATACTGTTCCTTAACAATGTGCACCTTGTTCAGTCTGACTTACCGTTGTGGCCCATGCCTTTCATCATGACCTCAGCTTGGGCGGACTCGTAAGTGAAGCTCGGTTCGCTCGACACGTGACTGGACGCATCAAATTCTGTCTCCAGCTGGTTGGTGCTCGGCCACGTCTTCCCTGCAGCACCACTCTCTTCGTCCTCACCTGCCCCGTGGACCATTGACCTCGGCAGGCTGATCCTGTGTGTGTTCATGAGCAGGTGGTGGTTGTGAGAAAGAAGAAGTCACACAGCGCAAGAGAAGGGAAGAGGCACAGCGACATGTAAATACACGCCACCAACATGTCTGTCTGACACCACACAAATACCTATTCAAATGTAACAGACCTAAAGAAGTGGTTGTTACCCCACAGGATCCGGTCACCGTGATGAAGCTGGACTGAGCTGGTGACTGCTAAACCATTCACACATGTTCTACAGAGGGGAAACAACATATTTAACAAAAATGAGACACTATGTAAGATGACAGAAAATTATACTACGTGCATTGTATGTACTGAGAATAACTAGACAATTCATTACTTAGCAAAGGCCACAATTTAAACAGACATGTTACTTTTGCCATTTTGTCTGAATTGAATATCACTGTTGTAACTCAATCACAGCCAAAATCAGAATCTTATTTCTGGTCCTCATTCAAAGTGTTCACTGAAAGTTGACACTGGATTCGTCAGTAAGAATTTCTTGTTAAGGTTGTGATGTAAATGGTCTAATGGAGAAAAGCAACCAGCACCAATGATTTGTTGCCACTTGACTTATCAATGACAGTAGAATAAGCACCAAAGGTGTATGTTCACTAGCTAGACTTTTTTTTTAGCTTTTTCTTGCTGAAAACAAAGAGAGTGACCAGAAACACAGAGGTTGCAGGGTCTAAACCCAAAGACAGGACCCTAAGCTGCACACAGTGCTGAGATGTGATTGGAATTATCCTGCTGTTGCTAACACTGATGTATTTTTACCATCTAGTGTTCGGCATCTTGAGGTCTCTGTGCTTAGTGCACATTCTGTGAAATTAAAGTTTATATGAGAATTAAGAAAATGGGACTTGGGACTGTATTATTCCTTTGGGCTGACTACATACCGAGCGTTGTGGTGAGGGGTGAGCACCACACCGTTTTTCTCTGTGATGTCGATGACACAGTGCTCAGCCTGGATGGCCATCCCACACAGCTGGATGTCCTGTGAGTTGGCTGAGCCCACGCGTGTGTGCTCCTGGAAATGGAACAGATAGTAGTTTAATGGAAAACATGCTAATCAGCCTCTACATGAACAGTAAACAGCACTGGACTGTATGTGTACACAGTACCTTCAAATAATAAACCAGCAGCTCATTCAGAGCAGGGTCAGCATTAAGGTTGACCAAGAAGCACTTGTCATCGACCACTCTGATGCCAGAAGACTGCAAGGAAATGCCCAGGCTCTCCAGCTGTCTCTGACGCTCCTACAGGAAACACGTATTCCATTTTTAATACATCAATCGATTAGTTGATTTTATTCCTCAGCTGCTCAAACAAGAGACGTGCAAGTGTCAAATGAAAAGCAAGACAAGAAGACCTTAATACTGAATACAATTCAGCAAATACATGGAGATGAACTGTGTGTGTGTGTGTGTGTGTGTGTGTGTGTGTGTGTGTGTGTGTGTGTGTGTGTGTGTGTGTGTGTGTGTGTGTTTTACCTGTGCAACAGCCTCAGTCTTCCTGAGTTTCTCCTCCCAGGTGACGGTCATTTCCTGGATGAGCTTCTCTGATTCTTCCAGTCGATCCTTCAGCTCGGGGGCCTTCATCGACTGTGAGAGACACAGCCTGCATTACACTCTGAACATACCACTGTGGTTTTTTAACAGGTTGAACCCAGTAATCTGAACCTCAGCCTCTGTGAGCTGCTCCCTCAGTTTCTCCACTTCCTCTCGCAGTTCTCGGATGATCCTGGCGTTGGGGTCCTCGTTGACCACGGCGTGGTTGACGATGTTCTTGGCCCTGTCGGCGTAACGCAGAGTGGACAGTGTCTCATCGTAGTTATCCGCCGCAGGGCTGATAGTGGCAACCATGGCAGTGCGGCTGTTCCCCCCCAGGCTGTCCTGCAGGAACAAACTCAGCTTTATCAAATGCAAACCTCTGAATGAAACAAATTCACAGATTACAGTGCGTAGAGTCAAGAAAATCCACTACTTTAAGTATGTGAAAAGGCATGATTCATATACATGCTATGTACCAGGAGAACCTGGGTTTTAGCAAGCTGCATTTAACGCTATTACAATGCTCTGGAGACAATTAAAGACTAATTCAGAAAGCCCAGATTAAAGGCACAAAGCTGGCAAATGAAGCCTTTTTTTCTGAACGAGCAGAGATAATGAAAATAAGCAGCAGAGCTTTGAAACTTAATGGACAAAAAGAACAAAAAAAAAGAACAGAAAATGAATTACTCAAGAGACTTTCAGGTTGTTTTCTTAGATTTAAAAATGCATAGTGTATTATTAAAGTGGGAAGCAGTTGGTTGTAGTCTGAGGAAAAAAAGACTTTTAATTGGTTAAAATACTTGAATAATGTCCAGTGTCTTTAAGTTTAGGAAATATGCTGAAGGTCATGAGAAAAACAGAAGAAGCTAATTTATCCCTGGCGCAACAAGAAGCGAGAGAAGCCAGTTCTCCTTTAGTGAAAACTATATTAAGACAGTCTGTTTTACTAAGTCCTGTGTGTACCTTGAGCAGCCAGGTGAGGACAGAATCTCTGTAAGGAACAAACTTGCTCTTGTTGTTCCCTGCTCCCTGGTCAGCCAAGGCCGAAATGACTAAACCTAGAGTGCTGAGAGACCTGAAGGAAGGAACAGAGAGAAGGGTGTGTGTGTGTGTGTGTGAGGGGGAATGGAAGCAAAGAGAAATGAGTGAAGAAAGCGTTTATCCTATTTAACACTGATATCGGACGTTTACATATAAACCTTGATTATATCATCTCCTAACATTAGATTTTTAATATAGCAATATAGCAGTGGTACCTGAAACTTTGTGAACCCTTAATTGTCTACATTCCTGCATAAATGTGACCTGAAATCAATCAGGATTTTCAAGTCCTCAAAGTAAATGAAGAGAACCCAGTTAAACAAATGAGACAGTATTTCACTTGGTCATTTATTTAAGGTCATGATCCACTATTACATATCTGAAAGTATGTGAACCTTTCATTTCAGTATCTGGTGTGACCCCATTTCCGGTAACTGTTGATCAGTCCTGCACATCGGCTTGGGGGAATTTTATTCCCATTCCGTCTTACAGAACAGCTTCAACTCTGGCATGTTGGTGGGTTTCTTCACATGATCTGCTCACTTCAGGTCCTCCCACAACATCTCAATTAGATTAAGGTCAGGACTTTGACCTGGCTACTGCAAAATATTTACTTTATTCTTCCTTAACTATTCTTTGGTAGAACGACTTGTGTGCTTAGGATTGTTGTCTTCCTGCATGACCCACTTGATCTTGAGATTCAGTTCATGGACAGATGTCTTGTCTTTTTCCGTTAGTATTTGTATAATTCATAATTCATTGTTCCATCGATGATCACAAGCTGTCCTGGCACAGATGCAGCAAAACAGGGCCAAACCATGATACTACCACCACCATGTTTCACAGATGGGACAAGGTTGTTATGCTGAATTCATTGTTTTGCTTTCTCAAAACATAACGCTTCTCATTCAACAGTTCTATTTTGGTCTCATCCGTCTGCAAGACATTTTTCCAATAGCCTCCTGGCTTGTTCAAGTGTTCAGTGTTCTCCTGATGATGGACTCATGAACATTAACATTGCAAGAGAGGCCTTCAGTTGCTCAGAGGTTAGACAGGGGTCCTTTGTGACCTGGCTGACTATTACACACTGTGCTCTTGGAGTGATACTTGTTGGACGACCACACCTGGGAAGGGTAACAATGATCTTAAATTTCCTCCATTTGTACACAGTCTGTCTTATTGTCTGACGTTTCTCAGTTGTCCAGGTGAAATTGTCTGGAAGTTGAGTCATGGAAACTGGACTCTGAACTGAACTGGAAGGTAGAAACGTTTTGCTCTGCATCCACAGAACTTCGTCGCCCTGCAGACCAGATCTATCTTACTGTGGACTGGTGGAGTCCGAACTCTTTAGAGACGGTTTTGTAACCTTTTCCAGCCTGATGAGCACCTTTTTCTGAGGTCCTCAGTAATCTTATTATCTTATCATGAATGTTTTTTAACACAGGGTGCCCACTCACACCTGGCTGTCATCCCATTGATTAAAAACAACTCTAATTTCACCTTCAAATTACCTGCTAATCCTAGATACACATACTTTTGCCACTGACAGATATGTAATATAGGATCAAGTCCAAGTGACATATTTTTGTCTAATTTATTTAACAGGGTTTATTTCTATCTACTTTGAAGACTTCTGATGATGTTTCAAGTCATATTTATGCAGAAATGTAGACATTTCTAAAGCGTTCACAAACTTTAAGGCACCACTGCATTAAAACATTTTTAATACAATAGCAATATATAGCGATACTGTAAGCAAGGTGATATGTTTTTAGAATCCAATTTAAAGGAAAGCTGACATAACATGGATACATGCACATGTACAACTGAGGCTGTTGCTAGTTTTAAACCATTGTCCTGCTGAAAGATTCATTTATATCTGAGCTGTAGCCTCCTGACTGATGAACTTTAGATGAAGTTTTAAAATATCCACATAATTCTCCTTCTTCATGATACTACCATTTCATGAAGTGCATCAGTGCGTCTTGCAGCAAAACAACCCCACAACATACTGCTGCCACCCTCATGCTTCACACTTTGGATGGTACCTTTTTTTCCAGCTTCACCCTCCTACATACGTAATGTTGAGCATAATGGCCAAACTCTTCTATTTTTGTCTCATCTGACCAGAGAATATTTCTCTAGAATTTAAGATCTTTGTCACTAAACCTGTTTGAGGAAAAACTTTTATTGATATAATTTATTAATCCCCTTGGGGAAATTGTTGTTGGACAGCTGCCAGACAGTACATCTACAGATCAGTACTACTATGAGGTTTCGATGTCTTGTCCAAGGACACCTCGACTTGTAGCCAGAAGGGAACTGAACTTTTCACTGGGGTTCAAAGAAGACTACGCTAACTGCCGCACCTAGGTCCAGTATATAAATATAAACCCAGATCACTGAGGATTATTGGATTTACCACAGTTACTTACTTTGATATAAACGTATTTCTATATATTTATATCTATATCTATACACACATGCACACACACACATGCACTGTTTACTGGACAATCTGCTACCTAATCAGTACTTTTGACACTTTAAGCACATGTAGCTACTGATGTAGCTTATAAATATATACACGTTTTCTATTCTACCTCAGATGATGAAATATTTCTATAGCACTGCAGTATTACTATGACTGAAGTAAACTGTCTCAATACCTCTTTAGTCAGTGTCGCTGTTGCTCTTTTCACTCACTTATTGATGTTGCTGCCTTCTTTCAGTCGTTCCCCCGCTGCTCCGGTTTTTGCTGCCCGCTCGCTACCAGCCAGATCCACCAAACTCAGTTTGCTCACCTTCTCTCCTTTTGTCTGGAGTGAGCACAAAGTAAAATATTAATATATGATATTGAACTTTTACTTCTAACATGCTTCCAACATTGTTTCAAGTGACGGCATTAAGTTCTGGTGATTCTGTGATGATCAGTGATCCGGTCTCACTGTTATTTAAGTTCAGTTTAAATGAAAACAAGGCCAGTAAAGTAAAACAAAAAATGTGCAGAAGATTAATGGATCACAAAATTCTGTTTGTATGTCAGTGTAAAGTTAATACAGTATATTTGGGTTTTTTTGTTCGTCATATAAACCTAGCTATTTATAGACCTCACTCTGGCCTCAGCAAACTTTACATTGAGTGCACTGTCTGTTAATACTGCACGTGTGTGTGTGTGTTTTACCCCAGACCGCAGGTCCATGAGCGTGTGTGTGAGGATGATGTTGAACACAGCGTGAGATCTGCTGCTCTCTTCGTTCATGTTGGTGGCTGCCACTGTGCGAGATTTATTTCCCTCTGACATCAGAGACTCGATGTCCTATGGGAGATGGGAACAACACAAACGTGTCTAGACTTTATCCATCATTGCAAAATATATTTTTAGCAACTGGCGACCCAATGTAATGAAAGCAAAAGAAAACAAAGCAGAAATTAGAAATTAGTTCAGAAAGTCTTTTGCATATAAATCCTGTGGTACCTTGTTGCTGGCCACAGCCAGGCGGGACAGGCCATCCACGTAAGGACCCAAAACTTTATGCTCTCTCACGCGCAACGCTTGTCGACTTCTACAGAATGAAAGAGACAGGTTTCAGTTTAATTGTGCCTCCCTTGCTAAATAATCAAAACAATGCAGTTTAATTATCAAATGAAAACACCTTCTGTTTGAGAAGTTTCCATCAGACTATAGATTAAATGATGATTTTCTCCATGCTTAAAAAGGGGCTAGACTAAACAGTTCCTCACCCTTTGGGGTCAAGAAGGTCTCGGACCTTCTCGTTGTAAATCTCCATGTAGGAGACTTCCACAGTGAAGCTCTCTCCCTCCCGGCACTCGTGCACAATCCTGCTGAACAGGGAGCTGCAGAGTCGAGGGATCAGACCGGGCTGCTCCACTGAGCCCATCATGGTGTATGACTTCCCTGAGCCTGAAGGCACAAAGTTACTGTGTTAAAGTCCAAATATTGAGCAAACAATAGACCAAAAAATGTCTTAAAGATTTAATTGAGGCACATGTGAGACTATTTTTCCAGATTTTCAAGGGATTTTGTGAGTATATATAGATTGAGGAAATAGAACCACTTTCTGTTTCACTGGCTATGTGAGAAATGTAATGACGAAAGCTTCACAAGCAAATAAACATGGATTGTCTATTGGAGCCTGATTTTGATCATTTGAAGCTGTGGAAAAAAAAATCTGTGTGCATGACTATAAATAAACAGATGCACCACAACATTTCTCAAGTTTTCACACCAATTCAAAAAAGGGTGAATTAACACTTCAAAATAGGACTGAGAAATACGTGACTAAGAGGCAGAGATTCAAATGAGTTAGCAGTGCAAAACGAGTCTGAAAATGTGGAATGAATCCAAATGAAATTCAGGACAGACTCACAGAAACGCAGGTGTTTTGTGAAAATATAGATACACCTGTTGTTCTAGGACATGAAAACAATGTTTAACATGATGAACTGAGAGAAAACACCAGTCTAGGGTCCTGCTCTCATAGCTGCTGTCATTTTGACTGGATTAATTAATACATTGAAATCTCAAATAATAATACACCATTTCTAACGTACTTATCAGCATCCTGACATGTGACTAGGAAAAGCACAATAAATCAATTAAAGCTGGCTGGATTCCATCTCACTGCTTCAGTGATTGAGTTAGAACTGGTATTGTGCATCCTGGCTCACAGTCACGCTGTCATGGATCACCGGGACTCTTCAATGGAGCACAGCCATTGTTACTTTTATTAGTGAAACATATGCAGTTTCTCGGTCCATCATAAGAATGACGATATATTACTCCAGAGTCATGGAAACTAAAATCATCGTCTTCTGTTTGCAAGATTGTA
Organism: Ctenopoma multispine; assembly: GCA_034779795.1. NCBI lineage: Eukaryota > Metazoa > Chordata > Actinopteri > Anabantiformes > Anabantidae > Ctenopoma > Ctenopoma multispine. The sequence continues at coordinate 3,344,373 of JAUYWH010000016.1, forward strand.
TTCACTTGTACAAATATATAATACAAATACTTGGCTGCAGGCAAAATATTGTCTGAAATTTCTATATTTTAACTATTATTGATTAAATCTAAACTAATGTAACTGAGTATTTATTGTGGACAGGAAAAAAGTGATTAACAACTTCCAGTTTTCTTCCGCCATCTTTATCTGCAACCAGATGCCCTTGTTTTATCTTGCTAAAAAAAAGACTACGTGGAAATCGCCAACATCTTTGCTATTCTAATAAGCCACCTGGTAAAGTCAACATGCCATGACCTTTCCAGTGCACCTGTCTTTAATACAGCACTAATGAATAGTGCCATCAGGATTAGAGAGCTGCTTCTATGCTTTTCTAACAGAACACATACTGACTTGTCACAGAGAGAAAAGAGGTTTGACTACTGTTAAAAATCACAGTATATCACCATGTTTGACTATTACTTTTTCTAAATCCTCCACCGTGTAACTAATATTATTACCGAGTGTTGAGAAGTTTGCAGGTGTGATTACCTGTCTGTCCATAAGCAAAAATACAGGCGTTGTAGCCCATGAAGGCGTTGTTCAGCAGACTTTCCCCAAGGCACTGGAACACTACATCCTGACCTGTTTGAAACATCAAAAAACAAACATTTTCATGTCTCCAAGCACAGGTTGTGACAAACTGACATGATAAGCTTTACTTTGAAGACAGCTTCAGTAACAAAGCAGAATGAAGGAGATAGTAAGGAAGGAAAACAAAGCCACATTTCTGGGATATGTGCGTGACTTCTCTCTCCTTCTAGACTAGTTGAGAACAGACATGTCGAGCATTTTGTTCAAATTCAATACATCTGACACAGGCTGCTGAATTATTAATAGCCTTCGCATTTTTAAGAAACCCTTTGGTAATGGTGTTGTTCTACCCCTTCACATTCTCCAGGACCACAGAAGTAATCTAGAGGTAAGTTTTTTTGATAATATTTCATCCTGCCCCTGGTCTTCCACGCCATAAGTAGCTCATGATAAGTTTAAGAAATGACTCACCAGGCTGAGAAGTTACACGAGCTAAAAACAGAACGCAGAGTACAAATCACATTGGCCCTGTGAAAGTGTACTAACCAGCAAACTTGTCTTTTTGAGATTCATCCATGGACCAGAAACAGTAGTCATAGGCAAAAACCTAAGGAGAACACACACAATGCAAGATTACAGGTTCGCAATGAGGTTGTGTGGAAGAAATATGTAATAAAAAAACAATACTATTCAACTTTGATTTAAATTATGATGTAACTATAATGTATGAGTTTGGATCTCACCTTTGGTTGATTCCTGAGGGTGATGGAGAGAAGAAATACAAGTCAGAAACTATTTAAATAAACATTAACATGTCAACCAAGTCTGCTATTTTAAATCTTACTGCAACTTTATCACAGGCCTGTTACACACCGAAAGAAACACAGAGGTCAAACCAAACCAAAAAAAAAGATCACGTGTAATCTGTCTGGCTGAGAAGCACTTCACAAGACTCTGGACAAAGCAAAGGACTTGCTTCACTTTCAACTGGAAGGTGTCCAGGTAGTAGCTGCTGTTGTAGACTTGAAGCACTTAGATCACAAGACTTCCTCTCTAGCCTCTGGTTTCTCAAGTGCGGCCTCGAGCTAATTTAACCCTAGCAGGTTATGTGGCTCTTACATACTGTTAGGTTACTACTAAATACTGCAACCATCATTAGCACTGTCCATACAAAGTCCAACACAAAACATCTGCATAATGCGCACAGTATAGGCTACACCTGCTCCTGTTGTGCAGAAAGAGGGTCATCCTACAGGTGTGTGCCCAGGAGCCATCATCACATAATCCATTCATGCTGTCACAGGACAGTTTGTACACATCCTGCACCATTCACTGGATGAGTATTTAATGTCACTTGTTGTCCCTAAACAGATACTTGACGTGCAGTAGTTGTTGTGTGACTGTTCAGCGACAAACAACAGCAGGAACAGGAGAACTGGCTGAGTAAGAAAGGAGAGTTTCAAGGATACAGAAAAAAAGCTGTTTTAATCGTAGTGAAACTTAAAAATCTGCCAAGGTGACTAATCCTCTTTGTCTCATTGTGAATTAAAATGGGAATGTGACCTTCAACTGCTTTACTGTAAGAACCTCAGAGCCTTCCAGTGTCACTCAAGCACAGGCCGAGCCAAAATCTCTGCATTCGTACCAGAGCACTTTAAAACACAGCGAATGTGTTGAAGGTTCGTCCCGAGCCTCAGCCAGCAAACACATCACCACATTCCAGCAAGCATACGTCAAATTTAATTATCAAACATGTGTTTCATGCAGCTCCACGGTGTTGTCCATCATCAGTGCAGCGTGCATATAAGAGCAAGAGTGTAATCTAGTTTAGCATCAAGACTTAAGTGCAGTTTAAAACTGAAATATTGTATGATGTGGTTTTAGGGTTAAAAAGGACACACAGGCACTGAGCACCGTATCCATCTCTGACTCCAGAGGCTACATAAACAAACCACAGCTTTATGATTTCAAATAGTTTTACATGTTTATCATTCAAAATTTCTACTTTTGAAATCCAGTCATACATGTTGGAGCTGGAAACAGATCCAGAGTATAAAAGTAAATCACTATTTTTTTGGTTCCTAGCCCCCAGCTTTGCTCAGTGTCTTTTCAGCAGTTGAACAAGCTTGGGTGCAGTGTTGCTCCAAAGCGCCCTAATGCTGAATGAGCTTATTTATAAAGAAATGTATGAGTGTATGAGTGTAAAAACAACAGTGAGATCTATGCCCTGCTTGCTTTCTGCTTAGCTAGAACTAGCATTCAGGATGATGCTAGATAAGCTCTTCTGCTCTTCGCTGCCCTTGAGCAGCAAGTCTAACTGCAATTCAGTATTAGAAGACTACACCATAGAGGGAGCTATAACCAGCTAGGCATTACAAAAGAAAACTAATTTCCTTTGTGGCTGCCATGTTCCCCACAAGGTGAGAATTTATTTGTGGCGATCACCCACTAAGAACGCAAAATGCACTCTATATCAACCCCTGCTAGCAATATGCAATATTCTGCCAGAGCCTTCAAGCTATCTGCATGTTCAAATGCATTTCCAAACCACATTAATTCTTAATGAAGAACAATGTGTATGTGTGAGAAACTGTGGAGCCTAATTGTATTTGCTAGGATAAAATAAATCATCCATAAACATAGACTCCCACTCTCGAGGGAAGTTCCATTTGAAGCACAGTGCCATACATAACACAAAACATACAGCGTTCACTCAGGCAGAAATATCAATTTGAGGTAAAAAAAAAAAAAAAGGGAGGGGGGGGGGGGGCTGAAAATTTAGTTGTGGCCACACACATGGGGTGGGGGGGTTGTCATGAAACAATGCCTCTCTATGTGAAACTTGGCTGATCCATGAAAGGGCAACATTAAGTCCTGTCCTCTCCTGGTCTGGCGAGGACATTCCTGAGATAACTGGCAGAGCCTCACAGCTCCTAGGAGTCACTAAAAGAGAGGGAAGAGGAAGGTACAAGCGGCAAGTTCATGACCCACAACATACAGACCTACAGAGCTATCACATGTGAGCTACACACATCCCTTCACACAGCAGTTTTCAAAGTCGGGGTATAAAACAAGCAAACATTTGCATTCTTATCACAGCCAATCTCAGATAAGAAAGACTCACAATTTCAGTTTCACTTTCTATAGTGGGGCTGATAAATATTTCAGAAACAGTTCAAGGTCTGTTTAAAGAATGTGCAGTAAAATGGGATCCACAAATCTTTGGTATTATAGGCCTGCTAAGTATTAATGCCCCCCACTAATTACAAAAGCAGCAGCAAAGCTTCATTAATCTCGACCACCTCAAGAGGCAGACAGCCACTGCTGTATTCCTGGTTGCAGCAACCAAGGGTGCTGTAACATATTAACACCCCCAGAGGCTCATGCAGCAGTTCAGTTAAACCTGTCAGGCAAAGCTGACAAAGCAAACTCATGGTCAGTGATTCCCGTAACAAACAAACCTTTTTGTAACACAGAAAGCACTGATTATAACTCAGCAGAATCTACTGGGAAATGAATCCAGAGTGTGTTTGAAACAGAAACTGATGTTTCCAGTTAAGACACTTGCCTATAATCTGTTTACTTCTGCATCTGTACAATTGTCTGCGTAGCACTAAGCCTGTAAAACCTGTTCACATCAAGCCCCAGTGGGGGAACATGTCAAACTGAAGCGTGTCAGGGCAGAGGAGACATAAACAGACACATTTACACACAAAAAATGCATAGAAGAGCTATGAAATATGAGACTCTGAGTCCTCAAAGAAAGAATTCATACTCTGATGGCTGCAGGGGATTGCCCTAAGGCATATTAACTGAACAAGGTAACCTGAGAAGGGGTCAAAACCCCCAGGGAGCATCTACCTGTACTGCTCTGACTCACTGCCTTGCAGGCTGCTACAGGATGGAGATTGAACTGCTTTGTGGAGAACAATCTACACACACGTTATGTTCATACCATCTGGTATTTTTCTGCCACTTTGATGCACTAATCTGAATTCTGAAATCATACCATTAAACCAGAGGTAAAGGTGCATGCATAGACTGTAACATAAATTCTCCCAACTTGAATCTGGATGACATCCTCCTCTTCTTTATTGTTATTCCTTTAATTTACAACCAACTACCTGAGCAGGACTGAGCTAGAACAGACACGCCCTTGGTAAAGAGAGAAATGATGCAAGAAGGGCAGAGAGGGAGGAGAAGCAATGAAAAGTCATATGTCATTACTAATGACATGCAAAAAATAAGCAAAATGTAAAGAGATGTGTTATGACACATTTTTAAAGGCAGGAAGACATATTCTCGTATATTGTTATTATTCATTTTGTCAAAACTACTTTATTAAATTCATTATTTAGTTACATTTAAGTTGGACGTCCTGGCAAACAAGTCCCATGAACCTTAAGTAAATATATTTATATAGTACCTGTGTAGATCACACAGGTTATCAGACAACAACAAATGAAGAAATTATTCAGAATTCTTTTCTAACACAAGAAAAGTGGAGACCAACGTGACTTCACTCCAAGTCCCAAGTCAAGTCCCCATTGAAGACCAGCAAGTCCAGAGTAAAGTCCTGACTAAAGACTCGAGTCAACACCAACAAGTTTCAGGTCAAATCGAAAGTAAGACAAGCTGCAAATTAATCAATTTACAAAATCAGAATGGTTTTGCATTTGCCTGAGGATAATGTGATAAAGCAGCATGTGAAACTCTGCTGCTTACCGGGGGTCTCCTTTATTCATGTTGGTGACGGCTGGATACAGAACTGTCTGGTTCCCGTCCATCTCCACCACACATTTTGTGTTTAGGTCTTTTTCTGGATTGAAACAAGAAGTTAAGATGAATCAAGAACAAAACAGTGGCAGTGATTTCTGGAGCTAAAAAAATACTTCATCATAATGTACTATTTTAATTATTTGAACATGGTCATCATAACTCTCATTACAGCATAACAGGTAACAAACGCCATGTGTGTGCCAGTTCATGACAAACACAAGACAAACACAAAGAGGCATGGAAATGTTTTACTGGTTATGATTCAAACAGGACTCACCAGTGCAAACATTAGGACTAGTTCACTACTCCCTGAACGCACACACACACACACACGAAGTAAAAACATGGTCACACCTTCTCTTCCTCATTCCTGCCTACAGCAGACGATTTTGAAGGCAGGGACAGCCGTGCAACTTCCTTTCACACCAGGAATTATGGCACATTTTGTCATTGGATTGTTAGAAACCCAACCCAAGTCACAACCCAAATGGTGATTTATGAAATGAAAGGTAAAAAGTGTTACTGCTGTTTAACACAGAAAGTCTCTGTCTGCTGTTGTCAGGGTTATTTGGACCCTTGTTGGTGCATTAGACACATCACTGTACAAGCATTATAGCTGATTTTCTGTCTGCATGTCTTGTCAGTGTGTCTTCAGGTTTTTTTTTCCCCATTTCCACTCCCACAACACTGCTGCTTAATGTTGTTTCAGTCAAATCTAAGTCTATAAAACACAAAATAGACAGTGTGCGGCGGAGTTAAGTCCTTCTGGGTGTGAGAAGAGTTAGTGAAGTTTAAGCCAGACTAATGCGCAGCTTCATTACACTCACCTCTCCTGTTCATTGGTCGCACACGAACTGCGACCTTTACGTTGGAGCCACTGAGGCTGTTGTCATCCATTGTGGCGCCTGACCTGCGTTAAATGAATGAAAGTCAGACTATCACACTTACATGCGAGCACACGTCCGTTTATTTTAACTACGCAGCTTCACTGAGCGTGACGCAAAACTATAAATAAACACAGCACGCGACTGACTCCGTGTACGAAAAAGTTAAATGAAGGCAAAACATGCAGAAGTACAAACTATATTGTTAAGAGCAGTCGGACAAACCGTGTGAAAGAGCGCAGAGTTGTTCCCCTGTCCGACTCCCACAGGCACCTTCACATACGCACAGCAGCAGCTAGCCTGGCTGCTAACGAGGGCTGATAACACACAGAGAGAGGAGGGGGTCACATATGTTACACTGACCGTCCATTAATGTCCATGTCCCCAGTGCAATGCAGTATGAAACAAGACTAGTGTCTGTTCTAATGGGTCAAATACACTTACGACAGTCCGCAGTTCATAGTCTCGGCTGTTCCACCTGTTGCATTTCCTGAAACTTCCCGCAGAGATCAGTCAAAGCCATGTCAAGTCGCTGCTAAAGAGATTTGCTGTGAGATTTACTGAGCTTCCCAAGTTCCCCCGTCTCGCTCTGCTCTGCTCTGCTCTGCTCTGCACACACTCGCACCGCCGACTTCAAAGCGACTTCAGCGCCACGGTGCGGATCCACATGCGTTGCAAGTCCCGAAACATGGCAAGAAGAAAATACTCAAATCACTCTCAGTTAAAACTTTTTTAATTTATACGACATGAGTAGACGGTGTAGCTGTTTTAACTTTTGGATCGTTTTAGACATTTTAATTATATGCAGTTTAACAGGAAATGTGTCGTTTACGCTATTTTACGACAGTTTGAATGCCGTACGACAGGTGCCGTGTTTGGACGCAACGTGGAGTTGTTTACTATTTCTGTTAGCTCTCTCATTTCAACGAACAGATGTAAATCGTCAAACTAGCATTCGCTTTTATGATATTGGACTGAGTGCCTAAAGGAAGAAATGGGAAAGCCAAAGAAAAAGAGTGAGTGTGTGACAAAGTGTTTAACATATCTTAAAGGGCTTTATAAACTGCTCGAGCTGTATGTAGCTCATTGCTAATGCTAACTGCCAGTCTAATCTAGCTTCGTCTTATGACATGACAGTGATGTAACTCAGTTTAATCCTTTTATAACTTAACAAGCAAGTTATTAGTGTTTTTTAACACTACAGTTATAAACGTCACCTTTAGGGAAGTGGACGGTTAACCAACAACTAGCTTGTTAGCTGTTAATAACTAGCTACTAACCTAATACTGTTAAATTCAGATTTTTTTTCCAATGCCATACACTAACAAGGAAGTGGTGGAAGTTGTGATGAATAGATAAATGTCACTAATGTCAAGAATATTTGTTCGTTTTTTCAGGTGACTTTAGCCGAGCCGAGCTGATGATGATGACAATTGCTGACGTCATTAAACAGCTTGTTGAAGCTCATGAAGAAGGCAAAGACATCAATCTTAATAAGTAAGCATTTGCCCTTACGGACATTTACAGTACAGGTAACCACTTTACTTAGGTTCAAACTACAGTTATAAACTGAGTCCAGCCCATATTTAGTGGATTTTTGCAGTGAACATGAAGATAAAACAGAAAACATTTCTTCAAATGTTAATGTACTGTTTATGTAGATAATGTAAAAAATAAACAGAAGTTGTGGCGTTTGCAAAAGGCGTAGAACTCTATTAAATCACTGAACGACAATTTACTTTAAAATGAAGCTAACTGATACTTACAGAGCAGATAAAGTTGTTAAAAGACATTTCTACCATGCATAGAAGAAATGACGGTTAAGGGGAACTGTGGAAGTCAAGACAAGATCTGGAAGATTAAGAAAAAAATGCACATCTACATTTCTGCGGCAAAGCAAAGCAGAACCCCAGTCAATCTAAAGAAAAACTCCTGTCACATCCTCACAAGATTCAGTGTCTGAAGATCACAAAGCAACATCTGGATAAGCCAGAGCTGTTTTGTAAAAAAATGCTTGAACAGATTGTTTTCAAACGGAGCTAGAATAGAAAAAAACAGTTGATAAAACGGGCTTGCTAACCCTTATGCATGCAAAGGCAAATTTCTACAATAGCAAAATGATACAATCCAAACCTCAAAAGAACACCTCAACACAAGCTGCTGCTTTTATAGTGACCCTCACAATCCCTGCTCTTGAACATCATTGAAAATGTGCAGGTAGATATTAAACAAGATATGTATGTCTAACATATCTCAGGATTTAACGTGATGTCAATGTCAACCAAGAATCATAGAAAGGCTGACGGTCTACAAAAAGTGTTTCTTACTAGATGCTGACCTGATTCTCCCATGTTGTACTGCAGACTGTTACTTTTCGTCACCTGTGTATTCTGTCTTCACACAGAGTGAAAACCAAGACTTCAGCTAAATATGGACTAGAAGCACAGCCGCGGCTTGTGGACATCATTGCCGCTGTTCCTCCACAATACCGTCGCGTTCTTGTGCCGAAACTAAAGGCTAAACCTATCCGCACTGCCAGTGGGGTATGTAGCTGTCGGCTTCTTATATATCACTCTGACCCAGCGCTGTTATTTACCCATTAATGGTGAAATATTTTACCATCTTCAGTTTGTTTTGTTTCTTTTTTAGAAATAAAGAAACCTGAAAACTGTAACATAGTGAAAGTGATGGTGGCTGTTCAGAGAAGTTCAAATATTCATGTCTTCTGTCTCCGTTGCAGATTGCAGTTGTGGCTGTCATGTGCAAACCACATCGATGTCCACACATCAGCTTTACAGGCAACATCTGTGTGTAAGTTACTGTTTTCCTAACATAATGCACATAATTAAGTGTGTGTTGCATTTACTTACATGTTGTTTACTGTAGTTGTAGATGCTTAATATGATGTGTGTCGTTCAATGTATGTACTGTACGTACAGAAGTACAAGAGAGAAAGATCTTCAGAGGGGCTTTTAGATTTAGTTGTTCGATGTGTTACTTCTTTTTGCATTTATATTGATTCAGTGTTTTATATTCAAGTCTAAGTCTTTATATGCTTCTTCTCTGGCAGCTACTGTCCTGGAGGTCCAGACTCAGACTTTGAGTACTCTACGCAGTCTTACACTGGCTATGAGGTGAGGAAATATTATTCTGCCTCTGTATCGGGAAAAAAGAAGCCTCACTGGTAAACTGATGGAGATTGTCTTTGTAAAAAAGTAGCCTGTCTTACTCACTGATATTCAGGCAGATATTGTTGTATCGTCTGTTTATCTCCTCTCATGGTTTTAACCCTTTTTGTTGCTGTCTCGCTCTGAAAGCCAACATCCATGAGAGCCATCCGGGCGCGTTATGACCCCTACCTTCAGACCCGACATCGAGTGGAGCAGGTCAGCGTACACACCAGCGTTTTGTCTCTTTAATGCTTCTTCAGTTTAGCCTTTGCTTGGTAGCTGTGGAATTTCTCACCTTCACATAATGACATAATGCGCATGTCGCTAAAACTCCCAAGTACATGTCCCATACATGTATAAATAGCAATCATTGCTTTTACCCTCCTGCGGAGAGCTGACCCCAGTTAAGCCAATATTTAAATGTATGGCGACATGAGTATAATGCAACAGATGAAAGCTAAAGCAGCCTGAATCTCAATTAGGTCTCTGCTTTTTATAGCTGTTTTCAGGATTGTATTTTTCATGTGCACTTTTCTGCAGCTTTCCTTGCAGGTGACTTTTTTGTACAACATCTTGTGTGTTCTCTGTGTGGTCTGCAGCTGAAGCAGCTGGGTCACAGTGTGGACAAGGTGGAGTTTATCGTGATGGGCGGAACATTTATGGCTCTGCCAGAAGAATACAGAGACTATTTTATTAGGAACCTACACGACGCCCTGTCGGGACACACCTCCAACAACGTGGCAGAAGCTGTCAGGTACTCAGTTACACAAAGGCTTCAGCCTGTGTCCACATCCACGTCTCATAGTAACAACATCCCATTACAGTAACAGTGGTTTCTTTTGTAGCTCAGTACCAGTGTTATTCTCGCTGGGGTTAGAGTACAAAGGTCATCTTTTAATATTATTATATAGTATTATTATTTTGTGTTTAAAAGGTTGATCCATTTAGTGTTTGTACATACAAAGTACCATACTGTATGTGAGGCTACAAAACAATAGTCTCCAGCAGAGGGAGCTGTTCTACCATTTGTTGCATTTTCACCTACTGCTGGATTTTTTTCCTCCAGCTACTTATATTATAGAAATTAAATAAATTTTAGGTCTCCGCATAACAGTTATTGTTATTGTCGTTCGGTTGGCTATTCAGTTGGTTCATGTCTTTAAATCTTCTAAATCTATTTGTTTATAAGTAGGAAACATTTTGAACGTCTGGTTTCGTCTCACTAATAGCAGAGAACTGAAAGATGTGGAATTTGGAGTGAGGTAAAACAGGAATGAGAGTAGCAGGTCCTCACATTTAGGAAACTGGACTAGAAAATGATTTATTGTTTTATTGTGATCGACTTGAGTGAATTCCCATAAATAAACTGAACTCGTTTGTTACTGGGCTACATTCATCATCTCTCCTAGGTTTGTGTCAACGTTGTGGGACATTTTAAAATGTCATGTAGTTGAAAGTTAAAAACAGGGATTATAATCGCTCTGCACTACATCATCTTCCAGGTGCAAAACGAAAACAGTTTCTGTGTGTGTATAATTTAACATTTCCTTTTCCGTAATGCTTCCATTAAATGCAGCACAGATAAGCACTATACATCCTTTAGGAAGTGATGATATGATGACCCTCTCCACAGATTAAGCTGCTGAATGACGCCATTCAAAATGCAGGAACAAAATAAGTGAGGCCACTTTCACTAAGTCCTCCTCAGTTACTCCCATCGATTTCTCACTTAGCGAGTTAGGCCAGCTCTGAACCAGACGGGGCTCGTGTCTGCTCAGTATGGATGAGAAGCAGCTTTAAAGATGACTTGGAGAAGATTCAAAGTCAAAGTAGAAATACCCATTTGCTGAAGACGTCATCCAGATGATTGGACCAAATAATGGCTTTTTCACAGGACGGAGGCTGTTTGTCAGCAGGGGCTGTTGACTTCCCTAAAGCCCGATAAGACCCGAAAGGCCAGTTTGTGTCTTGAGTGTGTGATTCCTGCTCTGTGTGTGTGTGTGTGTGTGTGTGTGTGCGTGTGTGTGCGTGTGTGTGCGTGTGTGTGCGTGCGTGTGTGTGTGTGTGTGTGTGTGTGTGCGTGTGTGTGTGAAGGCAAGCTGTTAGCTGTGAGTGTGCCTGAGTTTGCCCTGCTCTGCTATCGGCAGCCTTCGTTTAGATTCTATGATTACAGTAATTGTGGTGGCTGCTGTTCAGTTTGGGAAGGAGGGGGTACTTGGTTTAGCTGGGGACAGCCCTTATCTGTGTGTGTGTGTGTGTGTGTGTGTGTGTGTGTGTGTGTGTGTGTGTGTGTGTGTGTGTGTGTGTTTTGTTTCACGAAGAAAGTGTGAGTGCACGCTCACGTGTGTTCCCACCATGCTCACCTGTCTCCTGATCCGATCACGTACGAGATAACTCGACATGATCGCCTGTGATAATAGACTTTTTATTGATTCATCTCATACAATCTGATCATCCTCTCTGGAGCATAAACTCCTGTAATTGGTGTAAATCAGCCAGCAGACTGTAAAAAATGGACATTTATTGCCAGCAGATAAGGAATCAGAAGGCGTAGGAGCTGGCATGGGGGGAGCTAATGGTCATTGGAGCAGCTGGAGTGGAGAAAATGACAGCTGGCTGGTGTTCCAAGATGAGATGTGTCTGTCTGGTTGCTTGTGTTGTTTCTTGAGATTTCAATCAGTGACTCTAATAGCTTTGGAAGTAGCACAGGAGTCTGATTCAGACTAGATGAAGCTCTGACAATATCTATCTTGAGATTTCATTCGAGGAGGCCGAGAAATGTACTCGCTCACGTCTGGTCAGTTTTTACATCTGGCTGCTTCTTTAATCAGCAGATCTGCTGCTGTGTGGACACAATAGCTTTTATGAGTCTCGTTCACAGTGCATACAGTCGAAAACTCGTTGGATGGTCAGTAGAACAGTGTAAGGTCAGTGTAGTGTTGGAGGAACAGTGGCGTGTTTTGCTTTTGTCTCACAGTGTTTCAGTGTGTCTGTCATTCGTTTTCTGCATCTAGGGATTATTATTATTAGACTTGAAGGTTACGTTACATACATGTAGAGTGAACTTTCCAGTGAGATATCTTGTGTCTAATAGTTAAACCTTTCATTTGATTAATATTTACATACTCAAACATTCTGGATTTTTTTCCAAGGACAGAGAAGTAGGGTTGTTAACGTAATGTAATGTAAATTGTGACCTCCTTGAGATGCATGGTTTGTTACCAGGGTGGACACTTTGCATGGTGCCTGAGTGAACAGTGGCAGGGGTGTAGGTGAGGGAGAGATGGTGGCTGACCAGAGTGTAAAGACACAGGCTTTGTCATTAATCATCATATTGTTTAGTTGCAAACAGTGCTAAACAAAGCAATGATGTCTCATAGCTGCTTTAGTTTTAAACGGTTGTGGAGAAAGAAAAATACTGAAATTAAACTGTAAAAATACAGTAAAAAAACTTGAAGTATTGCTTTTGACACAAAGCAAACATTCATTAACATCTCATTTAACATTTCTGCATAACCAACATTTTGTTATATGATCTGTTCCTTTATTGCATTAGTGCGACTTTAATGTGAGGTTAGTGTTAACTGTCTAAATAATGAGCCGTGCAAACTCGCAGCGTGTAAATTGATGTTGGTAAATGAACCCAGCATTTCGGGCCCTTCGGCGTTTCAATGAGACTGAGGAGTGAAATAAAAAAAGAATGTTCTTAATGCAAAGTGTAAACATGTAATGAAATGACATCAACAGAGAAGACTGAGACAGTTTCCTCCCGCAGGTACTCTGAGCGCAGTAACACCAAGTGTGTGGGAATCACCATCGAGACCCGTCCTGACTACTGCCTCAAGAGACACCTCAGTGACATGCTGGGTTACGGCTGCACCAGGCTGGAGATAGGGGTCCAGAGTGTGTATGAAGACGTGGCCCGAGACACCAACAGGTCAGAGCGTCACGGAGAGGATGAAGTGGTTTAGTGATGTACATGCTGGCTTTTCGTTTGAACCCTGTTTGTCTGTGCGTGTGTAACCTCCAGGGGCCACACAGTGCGAGCTGTGTGCGAGTCTTTCCACCTGGCAAAGGACGCCGGCTTCAAAGTGGTCGCCCACATGATGCCAGACCTGCCCAACGTCGGCATGGAGCGGGATGTCGAGCAGTTTATTGTAAGTGCAGACACTGACTGATGAAGTATGACTACTAATACATGCAAAACTAGTACAAGTAGATGCTAAGCGATTACACTGAGACAAAAAAGGGGCCACAGTGACATCCAAAACAACAATGACCATCATAAAGACACTCTTACCACAAAGAGACTCGAAACAGTTCCAAAGTCTGCGTGAGATCTTTCTCTGTCATCAGGACACAGTGTCTCAGTGTCTGTGCTGCAGTTTTTTCATATCACACAGATCTGCTGGTGTCAGAGCACATTCATTTTTAGACCTTTTTTTTTTTTGTCCTTTTTGCCTTTGACAGTTTAATAGAGCAGATACGGATGAGGAGAAAGGAGGAGAGGCTATGACTTGCTGCAAAAGTCTGTGGTGGAAATCAGAAAGACTTTAGTTATAGTTTAGTTTAGTTATTCGTGTTTATGCAGATGTACATTTAGATATAAAAAGGAAGCGTTCGATCACTGCAGCACTAGAGCTCGTGTTTAACGTTTAACGCCAACAATAAGTCGACTGGCTGGACGTGGAGATGTGAGGAGGTGCGGTGCTTCATACATTTGAAGCAGGGAGGTGTGTTCCTCACCTTTCACCTGTAGCCACACTTTGTCTTACAAAGTTTTACAAAGTTTACTTATTCAAGAAGCAAAGTGAGAAAAAACTCGCAAATAAAGATAATACAAGTACAGTTGATCATGAAGTTTATTGTTTGTGACATTCATGTTTTGTACTTGGCATCAGAGTGCGTCATTACTACTTACCTCACAGTGGTACAGTAACAAATCCTACATGTAGCATCTCAAAATAGAACCGGAGAAGCAGCGAGAGTCGAGTCGCGGTCCCGACTGTGATCCCGCTCCTGAACGTCACAGGCTCGCTTTACAGCTCTGATTGGAAACCCAGCTATAATATGAATGTGCAGACTCAAAGAGGTGTGCAGGCTCCTTCCCGACATGCCTGACTGTAGGATGTAAATGAAGACTCTGTTTGAGGCCGTGCACAGTTCCAGCTCATCTGGTTTGTTTTTGACGGTTTGGAAACAGAAAACAAGTGATTAAAAACACAACGAAGGAAAAGAAAAGGTGTTGGTGATTGGTGCAGGTGTGACTGACGGACCCCTGTGACTCGTACTAAAATGTGTCAATCACTCTCTCAGAACCAGGAATAGCAACAGTTTCTGTATTTTTATTGGCGTCTGATTACTGGCGGCGCGGTGACTCACTGGGTGTTACATTACAAAAGAGCAGCGTTTAGTCTTTAACAGAGATGAAAACATCCAGAACCTCAATGCTCCCATGTAACGAGCCACAAATCACACAAGGAAAGACAACAAACAGAAAGAGACGGGCGACCACACACAGACACCACATTTGTTTGTGGGGTTTTTTTTTTTCTTTTAATTAATTTCCATGTAACGGACAGAAGAAGAAGAAGAAGTAGACTTTATGTCAATGTGAAAGCAGACTGAGACTAGTAAACGTATCAGTGCCACAGTGTAGAAGTCCTGATTCATTATGTGGCTAAAGTCTGAACATACACCTCTGTCAGTTACTTTTGTTATTCACCTGCGTTCGCATTGATGTGGTCAGACAAAGCCCGCTCAGGCGATCTGCAGGCTCCTGGACACGAACAGCTGCGAGTGCTTCATCTTTCACAGGAAAAGAGATTCGAGTTGTGGAAGAGTTCGTGTCTGCCTGCAGATTTGCCACATTACCTCTACGTGTGTGTGTGTGTGTGTGTGTGTGTGTGTGTGTGTGTGTGTGTGTGTGTGTGTGTGTGTGTGTGTGTGTGTGTGTGGAGGGCAGCAGTCTCTTTTCTTCTCTTCCTCTAACATTTCCTGTCACTTGTCTCCTCTCTAGACTTAATTTCTTTCTTTGTCTCTGCTGTCTCTGCTTTTTTTTTCTTCTCCCAGTGTGAAGTCTCAATATTTTCTTTTCTTCTCTCTATTATCTTTCGCTCCTTCCTCTCATAACTTTTCACTCCAGGCTTTCTCCTCTCTCCTGTCACTTCATCTACGTCCTCTCTCTCGTCTCTGTCCTCTTCCCTCTCTGCCTCCCCCTCTACCTCATCTTATCATACTGTCACCTCCACACTATAGAACTTTTGCGTGTGTGTGTCTCTGCTATGACTCCTCCTGATCATATCTACTCTTCGATGACACGCTTTCTGTGAGCAAGTGGGCGAGAAAATACGCAGCTTCTTCAGCATCTTGGCTCCGTCCAAATATAAGCATCTGAGATCTGTAAAATTCACTGCTCCAGCTCTTGCACGGGGATCCTCCAGGAGTGGTTGACAAACCAGGCAGAAAAAAATGGAGAAATACAGAAAATGTAATGAGAATAAACACAGAAGAAATGAAAGTATGTTATGGGAGCTTAGAGTGATTTCTTCATGTTGTCTAACACAGGCCTGTTGTCTTCATTCAGGCTTTGTTTTTGGTGCAGGACTCTTCAGTTAGAGTTGTTAGCCTAAAGCTTAATCATTTTGTTATTAGCATTAATTCAGAAAACATCCTTCTCATCAGTTATCTGTCACTCGTATGTTTTGTCCTCGTGAGTCCCTAACGTTCGTCTGGATCACACTGCAGCAGACGCGGGGGGAGCAGCAGGAGAACTTTGTATCCTCCTTGTGTCTACCACGGCTGCCCTGATAATGAAATTCGATTACAACTTCCTCCCAGCTCGAGATCCTCTCTCACTTATCTCTCGTGTACAGATGCTCCCTGTTCCGAGGGGGAGGCCTCCTTAACAGGTTTCCTCTCCACCAACCAACAGGAGCAGTGATTCGGGATCCAAAATGGGAGCAGGTGCAAAATCTCTCTCTTTTTTTTTTTTTTTAAATCCTTTTTTTCTATCAGAGCATCATTATTTGTCCAGCTGATTCCCCCATCACTCCCTTTAGGTTTGCTGCATGTGGGCCGCGTTGGCCATGTGGGACATGTCCTCGTGTGACTACGAGCTGTGACAGGGGGGAGAGATTATGAGATCCTGATAATGTGGCCTGTTTTGAAGAACGTGCTTCAATTCCAGATCTTCACGGTTCTGATCACGATAGTCAGTGCGGAGGGGAGGAGAATGACTGGAAACCACACCGGTTCACCTCACTGCAGTAAATCAGACTGCAGCATTTGTGCCATCCTCTTTGGATACCTGCTTCACACTGGCTCAGTGAATGTCCTCAGTGCCTCTGCGATTGAAGCCCTGTTTTTGTACCTGCTGACTGGTTTCAGTGAAATTAAAGACGCCGCATGTCTATCTGTTAGCATGACAGTCAGATTTAACACAGCAGATAAGGGGGAGTGTGATAGATATGTCTGTGACGTTTATACACAGGAATCAAGTGATGGTGGTGGTTGTTCTTTTTTTGTGAGAATTCAAGTCACGTCTTCATTGGATTTTTGTGGATCTGTGTGTTTTTTGCAGGAGTTTTTTGAGAACCCAGCGTTCAGGCCTGACGGTTTGAAGCTGTACCCAACACTGGTGATCCGCGGCACGGGCCTGTATGAGCTGTGGAAGACCGGTCGCTACAAGAGCTACACCCCCAGCGCACTGGTGGACCTGGTGGCCCGAATCCTGGCACTGGTGCCACCCTGGACACGAGTGTACCGTGTGCAGAGGTGAGACAATGAATGGAGCAGGAGGGTTAGATATACACATCTCTTTGTAATGTGAACTGGCCAACATACAGTAGACCAGTAAACCAAACCAGTGTGCAACATAAAGTAGTAACACTCAGACACATGACTTCTAATAGGATGCTAATGTGTTGTGTTCATCAGATGTGTCAGTAGACAGCTAACAGCCAGATGTAACAAATTTAAAAAACGTCACTGTGGTTCGTGTGGGTTTGTTCTGTGGGCTTTGTTCCCCCTAGGGGCCAAAAACATCACGATGCAGCTTTCATTTTTTAATTAATAAATTACACATAAGCCACTTTTTACACTATGAATGATATAAAATAGAGTAAATCATTTCACAGCTTAAACAAAATAAGATCTTTAAAATGCTTATTAGTCTTCTCCCTGCTCTCCCCCATCATAGATAATGTACATCTGTGACTTAATACACAGATATTTTGTAATTAAATGATCTGGTAAAGATTTATTTTGTGGTTGTCTCTGTAACATCCTGTTTCCCGTTCCACCCACCAGGGATATTCCCATGCCACTTGTGAGCTCCGGAGTGGAGCACGGCAACCTGCGGGAGCTGGCACTGGCCAGGATGAAGGACATGGGCACTGAGGTGAGACTCACTATTAAACTCAAAGACTGGGTGTCAGCTCCTTTTCAATAAGGAAGCTAATAGACTCTGCTGGCTGGGATGTGATCCAAACATGTACAGTCAAACTGTGGTGGCTGCCAGCAGACAAATGCTGACTGTCAGAATAATTAGCATACATTGCTTTGATAGATGGCAGAATAAAAACCTCTCCGGTGTAGTTTAGAGCTGCTGGAGCAGAGAATTGAAGCACCCTCCCTTCTACTCTCCCACAGGTATTGAGTTTATGTTTGACTGTAGAAGTAGGTGACAACTTCAGTACATGCAGATGCACTGAGTTCATCCAGGCTGAAAATACCTCACCTGGGTGCACCTAACGGAATCGCCAGCTAAGAAACAACCACGGCATTTATTGATCATCAGGCTGAAGCACAGAACACCATACAAACACCATCTTTTTTTTTTTCAACCTTAAGTAGTAAAACACTTGTTTCTGCTTCACTTGCACGTCGCACACAGCATATTTCATTTTCCACACAGTAAAATCAGTCAGCTTGTTGAGAAGGTACTTCTCTCCATCCGCTCTCTGTGGCTGCTCCTGCTTTGTCCATTACTCCCACTGTTTAAAAATACAGTCTAAAATGACTCAGTCTTGTTTTGCAGATGCATTTTTTTGATGAAGATCATTGTCGGCGGTAACCTCATTGTCAAACACACTGCATTTCCTGTGCTTCACAGTAAAATCCACTGCGTGTTTCATCGGTTAACTGCTTTTGATGTGAACTAGCAGCAGTGGGAAGTGGGATGAATTCACATTAGCAGTAACTCAGTGCAGATGTGTGAGAGTGAAAGTGAGGCTGTTATCAGTGGGATACAGTTACAAACTGAAATACGTACATGCACTGAATTCTTCTTGAATTGATAGAGCTACTGTGAAGACTAGTACAGTATGTAAATATGTAGTAAGAACAGATGTAATGACGGTTGCTGAAAAAGTATAGCATGAAAATTGCTTTGATTTTATTATACTTCATCATGATGTTTTTAAACTGCTTTGAACAATGTGAGTCTCTTCTCTGCGGGCAGTGTCGAGACGTGAGAACCCGAGAAGTGGGCATTCAGGAGATCCACCACAAAGTGCGGCCTTACCAGGTAACAGGCTACATCCTGGAAATGAAGCCCTTTGACGAAGTAGGGGCTTTATTGACCAGCTATTGTAGTGTGATGTAAAAATAAATAAATAAATAAAGTACTACCCCGTTCACTGACGGAGACGCGTGCGTTTAGGTGGAGCTGATTCGAAGGGATTACGTCGCCAACGGCGGCTGGGAGACCTTCCTGTCCTACGAGGATCCAGAGCAGGACATCCTGATTGGCCTGCTGCGTCTGCGCCGCTGCTCCCCACAGTCGTTCCGGCCTGAGCTGAAAGGAGGCGTGTCCATCGTCCGCGAGCTGCACGTTTACGGCAGCGTCGTCCCCGTCAGCAGCCGAGACCCCAGCAAGTTCCAGCATCAGGTGGTTACGCACACAAGCAGGATCTACTGTATGTAGAAGAGCAGCATTTGATTTCTCTACCAGCTGTGAATCTGATTGGTTTTCACTGAGTCAGTGAGACATGTCTCTGACTCACATCAGAACTGAAATTCCATCGACATTAATCACAAAATAAGACGGAAGTAGCTCCAAATATTTTACAATGCGCTCCCTTCTCTCCTCTCGGTGTAGGGTTTTGGTATGATGCTAATGGAGGAGGCGGAGAGAATTGCCAGAGATGAGCACGGCTCTGGCAAACTGGCTGTTATCTCAGGTAAGAAACAAAACTGCCTGGTCAGGCGTTGTTCATTCTCTGCTCAGACTGAAGAATACAACTTGAAAACTCTGAACTCTGATGTGATGATTGTTGTATTTCTGCAGTCCTCCATATATTAAGCACATTGTTGTCTCTGGACACTGCAGGTGTAGGAACAAGGAACTACTACAGGAAGATGGGCTATGAGCTGGAGGGGCCCTACATGGTGAAGGACCTGTATGGATCTGGAAAGGACTGAGGGTTTTATCTGGACTGTTTTTTATCTGTCTGTATACACAGAAACACATAGAAACCATTTTATTTATCAAGCCATTATTAATAGGACATGCTTCCTGTTTATGCTCTGTTTTCCATGCATCAGAGGAGATCATAATTGTGTTTTTCTCTCAGTCAGTGCATGTTTTTTTTATCTGGTGCACACATTGCAGTGCTTCTCCTCTGCTTTTTTTTAGATAAAAGTGTAAGGATGTAAAGAATAAACTAAAGTGATTTGCGAATAAAGCCAGTGTCTTCAGTTTGAGATGGAAACATACTTTACTGCTGCAGTCTCAGCAAAGATACGTAGGAGGATGTGGACACAGACAATTTAAAGTGTACACAGGCTACTCTTTTTTCCTAAACGGGAACTAAAATAAGAAACAATCAGTGGTTTACTTTTTTTTCACATTGAAACAAATGGTTGCCACCAGTGTCAGCAAGCAGCATTGATTTAGTTGCACAACAAGCAGCATGGTGCTGCTACATTCAAATGTCCCGTGTCAGAGTGTCTGGGTATCTCTTACGTAGTTTTGGTGGAGCATCTGAAACCTTTTTACCATCACGATTTGAGTTAATCATGTTTATGTTGCAATTAAATAAAAAAACCCATTTAACGGCTGGCAGTGGATGAATGAACAGTGGGAAGTGTCCTCGCTGGGCAGCCGTTGTGTCATTGCACAATTTAGATTTATAGGGCAGGAATAAAGGAATAAATATTAGTGTTACATAAATTTCCCTTTTTTTTAAGCCCCACAGTTAATCCTGTTTCTTGTTTTCCTGTCATGCATTTGTGGACTGTGTATTCTGGTAAATCACCTCACCATGTTTTTGAAAGGACTGAGTTCACATCATAAGAAGCGGGCAGTGTCTCCTGTAATGTATTCCCCAGTGTCAAAGGTGGCAGCCCTTGCTGGAGCCTCCCGGTGATTGCCCTGTGAGAGTGGTTTACCGCTTCATTTGACTCGGCCTTTCCAGTCACATCTCTATCAGTTACCCGTCTGCCTAACATGGACTGAGTGCTGTATACAGCCCCACTCTTACTGGAAAGGGTTTTTTTATTTGAATAATAGTTAGCAGTAAAGCGCTGAACAATCAAGCAGCGAATTAAGTCTCAGATAGGTTCCCACTGCCGGGGGCGACTGAAGCTGAACGGCCACGCGTAATTTCCTGGAAGCCACCCCTGTGTCGTGACTTTGCTGTGCTGTGTGTCGGTGTTGCAATCTTGACGCAGTGAGGAATTTGCCACTTTCAGGCTTTCTCTCCGTGCTTGCTTACTCTTGCTATCAGCTGTGAAATCTGAAAGGACTCCTGCCTCCCTCCCAGGCTCAGACTCGGTGTGTCTTTGCTGAGCTGATTTTTTTTTTTTTTTTTTTTTTTGCTGGAGAGGAGGCAGAGTATGGTCTAATCTTGACTGCAATAAGAGCCGAAGTATAGCAGATTACTGAAGGGGAGGATGCAGGTCTTGTCTATTTGTAAAGGCAGGCAAGAGAGAAAAGCTCAGGAGTTGGTTATGTTTTGTTTTCCTTTTTTTACCAAACAAATTAGCTAATTTCAGTTAATTCTCACAAATAATATAGTGATTTGTTTTTATCCCATGTCACTGAAGTTACAGAATGTCTAATGCACCAATATATTTGTCAAACCTATGAGAGCCCAGAATAGCGGTGTTACCATAAAATGGTTCCTTTGTAATATTCATGGTCCGTAGTGGACCCACTGCACTGCTTACACAAGTTAGTGTAGCAAAGGTCAAGTGTATGCACAGTCCACAGTCCACATCGTGTAAAAGTCTACTAAGAACTTAAAAGTAAAGTGAGAGACTCAAGCAGTGTTAGTCAAATCAATACCTAAGCGCATTTAGTTAAAAAAATAATAATTTGGAGTATGTTCAGTGCTGTACCACTGTGGAAACACAGTGAGGTATTTAAAAAATATACCTGCTCATACCACCTCATACTGGCTTCATGTTTAACGTACATTTTAAATAATAAACAGTAAATGCATTAAGGGATGATGGTCAGAGCGAATGATTACTGCACCTAATAGAAATATTTCACATTCCCGTGGGTGCCTTACTGTTGTTTTAAGACATGTGAAAGGTTGCGATCGATGCTCTAATTTGATGTGAGGAAGGTTTTTTTTCAGAGATGTGCTTATTTCACCAACAGTACATACAGTGAAAGAGTTATTAGTCACTGAAATGCTTCATTCTGTCCATAAAGGTTGCACATTGATTCCTCCCTAATGTGTCCTTCCTCATTCTATGTAAGCCCAATAATTGAAGTACCGAAAGAAACAGAACTTTGGAAAATTCCCCCTTGACTTAACTCCTTCAATCTGCTGGAGGAGTCATCAGAAACAACTGTCATGAATTATAAATGAAGCTTAAAGACCTTTCCCAGCATCCGTGTTAACACATTCAACCCTAAACATCTGACACACTCTGTGTTTCTCTAGGAAGGTACGGAGGTCAGAGGTCCCCTGAGCGAGCTATTGGCTGACCAGCAGAGCGTCACTGATGCTAGAAAAGGTCAAAGGCAACCTCACTGAGCTGAGAGAGGTTAGGCGAGATACCGTCACTAGCTTAAATCTCTACTTATCCCTGTGACGTCCACGTCTCAGATGCTGCTGAGCTCAACAGTCTTATCGCGAGGGCAGGCTGAGAAAAATAGGTGGGCGGCTACTTAATGCCTTTTGTGTGGGACATCATCCTGACTTCAGCAAGACTGCAAAGCATGAATTTTACATGAACAGCTACACAGCATCCAATAAAATAAAGCATCTTCTTTATTTAAATGACTTAAAAAACTTTCCCACACGACACAACTCACATAACATATATCCATTTTTCTTAGGTATGTGAGTTCTGAAGTAAGTAGCCATGAAAGATGTGGACTATCAGTGACTAAAACTGATGACCAGTAATAGATTCTGTGGATCAGCAACAATCTTAATGCCTGGCTTTAATTTCCTGTTTGCGACTGGACGTTATATTAGCAGCCGTTAGTCACTGTGAGTCACCGATGGGACATAAAATCTTCCATCACACAGTTTGACGCAGCTTTTACAATCCTACATACTTTCAACATTTCTAGACATTACTGTTTTTTATTGACTCAAAGTAAACTGGTGAAACCAGGAAACATTTTAAAGTAAGACACTTATAAAAGCACATTTACAAGTCATATTTCAACTGATGTATAATGCACCTATAACATACTTAAATATATCTAAAAAAAAAAGAAAATTTACACTTAAATACAAACATTTTTGTTCTCTCACTTTACATATTTAAGATACGTGGAGGCCCAGTGGACTGAATGTTCAGGTGAATATAAGTGCACAAGGAGTAAAGGTTAGCTACACAACATGTAGAAAACGCTCAATGACCACAAGTCAAAATGAAAAGCAGGAATAAAGCTCAGGTAATAACCAACCCACTGCGGACCTGTTTAACATGAAACAGCATCTGTCCCCTTCTTGTCATTTCAGCCACATAATATACGTACACTAAACACTGATTTAATATGTCAAGCATTTAAGGCTAAATAGAGCATAGTTACAGGAAATACAGCTTGTTGATGTCCCACTATATGGACTGAAAGTGCCATCAGGGGGTCCAAGGTCAGTGGACTTGTTTCTTCTAGAAGTCTTCAGGACACAGACTCTCAGGCATCTCTTGTAGTTCACTCCTGATTTCCCTTTATGCGGTTTCCTACACCGTTTATAAATCAAGTGTCAAAAAAAGCATTTATACACCTGTATAATCATATATTGATCCTCAAGCTCTTAGGCCAGCAACTGATTACGGTTTACAGAGGTAGGAAGCGCTGCAGTCTCTCAAGACCACTTTCTGTCAATCGGAGTCCTCTTTGAGAGCAGAGCGCACTCTGGCCTCCAGCCGGTCCGCCGGGGGACGAGCGTCCGGGTCAGAGGCGAGCATGTCTAAAAGTAGTGCGCACGTGGCTGGACCGGGAGCCGGGGGCAGCGGGGGCGCTCTCTTAAACTTCATAGGGATGCAAAGCTGGAGGTAGGCGTTCTCCCACAGAGCTTCTCCGAGCGGCATCAACCAGCCCGAGCGACCCTTACACACGTATGCGCCTGAAGAGGGAAAACCACAAGTGAGGACACAAGTTGAGTCACAGTGTGAAAGATTTCTGATCGACGGTGACAACACAGACCACAGAGGCACACTGTGACTGTATTATCTATTACAATCAACTGACAACTGAAACCGTGGAGACAAATTAAATGAAGCAAATCTCATGAAACTGACTCATAAAAAATAATTATGTTGACACCAAACATCATTTAATCATGCCAAACTGAATGTGAATCACTGGGTCTGTAAACATAAACTACACGAAGCATCGCACATCTAGTAGCTACAAGTCAACACGATGTGAGAGATTTAAAGAGGAACTACGTTTTACTGAGGAGGCAAAGTCCACAGAGGTGTTTCACTTGCCACATATATTATAAAATTAATTATTTGGATTAGGGCTACAAAGGAAAATAATTAAGACAGACTAGAAAGTAGAATTTGCTTAGTAAATAGTAAATTAGTGAGGGGGAGAAAATGTATAATTTCAACTGAATTAAAGAGAGGTTCTTCCTTCTTCAGTTTCTAGGGAGAATAAAGACATTTTAATACAGCACTGTTGGTAGCTGTCATGCAAGTATTCATCCCCTGACGATGCTGAAAGCTAAACGAGCCCTGATCTGAACACAAGTCTTGACTTCCTAACCTGACTGAGCAAAAAGCTAACAACTGCTGGGACTTCAGATGTAGAGGACAAACACAAGAGCTACTATTTTGCTCCTTGACTATATCCTCTCCGCTCCCCTGCCTGGTCAAATAGCTGTGTGGGTGTGTGGGTCTGAGAGGATAAAGTAAAATAATGAACCGTTTTATCTGTGTGTGTGAGTCAGTCTCCAGCTGCCGCTCTGCATTCTCTCACTCACAAAGAGGATTGTGATCAGAGCTGCTAAATTCCATTTTCTCTTTTCTTTATTTGACTCTCTGAACCCCCTCCCTCTAATCATAACAATTTTCATTCAGTGTAATGGAGTATCAGTGATTCAGGCAGCGTCTCAGGCACTGAACTTAAGGAAAATGGTTCATATTCCCCGGCCACCTGGTCGGCAGGGGCCAGACCAATTTCTTAAGAATAAAATGAGACATCTGTATTACAGCCATTTCATTACTCTCAGACAGTGGAGCGTAGAGCAGCGCTCTTGTCCATTATGGCGCTTCCTCATCCTATAGCCACATGGGGTTTGGACAGGAAACAGAGAGAGATTGAAATCTCCGTCCTGTCCTGCAGAGCTGTGCTGGAACGCTCGACACGTTGCCTCGCCTTGCTCAAACTGAACTGGAGAGATGTTTGCAGACTTTAAGGGTTCAATTCACTACATCAAGATTCTGTCCAATGACAAACTTCATTTACCAGAAAGACACACAATGAAATTAAATTACGCAAATACAACTCATCTGCTTTATTGCATAAGCATTCAAATGCAACTGATCTTCATTAATGTAGGCTGGTGTTATTGAAAGTACTAAGTCAGGCTCCAGAAGATAAATAATTTAAAATATTCTAGAAACATTTATCTGTCATATTTTATCACAGAAAATAAATCTAATATTATCCATATTGAAATGTACACTGCATACATCATTATTAATCTCTTTGCCATTTGGATTTATAATTATACCATCTATGCTTGATGAATGCATGATGTATAGTACATGACATTTTTAATATGTGCCGGTAGATTGAGTCAAACTCAATTCAGCGTGACGCATCGTCAGCCTGCCTGACCGCACACTCAACCTTTCTGACGGCGCTCTCACAGCTGAGCGGGGTGGAACATGTCATTCCCGAGCTGCTGTGTTATCATATATACAGTATATATATAAGGATATGTTACAAAATCAGTACTCACATTGCACATTTGCGTAATTTAAGTGTTGTGTCTGAGCAGAGGAAAAGTCAGGTAACCATGTCGTATGATGTTAACCTTCTTCTTCGCCATCTTTTCTGCCCCCCAATCTCTCCACTGTGTACTTACCAAGTTGTTCCTGTGTGGACCCTTCTTCCAAAAATGTGATTCTCTCCAGGACCGCCCAAAACATCACACCCAGGGAGAAGATGTCTGCCTGGGCTGTGTAGGTCAGTCCACCCCACACCTCTGGAGCCATGTAGAAGTCAGAGCCACAGGTGGAGGAGAAGTGCTGTCTGGTCAGATCACCATCCACCAGACCTTCACTCATCTTGCTCAGACCAAAATCTGCCACCTAGAGGGCGGACAGGGAAATTCATTGTAAAAGAAACTCTGGATGACTAATGATGACAATTTTGATAATTGATTACTTGCATATTTTAAATAAAATACAAATAAACTCTTCTGGTTCCAGCTTCTAGCAAGTATTTACTGGTTTTCTATAATGTTAACTGAATATATTTGGTTTTGTGGGGTATATAATATATATCATAGCATATGAATTTGTCAACTTGGGCTTTATTATTATTATAATGTTAGTATATAATATTACTAAAATGTTTTTGTTTCTAGAAAGAGAGACTGAAGCTTAGTGTTTGTGATACATTGTGTAAGAGCTTGTATCTACTGAAAAATGGCTGATGACGTGAAGTTTCACCGAGTTAAGAGTTTTGAAAGTTTTGCGGCTGGATACAATTGTAAGTGGTGTAATTGCTTTGTTTGAAGCCACAATGTTTCTAACCTTTTTTTGGCACAAATAAAAAAAAGTCTTAAAGCCCTATAAGGCCTCAGCCACCCTTCTCTACTTTCAATTTATCATTCTCCTCCTCTCAAAGCACCAGTGGCAGTTTAGCTCCAGATATGCACCTGATACTCAATATTTAGCATTTTAATTGTTTTTGTACACATGGGTAAACACAGCGCTTTTATTTTCAATGACTCCCACTTTTATTTTGTTATATCTACTGTGTCTGACGTTCAGTGGTGCTCTGAAATCCAAACACTCCCTAAGAGAACAAACAAAGTTGTGTACTGACTCTAGGATAATGCCTCTCTATCTGATCTTAACATTGTCACATTAGTAATCTGCTTACTTTGACAACAGGTCCTTTTGGTGTGACACAGACCAGCACGTTGTCAGGTTTCAGGTCTCTGTGAGTGATACCCAGGCTATGCAGGAATGCCACGGCACTGCAGAGCTGCTGAACCACACTGTGGTTACGCTGTGCATCTGGAGGCCTGGAGAGCAGGTACTGATTCAAATTGCCCCCATCGCAGTACTCCATCACGAGCCACAGAGCTAAGCATCGCAGAGGCCCCGACTGCTGTTCCTCTATTTGGGCCGGTCTCTTCCTTGCTCTGTTTAGAGGTCTTTGTGGAGTTGTAAAATCAGATGCATTTGAATTAATCTTCTCCTGAAGCTTTACCCTGGCCTGCACGGCATTGGTCCTGTCTTGAAGTCTAGAGACAGAGTTATTTCTCCTCCCAGTATTAGAAAGGGCATTGTTCCTTTCCTGGCTTTGTGTTTCTCTGACAACACTGCCTTTCAGCACACTCTCAACTAGAGTTAGAGGCAGTTTGCCAGGCTTTAGTGGTTTCAGGCTTCTTGGCCCTGTCTGCAGGAGACAGCTGTGGAGAGCGATGACATTGACATGGTTCTTGGCCGTGGCCCTCATGGCCCACAGCTCCTGCAGGTAGAGTTCGATGCACTCCGGGTTGCTGCAGGGCAGGCGCTTGATAGCCACCCTCTGTCCCGTTTTGGCCATATGGCCCTCAAAAACCACACCATAGCTGCCTCGTCCTACCTCCCTCTCTAACGTGTACAGTTCCTCCATCTCTCACAAGAGCTGGACCCGATGCTAAGAAAAATAAAATAATTAGCATTATCATATGGTAGAGATAACCTCATTGAAACGTACACAGCTGTTACATGCGGGTGTCTATTATTAACACAGGTAAGAGTGAGATACCCCACAACATTTAACTGGCCTGTCACTCTAAATCTAACGTTTAACGTTACACCAGAAGCTTTACGGCTAAACTCAGCTGTGATTTTTAACGCTAACTAAGGTAACGTAACATTAGCTGTGTGCTATATCTACTTAACGTTATTAAGTAGCTAGTTAGTCTTAAAACCAATCTTAACAGTTTGGTTTTATGTTGAAATTAGCATACATACGCACGCACAGCATTCAGTAAACAATAACCGTCCGTATGATGCTAGTTACAGATAATTCAACATGGCGCCGTCTGTAGTCATTACTTTAAATGGAAAGCGAAACACAAAGATCTGACAGCAGACGACATTTCGTTACATGACTCCAAACTTACCTAGAAGACTACGGCTTATGTCACAGTAACAAATCCACTTGAATCTGCCTTCTAAATGATTGACAAGCAGTCACCATTTCCAACGAATTCCTTTTATATTGTTGTTAAACAAATTTGGTTGAAATAATAGAACAACACTAAGCCAAGACGCCTGACTTCCGCGTCAGATTCGGAGCGTCCCGCTCTGTGTGTACGTGCACTGTGATTGGCTACGGAATTTCCATCGGGTGTTGTGATTGGCTGGTAGCGGAGCGTAGTGAGTAATATGATTCGAATTGTTCAAGGTCCCACAGGAAGTGCTGGTGATGACGGGTTTTATTACGTTGGTTAATGTTTTTTAAATGTATGTAAATGGCCTATTGTTTTTTTTAGAAGGAATAAAATAGCAAACTGCAAATAATATATATTTCAACACGACAAAGTGATACAATAGTAAATACAATACTAAATGACACTGTTTTCAAGCAGCAAGGTTAACTTTATTCAAATGAGTCAGGACAGAGGACGTTGTAGATATTGAAGTGTTTATGTAGTTGCAAATAGCCATGTTATTAACTTTCACACAATATTTTAATATAAAATATATAAAAGAAAAGCTAGTTAGCTTTTTAACATATTTTTGAACAACTAAGAGGCATATTTGTCTAATTAGTAATGCTCAGAGCCACAAATAATAACCTGGCTATAATTTTTTCTTGGTAGTCTATAATGTTCAGGACACATTAGAATAGAAATATGTGCTTTAATGTGTCTGATGTTTCCAAGAACTGCATTGTGTAAAAAAAGATTTAAAAAGTGATGAGAAGTGCTAAGAATGATGTATCTGAATCACCAGTCTTTTATAACCTGCCACGTTTTTGTGATACAGCCATTTAGTTTGATCCCCCCCAAAAAAGCTCTGAAAGTGCAAAAAACTCCAAACTTCCATCATTGCCGCAGTTCCATTTAGTCACAAAAGACCTTCTGAACAAAACACACACGCACGCGCACACAGTGAGTGGGTGCTGCATCAGTATCGACTACTTTTTTGGTGTGTAGGAGCAGCAACATTGGTGATGGCAGATAACAGCATCTGTGTGTATAGACTGTGTGTGCGTCTGTGTGTGTGTGTGTGTGTTTGTTCTTCTGAGAGAATATAATAGGAAACACGATGATTCATTGCACTGAAGCACACCGCGAAAGAAAAGAGCAGCTTTGAAGTGTGTGTGTGAGTGCGTGCGCGCGCACACACTTATATGATCCATCCAGCTTTTATCAGTGATTCCAATCATGAATAGTCTTCATTACTTGAGGAATATGGAGTCAGTCACACTTGACTTGTTTTTATCTTGAAGCAAATTCCCTTTATTCTATTACCATATCTCACTTGCTGACAGTTATCTGGATGTAGACACACTGGATGCCTACAGGAGGCCTTCTGGCTGGTAAATTTATTAGGATTTTTTTTTCTTTTTCTTTTGCATGAACCAATATATGGAAGCCACAATTGAATTTCCCATCAAATTCAAATAAAGCTTTCCAGGCTCCCCAAAAAGATCTTAATAAGTCCTAGAAGAGTTATAGGTTTAATCACCAGTGTTTTCAGACTAATTGTGTTTCTGTGAACGCTTTGCTTGCTAATTATGGAGTCCACCAACAGGAGTGGCAACAGTAATTATTTCCCTGATTGAGGTCAAAACCTTTGCATTTAATCCTGAGGTTTGTCCTGAGCTCCCCACACACAAAGAGTAAACGTCTTCCCTTCTCCCCGTCCTCAGTCCTCAGTTTCACAGCAGTCACTCTTTTACAAATGATCATTTTCCTCCGCAGTGAGCCAGCTTTTCACTGGAAAGTCTGCCACCATCCTCGTGTCATTATTGTGTAAACCCAGTGTCTTTAGATTAAAACTCAAGTGGGGACTTTGTTAGCAGCTACACTTTTTACTGGGAAACAACCACTGCCTCTAGTTTCAGGTGCCCTCTTACTGCAGCTGGCACTGGAGGGGGAATAAAAATGCAATGAGATGGATAAATACAAGCACATAAAATACTGCTGTACATCTTTTACACGCTGAAATAAAACTCATCTTTTTTTTGGGTGGTTGTATATGCAGATTTTATTTGTCTGGGCATAGTAATTCAGCTTCAGCACACAATTAAGGAAGCTTTTGTGGTGATTCCTCACATGGCAAAATTCACTTTTCATCCTCGCCGTTAATAACAATCAGTTGTGTCTTGACAGGTGAACACCCAGAGTAGCCATAAACCAGAACCCCCCCCCCAAGCTACCCTCAGCCTCCCACACCCACCCTCCCTTCAGTTTCACATCATTGGTTTTCATTGTGGAGGAGGATGGTAAAACACTTCAGCTGGATGAGATGGGAGAGAACATGAGGAGTCTGACTTAAAAATGAACAGGTCAGGTTTGACTGCAGCTGTGCGAACTCTTTTAGCCTCTTTGCACCATAAGAAAAACTGAGAAGTACAACTTGTTGTAACAGGCAGTAAATCCAGAACGGAGGATGTACTGTTTATTCAAATGGACGCTTCAATCTCTTTATTATAAACCGTCTTGGGACAGATTACACTTTTTATAGTGATTGCATAATATGTTCTGCTTTTATGTCAGCCATTGTTTTCTCCTTATTCTTTAAATAGTGCATATGAAATCTTTTGCAATAATAGATAATAAATAATAAAAACATTTTCTGGGGGGCGGGGGTTTTGGTTTGAAAGGCGTTATGAATTATTACTCACTGCATTTCTATTGATACAAATCAATTCATTTTCATTCTTTCACATCAGAATGAATTGACAGGGTTTGCTGTGATACTCTGTGAAGCTTTGATGTTGGGATATGGCTGTTTGGAAACCAATTACACATTTCTGAAGCAGGTTATTTGCGTTTCTAATCCTTGTGGAGACTTATTGGATGATGAGAGACACTTTTTTTTTCACACTGGAACATTATTCTTGGAAGTAATAGCATCCCTTCAAAAAATTGATACATGCATTCGTTTTAGATATTATATAAAATAAAGTCTCCAACAACAGGAACAAAAGAGCTACTTTTCTATCTACCCGAGATGGGAAACAAACTACATTCTCAGATTAAACCACCCCAAATTCATCCAACAGTCAGAGAAGGGTTCCACTGCATCTTTACGGCTCCATGCTTATGCCACAAAACAATGACAAAACAATCCATACCAAAACCAAGACCTACAAGGTTTAAAATGTGGTGTGGTGCCAAGTTAAGCTCGACCTTCTCTGTCATTGAGGTAATCACCTGCTCTTGGCCACCAGAGGAGACGTTTATGTACACTGGACAGACGTTGGGAAATGCCGATATCAATGACAGACAGGTTTTGCAACGGCTGCTTGTTCTTCTGGGCTCCTTATCTCAGCCGCACCAGGGGCTCTGGCTGTGTACCCTATTCATCCATCACTATCAGGCCTCACACAGGTTCAGGGCTGCTATTCACACTTTCACAGGGAGCTAAAGCTAATGTCAGCTTGTGATGAGAAGGCAGTGAAACCTGAAGTGTAATTTCGAGAGCAAAATGTAGGTTTTTGTAGTTATTATAATGATTGTTATTTCAAACATATGTACTAACATTAATTGTTACTGAGCCATATGTTGTTAGGCCTATGACAAACCAGCTCAACCATAGAAGGACTAGAGGCTTTCAAACAGACTGTTGCATCGCCTCCTGTTGCCTTTGTCTGGCCAATAAAATGGCACTAGGAAATATCTATACCAGTAGGTGGCAGTAGTCTGTATTTGACATTAAAAAAGGGAAAGCAGAAGAAGATCTGGGACTGCAGATATACAAACCATAAACAAAGCAGCACTTTGTAGCATTTGCTTTCTATGTTCCCATCACCACTCAGCCGAGATGCTTTATAGTTAATTAACCATATGTCTGATAAGAAGTTGTAAATGGCACTGGGGTCTGTTTCTCTTCTCATGCTGTGATCTCACTAATGTTCTCTCTCCTTAATAGGTCAGCCACCAATTGAGTATGAATGGTTCAGCCGATAGCTGATCAATGGTCACCAACGAACCGACGCTGGCCGACCGTCAGCTTTGTGTGTCATGGCTTTGGGCCATAGAAGCATCATGACTGCAGGATCTGCCATTTGGCTCATTAGTCCTGGATTGTCTCACCAGTACCTTAAACAACATTTCTCACCAATGCAACTCCTACACAGTTTATGAGGGCTTAGTCCTATTGTTCTGATCTTCATCTCACTTGTTCAGCCGTCGCTTTTCATCCATTTCTCTCTTCCCTTTTTAGGTCTGTTGCTCTTTTCTTCTGGTTAACATCACCTTAACCAGACTCGCAACACGTATAGCCTGCAGAGAAAACCATCAGGGCCTTGGGGCAGGTGGGGCAGGGGACTTGTTTTCTATTCCCAAATCCCCTGCATGACTCACATCAACCACCCCCCTGTCTGCAGAGCCAGGCTGGCTGCATGCAATATCCACTGACTAACCTGCTCTATGCTGTTTATTCTTTTGTTTGCAAGGAAAACAATGTCTCTTATTCAGGTGTGGCATCAGCGCCAAGAAGAAAAAGCTTGTTGTTTTACCCTTTAACAGCACAAACAACCTTATCGACCCATGATCATCTCCATGGAACTGCTTATTTCACTTGTACTCAACTTGCATTCCTAGAGTAAATATTGAATTCAAAGTGTCATTTTTTTCCTCTTAACCTTGGCAGCGGCGTCGAGGTTGTGGCTTTTATGGACACCTTAGACACCGAGTTTCTGAATCAATCTCACGGTGCATAATGCGTATTTTTAGAGCCCCATTAGTTGGCTCAATGAAGACGAAACCAATGGCGTAGGCAATGCCTCCTACGTCAGCGCGGGCCAATGGTTTGTGTGTCTGTCCAGGGGTTTGTGCGTAACAGAATCGGGGAATCCACCCCTCTCTCTCTCTCTCTCTCTCTCTCTCTCTCTCTCTCTCTCTCTCTCTCTCTCTAGCTCACTGATGTGAATGGTGATGGAGGGGGTGGATGTGGGTGTGTGAGACTGGAGGGTTGAGCCAGGAGGGAAGGGGTGTGCCATTATAAGGAGCCTCAGTGGAGGCATGCGTTCAGTTGTTGAAACCCTTACCTAAGGATACAAGCGGAGCCACCAAAACTCTTCACACGAGGAGGACTCTGAGAGATTATCTTTACGTCACGGACACAGGTAAGGAAGTGCTCGAGTGTGACTTTTTCTGTTTTTCATGTGAGCATGAGCCTACCTGTGGGGGAGAGATTGTGGTGTTTAGCTGCAGGAGATGTGAGAAACGACACTTGATTTGAGATCATAAAATTAATTTGTAAAGGGCTTGTTGCCTGTTGTACGCACAAACAACTACCAAATAGATCCTGAGGGATTATTAATTAATGACAGCCACTGTTAGATTCACTCTCTTTTTTCCTCCTTTTTCTTAACTGAGGCTGTCTTATCTGCTTTACATCATTCTGGCTTTTGGATTTTGACCTCAGAGGCAAATCTGTAAATAACCCTCCTCACCTGGAGTAATCTTTTGTTTTTTTTCCATTACTATGTCTCCAGCGGCTTCAAAGGTACCACAGTCACCGTCAGCATTACCCACATCACACCTGATTACTACTTAATTAACAAGAGAGAAAGTCCCAGATCATGCTGAGAAAGCAGTTAGTCACCCAGCAGCAATCTGAATTGGGCTTAGATGCACCCCTCTCTGTAATATAACACAGGTGGAATACATTAAAAAAGATATATAATATGCAAATAAACAAAAAACATTATGAAATTTCAATGAATGATACTTTAAGTCATTTATAAAATGTATGTTAGAAAAGTTTTCCCTGATATTATGGCTGAATTTATCAAACTGCACAAGCAGAAGTCAGTGAACGCCACTTTAAAATCAGCTTATGTCTGGTTTGCACTTTTGATGGATCATGGAGCATCGTGTGTCAGATTAAATGCATCATGGGAAAGGTTCAAAGAAACACTGACAAAAGCCATTTTACCCTTAAAGCAGCTGTCGACCCAAACAAGTAGGAAAAGAAAAGACTTGAAGTGAATCAGCTCAATGCTGTTATTATGCTAAGCGCATAATAATGATGATTTTAATGATAATGGTAATGAATGTGCATAATCTTTCCCATTATCAGTAAAGACGATACCCGCGCAGACAGGGGAGAAAATGGGTGGCTAATGTGCCATTCACAGATAAATGACTCCCCACTGGGGAAATATTGTATGAAGATTGGAATATGTTTGTTTGACAGAGTCAGACATGATGTTTTGGAGGTATATCAAAAGGATTTGGTCTAATATGTTTTTAAGTAACTTAAATAGTTAGAGTAAATCATTAAATGTATTTATTTAGTGAATTTTTGTGCACAGCAAACAAAAGTCAAGCTGTAGTAAAGGGAACTTGGTCAATAGACTTTTTCTATTAAAAATAAGCAACATGGCTTCTCAGTATTTGCCCATTTTCAGAATTAAAATGCAAGTCAAATCTCTTCAGAATCTTAAATAGGTTAAGCATGCCTTGTGTTATTGGCTGGAAAAATGCCATGATTCAATTCTCTGTTTATTTATTCTGTCTTGTTAAAAAAAAACAGGTTTCTATGGCAGTACATCACGTCTGTCGCGCTAATCAGCCCCAAAAGCTTTTAGGTTTTCCCCTGCCTACACTGAAATTGATCTGATTACACTGTTTGCATGTTTTTTTGGCCTCTCTGTCAGTATTAATTTAGACTGATTGTGATGTTTTACATATTCAAATCATCCTTGTGATCAGAGGATGGTTTGTGGTTTACTGTGGAATAGCTACTGTCTGTTTCCCCTCCTCACAAGCACAGAAGTATTTTGCAGTTCATCACTTTTTCCAGCCTCACTGTCCTCACCTTGATGACCGAAAAAAAAAAGAAAAAAAGAAACAGGGTGCTTGTCTGGCTGTGCTAGATTGCTTTCCCTTGGCTCCATGTCCAATGGATTCGTGCAGGTGTCAATGCAGCTTAACAGCAACCAGATCAATGATGACACCATGTCAACTGCCTAACAGACTGTAAGGCCGAATTTCAGTCTTACAGTCAGAGCTGGTGGGAAGTAACACTGCAGGACTAAGTGCATCATTAAGGGCTTAATGTCCCTGTTGTACTAAAACCCTAGTTTTCCAATTACAAGGAGCTGGTTTGGCTTTGATAATCATTTTTTGTGTTTTCAATTAACTTTTCAGACTGCATTGTAGATGGAATTGACATCTCTATGTCAGATCTTTCTGCTTCCTTACTTTTCTTTTTCTTTTTCAATACATTTTTTCAACTCTTTCTATAACTTAAGGGAATGACATGGGAACAAAGTGTCAAGTAAAGGCGCTTCTTTGCATCTCAAAGCACAGTGTCCACCCTTTATTCTCTGATAGCACCTGTCTCCCACAGACTCCCCCACGCATCTACAGTAATCCTGCATCAGCTTCAGCCTGCAAGTGACAGTTTAAAAGCCAAACTGAATGCCGACGTGTCTGCGCTGCTCTGATCTCTCTCTATGTCCCATGAAGCCCATATAAAGTGCACTGTGAGAATATTATTCAGGGCTATTAACACAGCTTCATGCGGGAAAAATGATGGTGACTGTTGGTGTGATTTCCAAATTGAAGGACATACCTGATGCTGGGAATGATTGCAGAGGAGCTGTCACCCAGTTGAGAGTGTATCCCCTCAGGTGCAAATATGTTAAGAGAAACCCTGCGAATACAATTGATGGAAACAATAGTAATGATGTGCTCAGTTGATCTGATAGGATGGCGCCTTAATAGAAACCGAATATGAATATAAAGATCATTGTATCTCTTCTTAATTTTTGTTCCAATTGTGTGAGTGTTATAGTCTATATGGGGTATGAGGAGAAAGAAGGTGCTGCACATTTATTTCAACTTAATTTGGAAGCTCTGCCACATTTAGATAAGAATAAAGAGGAAAAGCAAAGGCACGATAATAAAGGCAATTGTAATCCAGCAGCAGGGCATGAGATTCTTCTGGCAGATATGAAGGTGCAGACATTAAGACAGAGAGATTTCAAATAAAGATAAACATAAAAATAATCTCTAATCACATTATTACACCCTTCTTCATGTGCTTGAATGCAGCTGCACACGCAGCATCATCATGACCTCAGCGCCCTTAACTCTTCCCCTTCATCATCCTCACAACCTATTAATTCTGCTTGTGTGCGGCAGTAACCTGACGTGGATGCAGCAGCGAGGCAGGTAATGAGTACAATCACGAAATCTGGTGCAGCTGTGGCAGACACGTCTTAATCGGATTAAGCGCATTCTCACAGATTAGTCATTTCGGGATCCTTCCTGTGTGGAGGGGCACAACTGCAAGCGCACCTTCTCCTGCCCCTGGTCGTCTGAACTCTCTTCTGAGTGGCACGCTGGTTATCTGTGGCTGCACAGGCTGGATTTACACCGCGGTGAGGGAGATGATCCTGTGCGTGTGTGTGTAAATCCTCCACAATCTGAAGGTTTTTTTTGGGGGGGGGGAGAGAGTAAATTGTTATGGTTTTTGACAGGACAACAGTGGTTATATTTGGTGTTGATTTCAGTGGTGCTGCACGATACTTGTGGTCGCCTTTTAGGCTTCTGTGTGACTTGAGGAGGTCGGGCCAGGGAAATGGAGTGATGGAATAATGAAGGGGAACATCGGTTTTCATAAATGATTAATTGTTGAAGTAATATAATTTTGGTCAAAAAAACAAACAGAAACGCTGCTTTTCTTTGTTCTATTACACTATAAATTATGTATTTGAAGATGCTTCTCTTGGTCTAAAAATAATGGACATTTTCACTATTTTCTGTAATTTGTAGACTGAACTCTTAATAAAGTGATGTAAAAATGATATGATGACACATTAACATATTGCCAGCGCATGCTGGTTGTAAATCATTAACGTTATTTGTACTGCAGCACAGATTTTATTTGCTGTATTTTCAGTTTTGGTGGCAGAATTACTAAACACCAATCTAAAAAATGTCCATTAGAGTTGGGATTTAAAAGTATTTATTGAGTACAGTCTAATTGCAGGCAATTGGGTTACAGTACTCTCATGTTTAGAGGTTGTGTGATGAGTCACCACATAATTGTTGGAGGGATCTCATTTAGAAAACTAAGCACGGTCACTTCAGCGAAACTAATTTAAGGTTAACAGCCCATTTACAGTGCTGATTCCAGTAATACCTGCAGTGATAAAAGTTAGTGTGAAAGTGTGGATGTCCGTCCATCCGTTGAGTATCCAAAGGCAGGAATTCAGGGAGCTAGAGCCAATCCCACAGAAAGATGTTTTATTAATGTTACTTAAAGCTAGTACATCTCATCAGAGGTCCCTTTTTCTTAACTTTCAAACACATATCAAGACACACTACCACGGATGGAGTTTTCTCAGCTGTCACTGAACAAATGAGGTGAATAACACAATTTCATCTGCATATAGCTTTAACACATGAAAGGGCCTGACTCACGTTAAATGGTCATGTTCATGTCTTTCTCCACTCTTCATTCATACACTAAACCACACTTTATTGGCCCATTATCTCAGATCAACGCGTTTTCAACAAGCGATTAGCGAGTGTAAGGTGATAAAACGCTGAATCTCCTCAGGTTGTAAAGAATTAATCGAGTATCATTAATGGCCCATGAGATGTAATAGGTAGAGCAGGAATTCTAATAATTTTGCCTCCTACAAAGTGACTACTTTTTTATGCCATCCATCTTTTGTGGCTCTAAGATCCAGCTTGGCCTTAATGAAGGAGACTTACCAGCCACTCATCACTGGTTAAGACCGGATCCTCTGCAATTTGTCATTAAAGATAAAAGATATCAGCCAGAATGTGCAGATGTGGAAATAGAGAAGGAGAAACATGGGTCGATGAGTAGAGGAAGACGGGAGCGTTGAGGCAAGAATAGAGCAACAAGAAGAGCAAAGTGGAGTAAGAAGGAACCAGAGAGAAATAGACAGAGAGAGACCCCTAGGTTATCTATGTATTAGCAGGCTTCTTTGTGCTTTTCAGCTTCATGTAGAGGACTAATGGATGAGACAGAGTGAGTCAGTGCTTTGTCAGAGATGTGCATGGAGAGTTTTTTCCACCACTCACATTCATGACACTTTGGCTCCCCTCTCAACCCTTCATTTAAGCTGCTAATGCTAATTTATCCCCCACCATTAGCTTTATTAATACACTTCCCTTTGCAACTGTGCACACAGTGTACATGATGCTCAAACCCTGCGCCACACCATACACTTGCTAGCTTTGTCTAGAAAAACAAAATATCTTTTTCCTAGGATCTGTATGAAAAGTACTTGAACACACTGGTACATTAGCCTGTTAACCCAACATTAAAGGTTTTACTCATGTTTGCATTAACATCTTGTGTTAGTTTGAATTATGCATCAACTGTCTGAGTTTGAATTACAGCCAAAGCTGATTTCCAATCCACTGTTTCAATTTATAAATCCTCATTCCATGCATTTACTTTATACTGTAAAACTTGTAAGGAAAAGGATGTCAGCTAATTTTACTGAACTTTTGTCTATCACTTTTTGTCTCTGTGTTATATATTTTTCTATTATTCCCTAGTGGCTGCAGATAATATTACATGGCTACCAACTATTTATACCCTCAAAGTTTGCCAGGAGGAAGTTGAAATGGGTGGGTGGAACAACAAAGCACAGGACTTTCCCGTAGGAAACTCCGCCTTATGCTGGAGTTAGAGTCCAGCATAAGGCGACTTTCTGGTGGTGTGAGGAACATGACCGGTATGTTTGTTATGTGACAAAGTGTAAAGTTTGTCACATAACAAACAGTAGTAGTTTTAATGCCGAAATTTACTAAACCTAACCAGTTTTATTTAAAGCCTAAATCTAACTCAGACGTCTTAATACCCAATCCTTTCCAAATCGCTTTGTTTGCACTGATGTTGTCCAGGGTTTTCAACCCTTTAAGGCAAATATTAATGCCGTTTTTGTGCCTTCGTACTAGAGGGAAGCTGTCATTCGGACACCCGCCTGTCTTTGTACATTGCGGTGCTCTTACAGGGAATGGTTATTTTGGTCATATGAGAGTGTTGGAACAAACGACCTAAATGGGCGTTAAAGTTGGAGGACTTGTTGATTAAAAATAAAGCACAGATAGAGAGAAAAGCCCGCTTTCCTTTGAAAACAGCCAAATGCACCTTAATGCACTTTTTGTGTGAATCTTATCTTGCAAGGAAGGAATGGAATAAAAGATAAATCCAGGATACTCTCCCTGAAATTTTAGACACCTTTTTGTTTATCAAAAAAAAAACCTCCACCTCTAATACTTTTCATATAGTCCCTTAAGGGGCAATAAACATGTGGGACATTACTCCTTGTTTTCCGGCTCTAATGTATTTTAGACTCTGACAAGAAATGTTCTTAGAAAACAAAACCAAATGCATAAGACTAGTGTTTATAAAAAGTTCAGATTTATTCAAAAGCAAAGAACATTTTCAGGGTCTACATTAACTGTAATGGAAGCAGAAAACAATATAGGCTATTTGTTTTGAAAAAAAAGTGTGGGTAAAAGCATTCATTTATGCAAGATGGAAAGACTCATGGAAAAATAAAGGGACTTCACTATAATCCATTTCCTTTTTGCTTTCATGCTGGCATTCATTTAGATGGGCAAGGTTGTTTTTATTCATGCATGATGAAGATCTATTTTCAACTGCAACGTGTTTATTATGAGTTACCAGGTTCATGGATGGATTATGCTGTATTGGTACCCTGGGAGAAAGTCTGTGTGTGTAGGGTCGCCCCACCCCAGTCCCTCCAATCACCACTTAGTCCATGTAGAGTACATCATACATCGACCCTCTGCACAAAGTCAACTGCCTGCCCTTCCAAATAGCAGACAATAAATTTAAACAATAGCTGAAATATACTGAACACTTAATATGCAATTGTGCCAAATGTGGACCAGTGGCAATATCAAGGCCAAAAACAAAAATACAGTGTAGACACAAACGTGTAGGATTGTGGCTAAAAGCGTCACACGGTGTCAGTTTGTTAGTTTTTGAGAGATGGAAAAGTTGTGACTCTTTGCAGCACTTGGTTGTCAGGAGCTCCTGGGCACAGTGACAGGTTTGCCACTTGGTGATGCATGTATGTCAAGGTTATCACAAAGAATTCATCATAACCAGCAAATGGTGGAGCTTTTTTGCAGAACTGCTTTTTTAAAATATGAATTAACAGTGTGTTTTTTTTTAGTGCTCCATAGCTGGAGTTGATGGGTGCATGGATTTTTTATTTTGAAAAACCAGGTCACTGATATATTTCAGTTAAATTTATAACAATTTACCATTTAGACCAATATACTAACAATATTTTAACACTTCTACATTATAGACTAGTTTTACCTAGAAGTTCTCGTGATTTTATGGGATTTCGTGTGAAACTAATTTGAGTGTTTTGAGAAACATAAATGTGCCGTATAGTGTCTCAGTACTGTATTTGGTCTTAACAACTCACATCCAATCTAGTGACTCACTGAGGACTCACTGAAGTTTTTAGCTAAATGCCAACATCAGCAGGCTAACACAGTGACAGCTTTAATTTGGTGATGTTAGGCACATTTAATATTTACCATCTCTAGTTTAGCATGGTATATGAATGTCATTATACCAAATTCCATGACAGTCTGTCCAGGACATGTTGAGATACACTAAACCACAATCATCTTGTAGTGGCAATGAAGAAAAAGTAAAAGTGGTTTACAAGAATCGAACTCCCACCCACTACTTGACTTAAATATTTCCACTCAGATAACAGAAGTTCATTACACATAAAGCAGAATTATTCTGTCTTGACTAAAGCACTTCAGTGTTACACATCCATAACACTGGGTGACTCACAGGAGAACAGACAAAACTGAGGCAGAGACATCTGGATTTGCAGACGATATTTGGACAAACTACAGTCGTTTAATCTTTGGAATGTGTATGTGTTGTGTTCAGCACATAATTTACA
The DNA here is from genome assembly GCA_034779795.1 of Ctenopoma multispine. Taxonomy (NCBI): domain Eukaryota; kingdom Metazoa; phylum Chordata; class Actinopteri; order Anabantiformes; family Anabantidae; genus Ctenopoma; species Ctenopoma multispine. The sequence continues at coordinate 3,385,565 of JAUYWH010000016.1, forward strand.
TATTCGGCTCCAACTGGACAAATTTTTTATGGTGTATTTTATGGTGGCTTCAACAATGTAATTTCTTTCCACACATCATTCATTGCATTTATATGTCGGTAATATGGTCAAAGAAAATTGGGAAGCCAGTAACCATGATGATCAGATTTAAAGCTCCCTGTTGTACTGCAGTTTTTGCTGGGATCAGTATCAATGCAGTTGGTTCTGGTCCGGTTGTTACTCATAGCCTACAGCATTGTTTGCATGAGACTGAGCCATTGTCGGCTTTCCATTTTAGTGTCACTGGCTGCTGCTTTGACTGTGTTGTGCTCAGCTTAAATCTGTACATATGGCCCATTAGTCCCAACACTCATTCCTACATTTCCCCCAAAATGCAGCATTTTAATAAGATCCTGCTGCCTCCTAAACGTGTGTGTTTCAAAAGCGGCATCTACAGTAACTGTAACAAATAATCTTGGCATCATCATCGAGTTATTTTTTCATTTTGACAAGCTCCTTTTACAGCTGTTTACACTACAGTGTGTGTGTGTATGAGCTTCCTGTTTGACTCTGTTTGCTTTTCCATTTGGCTGCAATGATTGTGCATGGTGACTTTATCTGGGTGGAGGCACATAAACTGAAACCTCTCACATGCATCATACCACAGTCCTCAGAAATACACAGCCTTAAAGTGGGGAGTAGATCAATAAAAACAACAACAAAACACACACATATAAATAAATTGTGTGCACACTGCACAGAGCAGGGATAATTCCACAAAGTCCGAGCAGGGCACTCTCCTGTTAATGGGTTAAATTGTTGTGCTGTGTGGGGACTAGAGGTGTGCAAACAGATGTGAGTGAGCATGCAATAAATAAATATCGAGCAAGCGTTGCCACTTTAGCCTGTGTGAACAAGGTGACCAGTACAAATCACTACAGCCGGCTCACTATTATACCCGCTATTAACACCTCAAGGCTACAGATGAATGACGTCGTATCCCATTAACTCTTAATATCCTCGTCAATTGTTTCTCACTAACAATAATGGCTTCAACTTGAAGGAGCAATGGCAGTATGCGATGGCTCGGTAACTCATGCCCCATGAGCATTTGGAAAGATGTTTACAGTATAGTAACTACAACTAAAGGTTTTATTGAAATTGGGTAAAAAACCCTATAAATTGAGAACATTTTTGTGAAAGTAGAAAAAAAAGTTATACTGTATTTCTGGCCTTGGAACAGTCATACTACTATACAGTCGCCTCATTATTTAGCTAAGAGCATTGAAAGTGTTGTACAATGATAGTGTGAATGTTTAAATATGAAAAAATGGACACCCATTATAAAGCTCTGAAACATGTGAAAGGACAGGCATTGCATAACATTGTTTAGAATGAATAATAGTGTTGACCAAAAGTTCACAATGACTCCATTTTTGGAATACTGGAGCATGTCCAGGGCCCATGCCACCGTTCGCACCGTGCTGGTTTACTCATTTGTTCAACTTACTAAATGAGGACCACTTAAGGGAGAACGTAACAACACCAAATGGGCTTAGTCAGCAGGCTGTAAATTATCATTGCACAAAACATCTCAGAAAAGCAAACAAACAGATCTCTCTAATGATTTTCCATAAGGCCATTTATACAGTGTATTTCTAAATGGACTGGATTCACACATGACCTGGCTCATAGATGATAGACTACGACTGTAGTCACGGTGTCCTAGTTTTTATCTATCTATTTATTTGTACTTCAATTCATCCAATAATATGACACCCACTCTTTTTATCGTCAAAGGGTTTCATTCAGTCTCATCGATGCACTGTCCTAAGTGTGGGATTATTGTGTTGTCACTGTGTGGCTGTGACTTCTGCCCCTCGTCTCAGTCTTCACCAAACCCGTGAAAACATTATGAGTGTGAATTCCAGTTAAGCAAACAGGCGCTCATGTGGGTCAACAGGACGTTGAAAGCATTTTTTCAATGTTACATAACGCTTTGCATAACTATTCTTATCAGAGTAACCGAAAGCAAACTTTTCATTTCCTACTCGCTGACTAGATCTTTTATCCAACTTTCTTTTACCCATGATATTTTTATTCTTTAGTTATTTTTTGTCAACTACTGAAATGAGAAAGTCACTGTAATTCCAAACTGGTGCCAATCATATTCTTAAAAAACACTTACAAACAACAAAAAAATGAAACTATATTTTATAAATGCATGTAAAGTGACTACATTTAGTAGAGTTTAACCAGAGGAAAGAGCAGACCATTAACCAACACTGAAACAGAATATATTGTATCTTCAGGCTGCATATGCAGAGGATGCAGAAATACAAACGCTTTATTTTATGGGTGCCTAAATTACCTAATAATTACCTTAGTAAGATTCTTATAAAGACCTTTAATTTGATAGTAATTACAGGGACAACACGGACAAAGTTATAATGAAGTTGCTGGAGTTTAGTTGATTGTGTGGGAGGCGGGGAGGAGATATTTTCTGGAGAGTGCTAAATCAGCTACTGGAAGTGAAAGCTCTGTTTCTATCAAATCAAATATTCTGTCATATTATTATTATAACTTCACTGTACACACTTTGAACTGTCGATAAAATTCATATGTTTTTCACCTGAATGTACCAGCTGAACACTGTGGCTGTTTTTTTCTTTACTTAGCAACATCTCACATGGGCCCCCTTCTAACCAATCAGGCGAGGTCTAACCCTATGCATCACAAGCCAACGTGAAGGGGTGCCGTGCATGTACTGTACCTGTGGGACACCACAGGCTTTTGATTGTGGATGTCTGGTTTTGACAGCATCACTATTCTTAATCTTTACAGCTTATAATTGCTGCCCTCAGGTGGCTAAAAGATTGTTAAAGCAGGTTTAAGTAACTCAAAAAATAAAGCAACAATATGCAACTGAAGCAATAGTGCTCTCTTGGGATGTGAAACAAATCCCCCGCGCTCTAGCCAGCCCTCCTTCTGCCTGCTCTGCTACGCCCTGCTGCACTCTACCACACGCCAATCAGCACTTCAGGTCGCCTGAACATTTACAATCAATGCCAATGCTCCCAAACTTACTAATCAAGCAGAAATAATTGAAATCGTTGGTTAAAAACGTACACAGGTGGGTTCAGTCGCAACAAAGTGAGCAGAACACAAAAGGTACAAGGTTTTATCTTGGTCGTGGTCTTGGCTCAGCTTGACTTCGTATAGAGCAGCAGCCTGTGAGCAGAAGCAATCTATGATCTTCTGAGTGACTGTTTCTTCTTCATTATGTTTGAGTTATTGGATTTCATAGCGGTGGGTGATGGGACAGATGGGGGTCAGGGAGTGGAGGTCGACCAACAAACAGCGTGCACCTGATTCACAAATTTGTGGCTAGAGCCAGAGACACCAGAATCCTTTTGAGTTATCACCTTTTAGCTTATGCTGTACACACACACACACACACACACACACATTCCAGCACTGACACTAACACCCCATCTATTTCTGTCGTCTCCCTTTTTTCGCCTCCTATCACACAGAATAAAATGGTTGCCTGCGGGTTCTTGCTGCCACAGGGCATGGCTCATGTTGTGGTTTAAAGCTAATCTCTACAACAACAGATCAACTCCTGCTGTATGATTTCCATCAGTGAGCTAACGCTTCATCCTACAGTAGCTGCCTCATGTCCACTGGAAAATACCCATTTTCTCTTAGCCTCAGGTTGTGCTCTCTCTCACACCCACCCACATTGTCCATCTCCTGGTGTTGGCTGAACACTCTACCACCACCAACGCTTTGACTGACCACCCAAATCCAGCTACTAATCCATAGAAATTAGAACTGATGCAATAGCCCTATCACTCTCTCTGCTTTCTCCCCACAGACTGGACCCAGATTTCGTAGGCTTTATCTCCCCGATTGCCGCACTGTTGAACTCCGACTCCCTTCTTCCACTTGCTGGGCTCCTGTTTGTCCCTGCCCGCCTGGGTGTGCTGAGCAATGAAGATCCCTCTGTGGTGCCTGGTGGTGCTGCTGGCATGTCTCTTCACCCCGGGGCGCTGTGACTGCCAGGGGGAATGTATGGCCTGTGGTCAGCTCCTGCAGCAGCAGCAGCTGCAGCAAGCCTTCAACACCATGGTGAGTATGTCAGTACCCTGATTCACGATTGTTTAGGGAAACGATTGTTCTGAGTAAGTTATTTTCCTTCTCAGTTTGATATGTTTGATTGATTGATTTCACTCCTGCATATGGGGGGTTAATATGGAAGCAGAGGGGAAGTGTCACCTCTCCTGATGGCATCATCCGGAGGAGCTTTTTCAGTTCATGTGGAGTTTTTCAGCTAGATGCAGGGAGATAGTTTCATATAGCAAAGACACGGGGATGTTTAATAACAGTCATAAATATATATATTTAAGCTACAGCATGCATCTTTTTGAAGATTTGCTTCTAAAGGTTTTTGAGCAAGGTTTGTCCTTCTAACCTATCAGATAAGGCCAGTTGGCTGGGGGAATTTCTTTATCATTATATGTATTATATGCGGCTTGACTTGACACAAAAGTTGTATGAAACAATTATAAATTAAAAAAGTGATTCCTGTAGCAAATTGCATCTGTTGCATGGTGGGACATAAATATATAGCTGTTTTTGCACAGATGTTTGCACAGACAGATGTGACTCTGTCTCATAGTGGCAGGGGATTATTTGCATGTGTAAGTATCTACAGCTCTTGTGCAACACTTTGTGACCAGCCTCTGTGCGTGGAGGACACGCTCCTCACTCCGAACCAAACTTGAGCACAGCACGGCTTTAGTTAGAAACATTCCGAGACACATCAGCTGGTAGAAATAGTCTGTGGGCATCCATGAATAGCTGTAGCACGGCTAATTTAGCTGATAATGATGCAGAGAAAGACAGCTGGGACCTTTTTGGAAGTTGTAATAGAACTATGTAATTGACTGCTGCTCAGTATCATCAGCCTGGGCTTACATCGGTGACTGACACTTTTTTATCAGCTCCTCATTGTGTTAGCCGCTTTCCCGTTGAGCCACAGATGGAATCCACTGAGCAATTCCATTGTTTCCCGCTCCTAGACTGAGAAAGTGTGTGTGAAGCCGCCGGTGTTTGTTATAATGTCAGGACCTATTGATTTATTCATGCACGCACCTACACACTCGTGCAAACACACCCAGATAGACACACATAAAGCCTCATGCTTCTATGCCTGTCTGTCTATTTCTAAAGGTAAATTCCAGCTTTTGTTTGTATTTGTGCTAATTACCTGCACTGTGGCAACAGTTCTAAACAGTTCCTGCATATTGTCTTTCTGCGGTTCTGTAGCAGTTGTCCATGTATACGAAGATGAGAAAGTTAGCTAGAGTTTGAACTTCTTTCTGTGTGTACAACTGAGTGCAAATTAAAGCTGCAGTGTGTAAGATTTAGAGGTAGATTTATTACCAGAAAAAGTTAGCATAATTATATTGTCATTATTGTTTAATCACTCGAAAGTAAGAATTGTTGCATACTAAACATGTAACAAAATGTATACTGACAACATGGACCTTGGCAGCCACCGTAGCTCTCTCATAAGGAAGGGGTGGGTCTTGAGGGGTATTCAGGTTACCTTTAATTATTATTTAATCATTATTATATTCCCTTTGGTTTGTTCTTCACACACATGTTGCAGAATCGGTGAACTAAGCCTAATTCAAACCCAATATTGTATTTAAACACCAACGTTAACTTACCTCCTCTAATAAAATAGAGTTCTTGACCTCACCCAGGAGGATTTCTACAACCTTTTAATCTTCTGGTCCTCAGCAGTAGAAATAAGTGACTATGTGCACATACACACACATCTCCACTCACTCATAAACTCATAAACCTCCTTTAGATTGCTCCATTGATCTGATGTAGAGAATCCCCTGGTGTGCTCATTTCATTTACGATGGATAATTAATTTCCGTTGATAGATTCACAGCGGAACTCCCTCTTCTCTTAGTCGTCTGATGTGAGCAGGTTTTCCGATAACAATGCAATTCATCTCATTTGAGCGAGATTTGATAAGTAAATGGGATTTGCTTTATACCTTAAACGGAAATTTACCTCAGAGGGCTCAGGGGTTAAAGAAAGGGGATAACGAAGAGATGTGGATGCATATCATCTATATTTTTCACATATATTTACACTGTGACAGAAAAAACTAATAGACTGTACTTTTGTACATTTAAGGGTATTAAAGATAAACTGAGTCTTACTTTGAGCAAGTCAGCAGGTAGCCTAAGATCCCAATCCATGATGAAAGATCACTAAAACTTTTTTATTATTATTATCAAAACTGCACTTGATATTTTCTGAGCCAGGACTTTCTTGACTCCATACTTGTAAAGTTGCGACTCTGCGATGAGTGTTCGGGCATGAGGACAAATTGTCAGGTGTGATGATAAAAAGACAGGAAGGTCATTAAAACTGCTCAGCAACACAGTGACTCAGCGCTGACAAATGTCATTCTTTATAAGAAGTTCAATTTCAAAACACTGTATATAAATCATTTTAAGAGGAAAAACATCATTACCCAAAGTTGAAGAGCCAATCAGAACAAAAATATGATTTTGGCAGCAAAGAAAATAATTTACCTGCTGTCCTTCAAACTGATTTGTAATTTCTCCCAATATTGTGCTGTCAATCATTTGGCCCAAGTGGATGTCAAATGCATCAAATGATGGACGTCTCATATTGTCACATAACTGCACTGAATGCAGCAAGAACAAGTCCCTTTAACTCCCATGACTCACGTCATGAGTCTGCTCTCTCAGCCACAGCAAAAGAGTCACACTGCGGGTATAAAAAAAGAAATATTGCAAACCCTAAATGAGTCGCTGACCAAGGGTAATATGTGGTACATGTATCAATAAAGAGTTCTAGATCAAATTATATATTAGAGCATAAGTATGTCCCTGCATTCAGAGCTACACTCACTTTCTTAATTCTTACTGTGTTGAAAGTATCAGGTTTATCGGTACCGTAACTGTTACAACGGTTTGACTGTTTCCCAGGAAACAAGTGCACAGAAGCTGGGCAAAGGTGTCTCTATCAATAAAAACAAGTTGACCACATTCATTTTATAAGAACATAACTCAGACATGTATAACTTGAGTAGTGTTCCCCCATGTGGCCATAAGAGCTGATCAGTGCAGCTTTAAGAGAACAGTGTTAGAATGACTGCTAACATGCAGCTGCCGAGGTAACCTGAGCAATTTGTCCTGCAAGCAGCAGACGCTCATAGATCAATAAGAGTGGACGACCAACTTACCACACTGGTCCCTGAGAACATGTACAGTATGTAACAGCATAATGAAGTTGTTTGTAGATATTTCAGGTTACAAGCCGGTTCTGGCTACTTTGTGTCTTATAGACTGTGGTCAGTCTGCTGTATCATGTGCCTTAGGTGATTTGTGTCATGGATTTACGCCTTTAATAAATCAAAAAATTATGGATTCTTTGCAAGTGAAGTATTTCAAGCCTCACTCGCTTCAAGTACTTGGCATCGTTTATGCCACCATGTCTTTCCTTAGTTTTAATGTCGCTGTTTATAACGATTCTGTAGCCTACCTGAAGATGTTCATCTGAAGAAGTTCATTTGCTTCTGAGACCTGGTTGCCACCTAAAACCTGCTGTGCCAAAGCTAGAAATTGTATCACATCATTATAAGAATTAAAAGATTTCAAGTCAGTCGTTGCATTAACACAGTCTTTGTTCTCCATCTGCAGGTGTGTCTGTTGGAGTGCGAGGGCCACGTCTCCTCCTCGCTCACGTGGGAGGTGTGCAAGCGCGCTGTCAAAGTGTCACACAGTCCCACTTTTCCTGAGGGTGGTGCTGTGTTCAAGAGAATGGGAGAGGAGCTGAAGCTGACCTCTCTTGACCTTAACTCTGACAGTGAACTGTTGCAGTCTGCAGCCGCAGAGCACTTCCAGCAGGGGGATCAGGAGGAGACACCCTTTGAGCAGCGCAGTATCCAGTATGACTCATCACTGCTGGAATCCTCTGAGGATGGGGAGGGTCTGCGGGGTCTGGATCCCAGTCTGGCGGATGAAGAGAGGAAGCCAAGGGAGGAGAGGAACATGGAGAGCAACAGTCAGTCGGGAGGGGACGACGATGACAGTTCAGAAGCTATCACCTTATCCAAACGCTTTGGGGGTTTTCAGAGGGGGCGCCACGCATACAGAAAGCTCATCGGCTCACCTGTGAGGCCCCTACAAAAGCGCTATGGTGGGTTCATAGGTGTCCGGAAATCTGCCCGCAAATGGAACAGTCAGAAACGGATGAACCAGCTGCTCAGGCAGTACCTGAGCATGAGGAGCAGCCGCAGCGGCAGGTTCACCAGAGTCCCTGTAACTCGGGTTTGGAGGCAAAACAAACTGTAATGTATTTCTGTTGTCCTCACAGAATCCTGCCCCAGTTACCTCAGTCAATCAAGTCATGTTTTCAGCAGCTCGCTCCAGTTTGAACTGTGACATCGCCATTGTCATCAGAACAAAAGATTCCGTCATCTCACTGCACCTCTCTCTGTGTCTCTAAGTAACAAGGAATGTGTTGACCGTGATGTCCTTCTTATTAAGCATATCCACACGCCATTCTGTGAAATAAAACAATTAGAGAAGTGCAATTGAATATATTTTTGTGTGTCGCTATAAAAATGGGGGCCAAATGAGATTTGATGAGTAAACTGAGTCAATGCAAGGATTTTCAGCAGAGGTGAAACCTGAGGGTGTGACATTTAAAATCAATGCACTTTCATGCATGTGTGGATGGGACTTAAATTATCCCTTAAACAGTTTTTTGCACTCTGTAGCTCGTCTTACGACAGCTGTAGTCGACGTCCTGCTCTCGTGAAATGGACTTGTGTTTAACTAGATAGGTGTCAGTCTTTAAAATATTTGTCTGAACCATCTTTCCCTAACGTCCCACATCACTGCAGCACCGAGCACACTAGCAAAGCAGAAGTGGGACTGCTGAAGCACACACTGGTAATTCATGGCATAGGAATTCCAATTTTCTGCTGCAGGAACTTAATTAATTAAACACAATGGACATAAAATTGGTGTTCTGAACTTTTAAACTCACATAAACCATTGTCCCTTCATTGCTTCATTTTGAGTATTGACAAAACATATTTTTTCCTGTCTATTATATTCAGATTTTATCCATTAAATGGAGGTTCCAAATGCCAGTCTTGCAAGTGATGAGTTTCTCTTGGGGGGAAATGAGCAGCAGGTTGGCAGGCTTTATAGGCTCCTTTCGGTGGAACAATACTGTCCTCTAGTGTTTGAGGAGTGAACATGTTGTCCTTGGATGCTGACTTGGTTATCAGTTCTGCCATGTCCTCTGTGATATTTAATATAATTATTTGGACTGACGTCCTTTTTCCTGCTCCTACAGTGAAATAAGAAATTGAAACAAGACAAGGAATGTACAAATGCACTTAATGTATGGTTGATAATGACTTACATGTTCTGTCAAACAAAAGATCTGCAAAATAAAAAAAAGAGAGCAAAAAAAAGTTTCAGTGAGCCCTCATTATACATTATTAATGGTTACTGTATGACACTTCCTAATTTTTATCATATATCATCATCATTGTGACATTTTATCATTTTTACAGAGTATCTAAGGGTCTGTAAATGAATTATTGATGTGTAGAGGAGGAGCTAAACGTTGTGTTTCACTTTTTAAAAAACACATTTTTAATATTAAAAAATATAGAATAAGTTCCCCAATCCCACTATCTTAAAAAAAAATCTAATAATACTATTAAGAACTATAACCGAATCAAATAGAAAACACCAGGGCTTTTTAACCTACTGTAATATGACAGATTTCAGACTGAGGGGAAATATATGACAAGTCTCAGTTTCTAGAGGAATTCAAATCAAATTCTCTGATGTGAATATGATGATGGAATACAGAGCAGTTTTTTTTTTTAAGAAAAATCTGAACACACAGCACATGTGTTGCAATTACATTGCTCTGCTAAAAGCCTGCTATCTGGATTAAACCAGAATATATTTAATTGGGTCAGTTTATACAACAACACCAGTGTTAACATTTATATATTTAAAATGATGAGCAAGAGAAGGATTGTTATGTTAAAAAACACTAATGATGACAAACTGATGACTCCAGCTACCAATGTGAGCATTAAAGTGGAAGTAATTTAACACAATGTTGAATATTACTGTCACCTAATTTAAGAATAAAGAGCTTTACTGTAAAAAGACTATTGTCACTGAAGTAATCCAATTCTGACAACATTAAAAATAAAATAAATATACACCTGCTATAAAAATGCACTTCTCCAGTTGTGACCTCTCTTATAATGTTCACACAGTCCCTAACTTGACCTTTATATAAATGAGTGAGCAATAATTTAAAGTGTCACTAAGACAAAACTTTACTTAGGATTTCTGATAAAACAAACAATTCCGCAGACAGCCCTCATACATAGCTCCACCCGGGCCTGCAGAGCTGGTTGTGTCACTTAAGAGTCTGTGAATCTGGAAACTTGAAACCAGGGTCATTGAGTATGCCCTGTGCTGTAGCATGGTAAAGAAGGTGTAAATGATACGAGCCCTGAAATCTACCATCTCAATGAACCATTTAAGATGAGAGGGATGGGATGAACCGTGCATGTGAACAGTTTTAAAAAATATATATTTAGATTTGATATAAATAACACATGTCTCTGTCAAACTAAACACCAAAAAACTGAATAATGTATATTTGAGACCTCATTTCTAACATTATAACATTGTACCATTTCACCACAAATGAGTCTTCATGTGTACCGAGAAAACTACGATAAAGTAGTCTGGTATTGCTTTTGTGGACTGTCTTGCAGAAGAAAAGAAGAACAAAAAGCTTCTCAAATTCTCAGTGCTTTTTAATGTGTTTGACAATATATTTCCTCTTTTTTAAATTGTATTACAAACTCATTCCCCTAATGCTAGTCCCATCACCACGATTCCATAGCTTCACAGATAAAACTATTTAACACTGGTCAAATGCCAACAACATGGGCAAGAAGGAAATTTATTTGGAAGGAACTTGGTTGAGTCAAACCAAATATAGCTTATTCTCGTGTGTTTATATTCCAACAAAGTGCCAAAAACATGAAAATTTCAAAAAGTCATCTGCCCAATATACGGGCTTAACAAAGACGATAAAAAAAAGGTATAAAATACTTGTACATAACTCAAAGCACACAATACAATGTACATGATAACCACTGTGTAACCACTGGAAGAGAGCGTAGGAATAATGAAAATAGCCAAGTAGCATTTGAATACAGTGGAGCTACAGGGGCAGTAATATAACCTTTGGATAAAATAGGAGAGTATTGTAGGCTTAGCACAACACATGGCCACAAAGTCAGTCAACAGAGCACCCTCTCTGACTTTAATGTTCAGGGTCACGTTACTAAGATACAGAAAACATCATATGCATTCCTTAAAGAAAGAAACAAAAAAAAGAAAAATGTAAAAGAACAGTTGTTCGTCTTGATGGCTCCCAGGCCCTGATTTATATGCTTTTTGATAGTCTTTTTTTTTGTCATTCATCCATCCATCCATCCACCTCTTTGCTTCTCACACGCTCTCTAGCCATCATGCAGCTGTGTTTAGTCGGGGAAACGCTGGCACGCCTTTTTCCAGCGACAGGCAGTACACCACTGATCCTTGCGCTCCACTCCATACACCTTGCGGCACTTTTTGGCCTCCCCACGACCTTTCCTGCAGAGGTAAAGACGCAAAGTGGGTGAATAAGACAGGGCAGAAAAGGCCACAGCCACAAATGTTTGATGTGAGTCTCTAATAGACTAATAACAAATGAAGAGATGTCTTTTTACATTACATTAAAAAATAACGTCCAAGGTACGTGATTTCTCACCTGAAGGAGCAGTGAGAGCGTGAGGGCGACGCGCTCACAGGCTGCAGCCCGTTCTGCTGTAGCCACTGTTCTCCGACACTCACGGAGCGGCAGCGAGGTGTCACCATCTGAGGAGGAACACGACTAAAACATTAACACTACAGCTCAAAAAAGCTGATCTGTTCTGATCTGTAGCACACTAAGGATTTTAGATTCTTCCACTGTGATACCGTAAAAAGTTACGCACAGAAAACGGATTTATAAAGAATGAAAGAACGTTGAAAGACAATACACTAATAGACAAACAGACATATGTGAGGATGAGACAAAAGACCTACCAGAGTGTTACTGTGGCCAGAGATGGGGTTGGAAGGGCTCAAGCCCTGGCAGCTGGGGCTCCTGGGCCCCACAGAAACCTGGACGGGGCTACATGCCTGGAACAAAGCAAAGAAGAGCAAACAATACATTATTCATCATATATATCATATGACGTATGTTTCATAACAGCAAGTTTCATATTTTTTACTGGACTAAGAATATTTAAATTATAAAATATGGTAATAAATAATATTCCTTAACAGATTTTTGCTCTAGAAGCAACAAGCTAACACAACACATGCAAACTGTAAGCTATTATACAAATACGAATTAGCTGTTTTGTGAGCTACCACCTTAATTACACAGCACACATGAAGCAATTTTAGCATTTACTAAGTATTTCTGGCTAACAGACAAATTCATGTTCACTATTTAACTCCATTTTAGCTCTGTTTTCTTCTCCACCAGCTCGATATCTGGTTCCTTAGCTGATATATCTTTCACTATTTTCACTAACTAGTTGCTAACATGTTAGCAGGCCCGTTGGCTAACAGCTTATTCACACATCCAGCAAACATGAAGTAATGTTAGCACTCATTTAGAGTTGTGTTTCTGATTAATAGACGAATATAAGTTCACTAACTAGTCATTAACTAACTGTTTCAAATCCATTTGCTGTAATAAATATGTAGAATGACACCCTTTATCTCATGTTTTCCTGTGCAGCTGTTTTCATACTCATTCTTTTTCTCCTCCCTATCAATTCTTTCGACAAAACACATACCGCTAATACTCCTAACACCATGCCCCACAGTGTAGGAGCATTTGTGGACAATACATACTAATACCTGACTATGCTAAGGACATGAATCCCTGATGATGAGTGTGGCTACATTATGTCTGCTGTGCTCAGGCATTTCAAGCCACAAGCCTCCTGCAGCCATGACACACATAGAAACACTGCTCCGCTGCAAGCACTGACCCACAATTCAACCCTCATTCTTGCTCAGACAGGACACCATTTGATTTCTGCAGTCATGGGGAAAGACGAATGTGGTACAAAGCCCACACATCGCACCTGCGTCACATTAAAAATGCGAAAAGCATGCTGCAAGTTTGTTGGAGACATTTTTAGAAAGTTTGTGGGTGGGATCAGTGTGTGTACACATGTGTACATTGAGTCCTAAGCGCTGCCGCACAACTACACCGGAGCAATTCATGTACAGTTTTTGCCTTTTACAAGCTGCTGAGAGTCTTGTCTCCTTGGGGGAGCAAGCAAGCCAGCTGCTTACTCTCTCACTGTCACAAAGCATCCATTTACAGGCTCAGTGGAACAGGGTAAATGCAGGTCACCAGTGAAATGCTGCTGCTCTGTGATGCATAAGCAAAGTTGCAGCTACATGAGGGGGGGACGAGGAGGACCTCTGGAATAACAGCACGACTGTTTAACGAGAGACTCTGCAGTGAAACTTCAGCAGAATAACAGAATAATAAAATGTATATTAGACAAATGAATTCAGATACAGTACATCTGCTCACATTTTCATTTACTGCATGAATTCATGGAAACTTCATTGGACTGGGGTAGTTGCACCGATGTTCAGAGGAATTTCCCTAATTCTCACACTAAAATCTATGCCTGTCATTCAATAATTCATGCTAAGAAGAGCTGTTCTGTCTCTTTCCATCGCTCTCAGAAAACTTCTTCTTTAAAACGCTTTTCAAACCTTTTCCACAGAACTCAAATGACCCTGGGAAGTAGACAATTATTTATTGAATTTATGAACCTTAAATGCCCACATGCAGACAGAATAGCATTAACACAGCAATAACATATCGGACTCAACAATTATTTTAGGTGGGTGAGGCGTCATTCCAGCTTTTACAGCTGGTTGAGCACATGTGCGTCCACGTACCCTGCAGGTAACAATCCTCTGGTCCCATATAAACACATTTACTCATTCTAGTCTGTGAGACCCTTTTAATATATTATTAGCTCAATTTGAAATATGTCGTGATATTTTTTAATGATACTTTTGTTCCGTAACGTGTATAAAATAATTTATGAGTATTATCGAATAAAAAAAGACATTTAGAAACTTTAACGAGGAGAACTGTGGAAAAATATGTAAAAGTAATTTGTATGTAAATTTAATAAAAAATTTGTATCTGGTTAGCTTAGCTTAGCAACAATATTGAAAGCAAAGGGAAACGTCTAGCCCAGATCTGTTGACCACTTGAAGAATGAGTATTAATATTGATACTACGATCATTCATTTATCTGGTTGTTGTTTATTACTGACATTAGGCTCCTGCTGTTTTTGCAGATGTTTGATTTATTCTAAACTTTCTGGCTCCGTTTAAGGAGGATTTCTAAGGAGGGTTTCATTTAGCAGGTTCAGCCGCGCTACAACGCTCTCTTCTGTAAAATCTAATGTAATGGAAACGAGTGACAAAACTCACAACTACAAATTGAATATAATCTGTCCGGCATTCTCCGGTAGCAGCTGTGCATCTGTTACTTTTTATACCTTAACCCTGGTACTGGTGGAGCTGTGTAATTACAGGTGAATCGGAGTAGATAAACCTAAACAGGTACTTGTGGATAGTTTTACACTTTGACTGGTCTCAGGGAAGAAACACAGGTTTACCAGGGACCAAAACAGACTAGGTTGAGTCCTCATCATCATCTGATTTAACATTTAGTGAAATGTCTTCACTAAAGCTACAGAAGGACAAGGAACTGGTTCTTTTAAAAGCATATGGCGTCGTACATTTCGTTGCGTTGTACGGAGCTGTCCATTGTGCTGAAGCAAACCACCTTCAATTGTTTGGAAATAAATCTATCATTTATTTAAGTAAGTTATTCTGCTTTTCTGTTTGATTAAGAAGTCAGGAAATAGACTTATTCATTTAGAATAGGGCCAATAAAAATAAAATGCTGGGTTAGGTACTTTCTTCTGGCACCAGGACTGATTTGGACAACACCATGCTAACTTTTTACCTGTTTTAACCATCCACTTTTATGCTAAGCTACTTGTATCCTGACTATTTATTAACTTGCAGTAGAAACAGTGACATTTTCAAATGATTCAGATCAGTAAGAATTTTTAGCAGCCAGATATTACAACAGACCAAATATGATACTGGTTGTTAACGAGTGGTAAAACTGCATCACCCACCTGATAGAGATGCTCTGAGTGGATCTGCCAGAAGCTGCAGGGTGCTGACTGGCTGAGCGGACTGGGCCTGCTCACGCCAAGCCCAGAGCTGGAGTTGGACCTGGGTCTGTGAACAGGAGGAATCTGGAACCCCAAGCCTGGAGGTGAACCGCTGGAGACCCAGCTGAGATGAGAAGACGGGATTTGGCCCAGAGCCTGCTGGGAAGGAGCTGGAGCGGAGCTGGCATCCACGGCCTCACAGGAGATCTTGGTGTAGTAGAAGTCCTCTTCTCTCTGAGACTGATCTGACCCACTGCTGTGCGTGTAGTACAGACAGACCAGCAGACACACAGACAGAGAAAGCCACTTGATTGTTTGAAGCGTTGTTGAAAGCTGCACTTGCTGTGGCCCAGATATAAAATGTTTCATCACTTCCTCTAACTAAGACAGAGCTCTTCCCCAACCTAAAACTTTTATACACTCTTGTTTTTTTAATGTTTTTTTCAGCTGTGAAATGCTTATAGCCCAGCTCAGACTGACATTAAAAACTGACATCATCATATACAAATGCTTTGCTCAATTAAAGAAAGATGTTTATCAAATGATTTTTTTTAACAATGAATCTTTGTGTGATCATCACATACTATGAGCTGAGTATTTATTTGCTTTACTTAGTCTCTTATGTCCATCTTATGTTGTACTTATGTTTTTATTATTCTGTGCTATAGGTTGTAATCATATTTGTATACTTCCTTAATTAGCACTGGTATCTGTACCTAAATCCAGGGATTGTGTCAGTACTAGTTTTAAGATTTTGAAGCCATAGTCATCCTTAACATGCACGTAACTGAACTGTACATGGAACCTGAATTATTCAACGTGCCAGCTCACCCCAGATGCAGCACACGGATGTGTCTTTTTATTCCCACTGATGAAGTGAGCACTTTGCCACAACTGGGCCACAGACACTTGTACACACTTCTGAGAGAGCTCTGTGGGAGAAAGAGAGCACAACACAGGTAGAAAAACACAGGAAACAGGCTTAGCGTTTTATTACATTTTTTTATTTCTGATTGTTGCAACTCATCAGTAAAACGTTGAGAGAGACCATGAACTGTTAGGTACCTTTGGCTTTTTGGTGCTGAGCTCCTCTCTGTGCTCCAGTTCCATGTGTAGGGCTTCATCGGGGCTGCCGTCCATCTCTGTGACAGACGGTGAGGCTGCGGGGCTCACGTTACCATGATCCCAGCTCCAGTAGCCGCTGCTGCCGCTGTCTGAGAGCTCGCCGCCGCCGCACTCCATGTCTGCCGATGATGACGAGCCACCTGGACAACAGGAAGAACAGCTCGTTTTTAAAAAACTACCTTGTCACAGCTATAAAGTAAGCACTGTAAACTTCTGTTTGATCTCTTCTCACTCAGAAAATATACCTCATGGTGTAGATTTCAAACATTCTCTGTTGTTTTGGGATAGAAATAGTCACTGTACATTTGGGACTGCTCTCTGCTGCTTTGTCTCTGTCCATCCTACAGAGAACAGCAGGTGTCCCGCACCAGTGCCAAGGGTGTGATGTGCATCTTTTTTCAGAGACAGCTTCCACTCTCTCTCTTTACCCTACTCCCCATGTAGTGATGTTCTGTTTATTGCCTCACCAAAATAATGAAAATATCAACTTGCTATTAGCAACTTATCTATTTTTTACTTGGGCAAAGATTCTTACGTTAATTTTGTATGTTTGTCTCGTGTATTGAAAGTGATGCAGGTTTCCAGAACTACCTCCGTGTACTTCTACAACCTGTGCTAGCTTATGGAAGCTAAAGTTATTTTGGCTCATGCTTTTTTCACCAGTACTTAAACTATTAGTCACAACTTATTCACTGTTTTTGAAGGAGCAGAGATAATGATGAGACCATGAAACAGACCTGGTCCAGTGTCTGACTGTGGAGGACTCTGAACCACGGGGCTACAGGAAAGACTGGTCAGAACCATGGCTGCCATGATCTCGTCCATCTCCACTGACTCTGGGCTGCGGAAGCTGCACACAACAAGGAATAACATCAGTGTGAGTATGATCGAACCCACGCTCACGCTACACGTCGTGCCTGCTCCCCTCACCTGCATGGTGCCTTTCCAGCGTTGCCGAGTGCCACAGTTTGCAGAGGAGCGGCCCGGCTGCCGAAGCCCTGCTCCTCCGTTTTGCTCCTGTGGCGCCCGCTCTCCGTTAACGCTCTCTCAGCCTGGACACAGCTCTGTGCATATTCCTTCAGAGGGGAAATAATTACATAATGATAGTAACAGTTGTTGGTTAACCCCTGCAGTCAGTAAATCAATAGGAGCTGACATGGACAAACACACTCTGTTTAGGCCTTATGTGGATTAAGCTGTTCACATGAGTCTTTGCTGCACTGTAAGCTAATCTTGCTGTTGCCATGAATAAGACAGTTAAAAGAATATTTCCTGTCCATCTGTGCTGTCCTGCCTGCAGACACCACAATCTGCCAGTGAAGCAGTAGGAAAAGGAAGCGGCTGCCAGCCCCTGACCAGGAACTATGCTCCTTCTAATGCTGTGTGGAGAAATGATGAGACGACTTCTTTTTTAATCACTAAGTGTTTAACCTCTCATTAAAACGCTATGCCCTAACCCTAATGCTACCAGAATAAGAGTCCTGTCCCTCTCAGTCTACTCACCTGAGTCGGACGCTCTTCAGGCCCGTTACTGTTGTACGTGATTGTAGAGACACTTGCTTGCGGTCCCAGTGGGCACACTCCCATCCCGCTTGACCCTGCTCCAGCTCTGTGCTCGGGTCCCATAGCTGCCACGGTGCTCCTGCTCGACTCGGCACAGTGTCACACCTCCCTGCAAACAAGAAAACGGAGATATCAGAGAGATTTTTTAACATTTCTACAACAATTTCTAAAATTCCCATGTTAAGTGGGAACCCCGGTGATTCAGTACTGCACTCTGATAAAGAGCGATATGATGAAGAATAATCGATATCTGAGCAGCAGACGTCAGGACATCCCAACTGTTCCAACAGGTCTTACAGTATATAGGTGATTCCTACATTTCCCATAACATAACTCACTACTATGTTACATCTGACAGTACTGCAAACTTCACACATTGACACATGTTTTGTGTCTCTAGCGTCATTCAAATAAACAAAACTGACGTCATCTGGGTTAAAAATAAGCATCTCCCCCAATGAAATCATCGGGGTTGTTGTCTCAGACTTTGACAAAACATTGTGAATCACATTTCGATTACATAACATTTTTCTGTGTCCTTAAGTCACTTCTGTTGTGGCACTATCGCTGCTTCCTTTCTTCACTGCATTAAACCGTTGAGGTTAAAGACGAATTTCAGCTACAGAGAAAACGGTCTGAATGCATCAAATGATAAACGTTCAGCATTCCTGTGATAAGACTCCTCTGAATATGTTGAGTGCTGGCAAACACTTATGCCGACTTGCAATGATCTGCCTGACACAGCGGAGTGAGAACATGGGCGGGGGGGTGTGTGTGTGAAAATAGTTGCTGGAATTTGAACTAAACAGAGATGTGTGCAGATTCTGATTGTGGTTGAACAATCTGAAATCTTTCTGTAGTTTTGCTGCCTCCTCTGATAAAGTAGTTGACTGATAAAACCTTCTGCAGACGTTTGGGTGCATTCTCGCCCACAGAGGTGAAATGGGGGCAATGCGACATTCAGTGAATGTGGAATAATTTTGAGCAAACGGTGGAGGGTCCTGAAGCTGTAACTTTCAAGTTCAACATCAATGATTTATTACGTTTAAAGTTGTATGAGAATTTTAGGCTTGGCCCTTAACACCTAGTTCAACCTCAAACTAACATATTATATTTTTTTTGCTTTAGTAAATTTATTATGTCGTGTATGAGTTTAAATCTTAAGAAAAGATGCAATACTAAATTCAAAATGTTGCCTTTGTGCTCTGAAAAATGTGAGACACATACTTCCCTATGTTCTGATTAAATAATTAATTAAATGCATCTAAAAAAAGTTAAAAAACAATCTATAGTTTAAGTAAATTCTCACACAGGTGAAGAAGTTGTTTACGTCTCGAAAACCTGTATTTTCCGTGTGGATAATCCAATCTTCCATTCTCGTCTGTGCACCCGAACGCAGCACAAAGCTTGATTTCTCCCACCTTTCCACCAATCAGCGTCGAGTATCAGTAGTAAACAAGCGTTACAGTGTGGGCGGGGCGCCGCAGCTCATTGGCTGAGCTCTGGTTTTCAGGTACACACCTCCTTTCCGACAACGTGTTCAGACACGAGTTTCACCGGGAGGGACTGAGCCAGGCGAGAAAACGCTGCTTTAAATAAGCTTCTTTTTTCAGCACAAAGTGAAATAAAAACGCGCTAGAAAGAGTGAATTCACACGAATCCCAAGACTATGAAAAATTATCCGGGAATAAAGACACACATGAAAGTGGAGAGTGTGTGAACGTAAATGTGTGTTGCTAAAATTATCAAAGAAAATAACGTCATCCACCCACTGATGTAGTAGAGGTTAATGCAACGACACTCAGATTTGCAGACGCACAATAAGCGCCTGCAACATTTTCACATGGCTGTGAAATTAAGCCACTCGGTGTTTTGAGGCTATGAAGGCTGCTGCACGTTTGGAGGAAGTTGCTGCACAAATGAGGTAGTTACCAGTTTTCAAGTAACGGTATAATTAAGACCGTTACAGCGGCGGTGAGGCTATATTTAACGATAATAACAGACTACAAGTCACAGTTTCTCATCCCTCTACATCACTGATCTCCACCCGGCAACGCAGATTGAGATCATGAGAAACACCTCTCTCCTCCTCCTCCCCCCCTCCCACAGTTCACACCGCTGAAGAAAAACACATTGCGACCGTGGTCAGTGCAGCACAAACCCCTCCCCGATGAAGAAAACAGGATTTCTCCACGTACTCACGCGTTCGGTGGAGACCTCTGTCCGGCCCGTCCCGTCCGAGCTGTCGCACCGGGTCGTCGCTGCCTGGCTGTCCCGCCGCTCGCCGGCTTCAGTCTGCCGAGGGAGGAGGGGAGGAGGGGGGTGGAGGAAGGGGGTTGGTCGGTTAGGATACGCGCCTACGTGTGTCTGCTTGATGGACCAATGCCGGTGGTGACAGCTGGGGCAGAGCGCAGAGATATCAACCCGCAGCGCGCCGTGCACAAAAAGATGATCTAGGTGAGGGGTTACCAGAGCAGCAGCAGCAGCATCCTCCTCCTCTTCCTCCTCCTCTTCCTCACTCTCTGTCTGTCTGTATGTCTCACACACACACGTCTGCATGTTCATCCATCTGATCTGATCTGTCGCTCAGTCACACGAGCATCTGAAATGCATTCAAATGTCCATTTCATAAGATTTGAATGAATTCATATGTCAAACAAACAGCAATGCAAATAAGCTGTACAGTATATTACAGAGAAATCAGATAGCATTATAATAGTGGTGTTTTTTGAAGGTGTATATTAAATGCATTGTAAGTTTGTATACCTGCAATTATGCCATAGCTCCAAACTAATAACTCTGCAGACACTGTGGTATGCAGCGTGTCGACCCCCTTCAACATTTATTGTGGAATTGCTCACATCGAATCCAAATACGACTCGCTTGTGTGTTTCTGTGCCCGTGCCTCTGTGTGTGTCTCTGTGTATTTCAGAGACCGGATTAGTGTCGGCTGTCTGCACCTCTCCACCAGACATCCAGTCAGCAGGGATTTTAGGGTCTGAGCACCAGAGAGAGAGAGAGAGGGAGAGAGAGTAGCCCAATCCTAGTCTCAGTCCCTCTAAACCAAACAGAATTCTTTCTATTCATTGATGACACAGTGTCATTAATGATACTGTGGGACTCTGCTACAACAGGCCTTTAGGTGACTGGCTCAGCTGGTTGGTCAGAGTCAGATTTATGTAATGAGCAGACAGTGGATTTACATAGCAGGAGTTACCACGTAAACAGTTATTAATGATTTTAAGGAGAGGTGGAAGTTTGGGTGGAGCCTGGAAATAGGCCGAGCTCCAACTGTGAGTCATCACAGAATGAAATAGGTGATCCTCCTTTTGAAACGGTGTCAAACAACAGGATGAGAGCGATGTTCAGTAGGTCTAACATTTTCCGTGTTCATCTTTCTTTAGCACGTTAGCACGTGCTGAACACAAAGTGGAGCCGGTCCTGATGGAATTCAGTAGGTTTGCAGATGTTGGATTATGATGCTGGATGATAAATCACGATTCTTCATAATTAATCCTGTGGGGGACGTGAATATCTGGAGCCTCATGCTGACACTATCATCACGATTCATAACGATGTGTATCATGACAATCATGACGATCCATCCAGTAAATGCTGACAATCACTAATGTTGACCTGATATTTCAGACTGGACCAAATGACTATGCTGACTAAAATTCTTACTAAAGGACAGTTTCACTCATTTTCAGCCTGTTTATTGTACAGAAAAGCATTATCACAGGCATCAGTGTTGTGTCACTTGGGTGTGTTTTATTTGGACAGTTCAGTTGATTTATATGGCAACACATGGCATGACAACTGGTATAACAAGAATGACAGCTCCACCCTGCTCTGAGGTCGTGTGGCCTCTGGCTCACTTTGAATTCTCAGTAAGCGCAGGTACCACTCCCATGTCTTCACAAACAGCCAGGATGGCCCACAAAGGCTTTGTAACTGTCTTTGTTTCCAGGACAAACAGACCCACAAGTTCTGTGAATGCCTCGCATGTTTACAAGACAGCTCTAGTAATCGAACAGCATAGACATTTATCTGTGCCAACTGACCGGTTCAAAAGCAGACTGAGAAACAGTGGAGCAGAAGGAACGAAACAAAAGGCAAATGCAAACAGATGATCCTTTCACTGATGATAAAAGAGCACCAAAAGGTTAGAAAACCCCCTATTACTCAGTGTCGACACATGCAGTACACACTGTAACCAGAAGTGGTTTCCCATATTCCCATTGAACTCAACAGTAGCAACAGTGTAGTTAAACAGTACTGCACATATCAGAGGTTTGTATACACGGTACCAAACTGCATTTTTGCAACCACTTTTCAATAATCTACAAGCTGATTTTCATATACAGTCGTACAGAAGCGACATGACACCAGTGGCAACCAGGAGCGTTAAAGGAACAATCCAGATCTGAATAATATTAAAACTATAGTTCAGCATTTGGGGAAATAAGCTTATTCGCTTGCTAACTGTTATAATTGGGTCAAGTTTTGTTTGTGGTTAGGACGCAAAGTACAGCGGAGAAGGCGGGCACTTTCATGGCTGGTACTGTTGGTCTGTTCCCTCTGCAACGTCCTATTTTAATATAAAATGTTACATATTGACACTTCAGTAAACTAGATAAACGTTTCATTAATCTATCCTCTCTCCCTGCATTTATCTCAAGAATGATCTTTAGGCTTCAATCACCACATTTGCAAGTTTGTGCATGCGAGATTACAGCATCATCATCATCATGTCGGGGTCATATTACAGTATCATTTTCAGACTTTTGCATTTTCTTACACTTACATGTTGTTAAACCCAGACAATTGTGCGTGTGTCAGTATACAGTAGTTCCTGTGTGGGCAAAGATAGAAACAAGTGGTAAAAACATACTAAAATGCAAACTTTGAATGAAAGTGGACAACTAGTGAGCAGAAAAGTCGTTTGAAGTCAGAATCCATTAATAAGAGATGAAACTAAAAAAGAGGCACCATCTAGAAAGGTGAAGACAAGGAGTGGATGTGGCTTGAGCTGGCAGAGAACACGGCCAACTTCCTCTCTTCCTCTTCCTCTTTTTTTTCCGTCCATCTGTCCATTTGGGACAATGTCCAGTGTGGAAAACTGGGTTTCTGTGTAATGAGATCTTGAGTGTAATTTCTCATCTTTCCTGCATCTTGCCTTAGAAATTTGGAACTTGAAGCGTTTTCTGTAGCATGCATGTGACGCGGTTAGTGTTCAGGACTCTAACCGGCTGGTTATTTGTTTGCCGTAGATCTTTCTAGTGTGCTGGGAGGCATGTTTCTGTGGTTCCTCCACGTTGAGTGGCCTGCAGTCCCTGGGTCTGGAAAGTTAGATGACACAAATGTAAGTGAAATGTAAATGTTTGATCGGGTTCTTTTTTTAAACTGCGGAGGACTCACCAATGCTTCCTGCTGTCTTTGTGCCAGCACTTCCGTTGGCACCATCGTTCTGTCGTACAGAAAAACAGAAGGGGACATAGGGTAACTTAGCACAAAGACTGAAAATGATAAATAAGTGGAACTATTGCAATTAGATAGTTTTTAGACAGCTTCTTCCTTGATAATAGAGCTTCAGGTTGTGTTTCTGGATGCAGCACTGGACTGTGTTTAGTGACAACAGTTATTCAAAGTACATCCAGGTGTCCATATTCATCTTGGTAGCATGACGGTTTCTCATGCAACACCACCTGAGGACTTGAAAGTCACCCTTGGCGTTTAAAACAAGATTTTCTGGGAGTCGCTGAATCCTTTCACAGTGTTATGTACTGTAGTGTAGATGACACCCTCAACTGTTACTAACTTGTTACTTACTTACTTATTTTATGAATGTTACTTTTATTTTTATGTGTTAGCTTACGTGTATTTACGAAACACAACTGAATCATTTTTTCATAATACATGTGTCAGATAAATAATAAATAAATCGTTAACTGACAAATCACAGATCTTTTGATCAGACGAGGTTTTTTTTTGGATTTTAGAAAAAGTCCTTTAGAAACTTTTTCTAAATTAAATAAATCAGAATCAGTTGTGACGCATCAATGAAGTCATCAATAACTAATCATATTCAGAATGTAGGTCATCTTGCACTTGTGTTATTGGATGCATTATTTCTAATACTCTTTTAGAAAAACTTAATATTATTAGACATTTTCATATAATCATTTATTTTCAGTTGGCCCATTGGTTTGCATGGTTTGAACCTAATGAGCCCAACAGCAGCTGCAGTGTCACAGTCTCTATCATCCTATTGCTGATTGCTGATAATCAGCCACTTATTGCTCCTAATTTGAAGGTAATGAACTGCAATACACTCCATGCTTCATTTAGAAAGCGAAGGTACTGCTAGAGGAATGGAGCGAGGTCTTTAGTGACAGGCTGGAGTTAAATAACTGTAAACAGAAAGAGAGAGAGGAGGGTGAAAATTGAAGCAGCTCATACCGTATCTCCGCTCACCTCATATGCGTTGGATGTGTTCCTGTGGATGATAGTAAAGGAAAAGCAGAGGTCAACATGTGAGATGATGGCATAACATATCTGTTTATGCAGACAAAGACGAACTCAACATCTTTGAAACTTGATCTGTCCCCTGTGCTTCTCTAGCTCTTTTTGCCCATTTGTATCTATATTGTCTTCTTGATCCTCCCGCTTCATGCACACAGATACTGTTCATCAGACACCTCTGGTCACAGTCCCGTGAATTCCTTCCAAAAAGCCTCTTTATCTGTAATGATCTAAGCACTGTCCTGTCCTGCTTCCCTGCACCATGATCAAGTGCACTCTACAGTAAATTCCTGTTTATTAGTCGTATGTGATTTGGCCTGAGTGGCTCAGATGAATTCAGGTTGAATTTCTCATTCAGGTGCTTGAGTTGTAGGCCTCTGGAGACAAAACTTCAGAGTCAGCTCAAGTTTTACACCTTACTAATGACATTATTGGACCGACGATTCAGGACTTAGTACTTGCTGATGTGGTGTGACTTGACTTAAACTTGCTTTTGCAAGACTAAAAGCTCTCGTACCAGCTCTGTACCAGCTCGCGTATGAACTGGCTCCCCCTCAACACTTACGACAGTACAGTCAGTGCTATTAGCTTGTGGATAGGACACCTGCATGATTCCTACTGCCTGGTTAAGGTAGTTACACAACTTTTTGTGCCTGTTAGTGTTAATATGTTTTGTATTTTGAGTTAAATACTTTTACTTACTAATACTTATTTATATAGAAGTTATTTGTTAGGCCACTCATCTAGTTTAAGCCTGTAGTTATTTATGTCTCTTCAAGGTGTCTTGATTTGTTCTGTAACTGATTTTTTTCCTGTGACTTTGTTGTTTGGGACGCATGATGAATGCACTAGCGTTTACAGTACAAAAGAAATGTGGTCAAATGTTTCTCAGACCACCTTGGGATGCAGGATTGGATCACAAACTGCCATTTACGCTTGTATTTAGCACTGTCCACTTGTGATCAGATTGTCCAAGATGCATCATAATACCAGGTGAAAACAAGGTTTTATATCTGTTTTATTAGTCTTTATTAGAAAGTTTGAAACTAGACTGAGCGGAAACAGAGAGAGAGAGAAAGGGTGTGACATGCAATAAAGGCCCACAGCCAGACTCCACTTATAAATACATTTCAGAGTAATGATGCACATTGTTTGACTGCCACTTGATACAAGCATATCATATCAGTGTGTCCTGTGCTCTTGTTGCATGAAAGCTAAGCAAAACCTGTAGAACATACAGAACATACTTATCTATATTTATCTGATATATGTGAGTTGTCTGGCTCATTGTGGTCACTATCACTGTCTTCCTTGTATTTATGTCAAATGCAATACAGAAGTTAATAATAATAATAATAATACTTGGTTTGTGTACCAGTACTTAACTTAACTATGTCAATTCTTGTCACTATAATTGTGATATCCATTGTTATCACAATTCAGTCAACACACACTGGCCTGAGTGGCTTCTCACATAATACTGTATGATTCCTATCTCTGGTTTCAATCCTCTGAGTGACAAACTCTGGAATGTACAGATACAGATAAGAGACTTTCACCCCACAGTTTCTGTGTTACTGTCACTGGTATGTTTGGCATGACAGCCACAGTTATGGGTGTGCAAACAAAAGCATACTTGCAGGGATGTGTGTGGAAACACCCACATATGTGTGCATAGTCCCACACACACAGGTCTTTTTGGGACCAGGCTAATAAGGCTTAATGGACCAAGTCGAGGCCTATTGGCTCAACTCCCTCATCCTTGAAATTGTATTTGACAGCACGTCGCTGCTTCTCCCACTTTAAACAGGCAACACCCTTTATCAGAAACCACTTTTCGAGTCAAACAAGTCTCTATTCATTACTGCAGGAAAGTGATAAATAGCAATTAAAACCTAACAAGTGTGCAGACATAAGAATGAATCAGCCAATGAACAGTGAGCAACCACTCCAAACAGGAGAAGACCTGTTTTATACTGGATTATGATTACATGTACGCTACGCTGCCCTTAACTCCTTTAACTCTGAACTTTCAGTGCGGGCAGTTAAACCTATACTAACTATACTATAGGAAAACAACATACTTAAATGAATGTCACTTTTCATAATTATGTTTTCCTCACCTGTGACACTTGACACAAAGAGCGAGAAGAGTAATGCTGAGAATGAGAAAGACGACGAGGGAGATGATGCCCACCTCCACGGATGAACACCAACTCAATATGCCAGCCACCCCTATTGGAGCCATTGTCCTAGATCTCTGTAAATGGCAAAATAATCAAAAATCAAAATTCACAAGCGGCAAACGTGGATCATAGAATAAGGAATGAGAATATTTATTGTATTGCAATATTGCATTAAATGTTAGATTAGATGTTCAGCATCTTGAAAAGTCAACATTGTTCAAAGGAACTGACAGAAAAAAATCATAATTATACAAAGAAATAAGTAAAAGCTGAGTTATGACTCACCTCGCTTGCTGCTTGACTCCTCTATAGCTCTGTAACCAACTGCTGTCAAGTCATTCAACTGGCTTTTCTTTATGTGGCTCACAGCAGGGCAGGCGACTTAGGGAGGGACTCACTGTTCATTGTTATCCTTTCTGTTATGAAGGAGCTGCTGAAACAAGCCCATAAATAACCTGTTGTCATCAATAAAGTACACCTGCATCAAAACTCCTTGGCATCTGGCCGAGCGTTTGGGGAATGTAGGAAATGGAATTTACATTTTAGCCAAGAGGTCTGGCATTGTAACCTCAAAAGATAATGATCAGCTCAAACTGAAAATCCTCCTGTGGGGAGAACCTCAAATGTTGAACCAGCCACTGATGTTAATTCATGTGTGTACTTTTGCTGCATGCCAGTTAAGAGCTAATTAGGCAGACACACACACTGAAACAACACCTCCCTCTAGCAGCATTTTATATGACTGCAGAAACTTGGCAGCTCATCACAGGCCAAGAGAAAATTCTTTCGTTAGTCTTTACACACTTTAAATATGCAGTCATCTTGGACTGTATTCATAAACTATGAGTTATACAATAGAGCTATTTTTCCATCATAAGGAGGATATAATACTTAGTCCATAGTCCACGATGGTGGATTTTACAGAATGCCTCATTGTTCTGATGCAGAGCAGGGATGACAGACATGAGAACATTTCAGCTGTAAATGATAATGTTGCACTGTAAAGGTTAGAATCTCAAGTTAGGATGAATGGTTGCACTTGAATGTAACAAACAGAGTGACATACAAGAATGTCTACATTGTGTACATTAGTGTATGAAGTTGTAAAAGGGTAGCATACCAGAGCGTGATGGTGTAAAACTGCAGTGTCTGTTAGTTATGTGCCTGTTTCTAGCCACTCCTTCATGATAATGCTATCAGGCCTCATGTGTTTGTTTTTGACTGCTTGGTCAGTGGACTTACCCCATTCTGTGCCAAGGCAGTGAACTAAATAAGTCATGCTGCACTAAAATAATTAAACAAGTTTCATTATTACACTATTTGTCTCACAAAAAATAATAGCTGTGAAATCATGTTTTGTAGTTGCACCTCATCTCTTTTGTTTGCAATGACACAAACAGCACGTAACATCCGCTCCCATTACTTGTTTAACAGTCCTATTCTGTCATAATCATCTTCCGAAGCTCTGCTTCATTGCAGATGTGAGGTTTTCTCAACAGCACAAAGCAAAATCAATAGTCTTTCTGCACAGCAGGGAGACAGGAAGTGTGTTAGAAATACAGTTAATTTAAAATATTGGTAAGATAACCCTAAAGATAACCCACAGTTTCTTCATATTGGAATAAACCCTGCTAACAAATAACCTTTATTTGTGTACAAAAAAAACAATTTTCCTGATGCAAGCAGAGTTTAACTCTGAAAATGCAACTGAAATTGCCACATGTGTGTATAAATGTAAAAGTGCTTGCAGATTCATGACGAACTGTCTAGCCCATTTTCTTTTCAGACTGTATCCAATAATATGCTGAGAGTTCTGTAGAGTTATTACATTTTCTCATTTTGTTTTGAAATGTTGGGAAAAATCAGAAATAGAAGTAAAACTTTTGTTTGAAATACACATAATTCTTGTCAAGATTTAAAGGAGACGTTTGATACGATACGGTAAGCATGAAGCTACAGCTAACAACTGTTTAGCTTAGCACAAAGACTTGAAACAGCTTGCCGAGTGAGATATCCAGAGGTACCCAGCACCTGCAGTGTATATTTTCATTCAGGAATTTTGTGGAATCAGCTGCAGTACAACTTAGAATGTATATTTTTTATTGTAAGAACAACATTAGTTGTTCTGACTTAAAGTTTTACTAAAAATGATGAGTTGCATAATTTAATTTCTGAGAGTTCACCCAACTATTGAATTAAGCTGATAAAAATATCAATCTAGACTTCCTAGTATTCATTGTTTGAGTTAATTCTCTCCAAATATTTATACTTTTAGTAGTTTAAAGAAGACAGCCTTGGTGGACATGGACATGAAGTCATGCTTAATATTCACTCTATGTGAACCATGATAAAGGTTGGTGTTGAATTCAGTCCTCACATCTGTACACTTTTAATTTGTCAGTCAGGGAGAGCAGCTTGATTGTTATGTAATGTTCTTGGTGCATTTTGACTCCAACAAAACCTTGTTCATCGTTGCAGAACTGTGGCTTTTTTTCTAAAGGAAACGGTTATGCTAATGAAGCTGATATTTGATTTCTTCTTCAATAAACTAATAAATTCAAATCAACCTAACTAAGACTTGAGTTAACACAACATACAATTTTTAATCAAGATAACATTTAGTTGTGTTAGGAGAACAAATTTTAATTTGTTGACTTGATATAAAATTTTCAAAAGGCATCCCCTCAACTCTTATTTTTTACATAGATACTGTATGTTATATTTTACAGTGCACGCGTAAAAAAGGTTAATGAAATTCCATGAGCAGGCCAGAAAAAAAGTCTCCTCAGGCCGACCCACCAACACCCCCCTTAACCTTATACAGTAACAGTGCAGGGTCGATGCATTGAAACACACTTGACTTGCAAACTCACTCTAAGAAGCCACTGCTTAGTACTTCACATAACCCTGTGTAAAATAATGTGTGTAACTGCTGATTAAAATGTGTTCATTCATGAACTGTAGGAATACTGTTTGTGGTTTCAGTGCTTCAAATATTCAACTGTTCCATTAAAATGGGGCTTTTATTCCTGAATCACACACTGATACTGGGCTGAAACACGCCTTAAGGTATTTAGCTTTACACATTAAAGGTGTGGCTACTATCTTCTTAATAAGACTGAAATGCAATTAGTATCACAAAGAGACAGACATTAGACTGCAACACACAGTAACCTAGTTTCCTCCTATTTGAACAAACTGGGCCAGCAAGACAGAGTTGTGTTTAACAGTAGTGTCTAACACTCTTGATTTATTCACTAGCCAGATCTAAATATTCAGGATTGGCCAAGTATTCAGTTCTTTGGCAACTCTTTTATTTTTCTCTAAAATCTATTAATGTTATCTCATGCTTCACATGCCGACTTGTTATGTACTGTCCCACAGTGTTTGGTCTTGCTTAAATCTACCAAATAGGATTTTGTTGAGATAATCCAGTAATTTTTTCTGCTTCCATTTAGGGACAATAAAGAAATTATGTTTTAGCTTTTGTAAATTGACATTAAAGAGACAAAGGAAAAAGACACATCTACATCTTGACAATAAACAATAAACTAATTCATTTGTTCGGGCAGTTAAATAAAACAAAATCCTGCAGCTGTTGCGCTTCGCCCATGCAGGAGCAGTGTGTTCTCCTATCATCCCTCCTTCCCAACACACACTTCACTGTAACTGGACCTGCTGAGGGATTTTACTCATTTGGAGGCCTGTGCTGCCAGCTTGTCTCAGTGCACTTTATCCCCCTGCCTCAGCATTAAACTAGCCTTTTGTTCACTAAAACCCACTATCTGGCCAGTCCACTTTGGTGAGCGCCAAAATCCACATTTGCTCTTTCACTCTGTCTTTCAACCCTGACACTGCTGCTGACCTCTGAGAGCTGAAAACCTTTGTGGCGAACAACAATAGCAGATATTGTTGAGCTCGAAAAACAGGTTTGCAGCAGCAGTATGCCTAAAACCGTAAACAAATAAATGTTTATAGTGAACACACACTGAGAATTAGATATTATTAGATTTACTTCTGGTATGCTTCAAGATAATATACTTAATCTAATATTCTTAATCTGCTGTTTCCTCTGAGCACTCATGTCTTGACAGCAAGTCAGTGGCAGATTATTCGCAGAGGAAAACTTTACTGCACCATAGGAAAATATGGGGTCAATTGTGCCAACTATTTCCTAAACCCAGTGGAATTTTCAGATAACCTGTTAATTGAACCAGACAAGAAGCTCTTTCACATTGTTTTATTGTTCAAATACTTAAAGTAATCACATGTTTCACAGACAAACTGATTGCTCAATAAAAACATATAAGATGACTTCGTTTTATTATTGAAGTTATTAGAATTTGGTTAATTTAAGCTCATACGATTGTCTTTTGCTGTCTCTGTCACTCACACACACACACACAAAAACCCTTCACTGGTCTCGAGCTTGTTTACCCTGCAGTTGCTTGTTCATGTGCCTCATTGTGATGAGAGCTGTCAGGATGCAGCACACAAACAGGGCGGGGAAGGATACACAAGCCCACCACAACTGCCTCTCTCCAAATACCTCCACCACCGTATCCCTCCGCCTGGCATAGTCTGCAAACAGAGCCTCGAGCTGGAACACAGTACACATTGAAAGAAACAGATGGAAGATCTGATGACCGTGGCCTACAAAGTCACAGTGACCTGGGAAAAAGCGCTCGGGGATGGGAAAGGAGAAGAAGATGGTGGACAGGAGGAAGGAGGCGATCTGGAGGTAGTGGAAATGCAGCGATGGCTCCTGCATCCAGGAGACGGTTAGCAGGCGGTGGGCTACAGGGCTGATGTCCAAAAAGTATGCCAGGCTGGTAGGGATCAACTGGAAAATTTTACGCTGTAGTGGATAAGGCCGCCTATACCTGGACTTGGCAAAACAGCAGCCAGCACATGAGAGCCACCCAAAGAAGGCAGCTCCAGGGAGGAAGATCAGTCCAATGTAGCTTTCCCTCCATGCTGGCTCTGATGTGTAGAAATAATGACCAAGTGAACAACCATACTGATACACAGCTACACCCACATAGT
Organism: Ctenopoma multispine; assembly: GCA_034779795.1. Lineage (NCBI taxonomy): Eukaryota > Metazoa > Chordata > Actinopteri > Anabantiformes > Anabantidae > Ctenopoma > Ctenopoma multispine. Next base: position 3,417,444 of record JAUYWH010000016.1, read on the forward strand.
CCATGAAGAAGAAGAAGTAGTGTGCATGTTCAGAGTGAGACTGCAAAAGATGAGCTGCTACACTGAGGAAGAGATAGGTGAAAGATGACACCAAGAAGAGGCTGAGAGGTAGGGAAGATGCATCCAAGGTGTACCCCAAGGTGCCTATGTTGGCCCACCAGCGGAGCAGCAGCACAGGACCTGCCAGCAAGTGAGTCCATACATTAAGGGATTCATTGTGTTTCTGGAAGAGGCTGAGGAGGTAGCAGCGCCAGTCCTGCTTGACAGGGCGGTAGCCCGTAAAGATGTAGGGCTCTCGAAAGAGGCTAGGGACCTGCGAGGCGGTGACGGTGGGGCTGGGCGAAGGAAAAGAGGAAGGAATGAGGTCTGAGAGGCGGGGGAGGCGGCTGAGGTGCTTGATATTCAGGGTAAGGGTGCTGAAGCGTTGCAGAATGTCGCCAGACATAGCTGAGGAGGAGGAGAGGATGAGACACAAGAGCACTGCAGGAGACAAAAATGAACAAAGAGAGACTTAATTATAAGAGAGACTGCCACAAGAAACTATGTGATGATTTAACCGGAAAGACCTTATAATTGCCCACAACAATTTTTTTAATGCATTAATTAGTGACTCAGGACTAAGGGTGGAGGATAAATAAGATAAGGATGAGGACAAAGTGAAGTCTAAGCTAAACCAGAACAGTTTTTGTAAAACACTGAATAAGTTAATTCATGAACAGTCATTTGGCACTAATAGATTACAGTCCAGACAGTAATAATACAACATATTACACACATTACAACATGCAGGAATTCCAGCTGACGTAAGTCGCAGACCGGAAAATCAGGTATGTTGTCTAACCTGAAACCCTGGTATGACAACCGCACATAGAGAAGAATGTAAAACATGGTGTTTCCAAGGAAAATTCACACCTGTAAAGTGGACAAGACAATCATACCCATGTGCAGATAGATACACTGTACCTAAACCTGCACTTATTTACATCCCTGGCACTGAGCTGATCTTAGACAAACTTAGATAAAGGTGAATCTCTGTTTCATAATAATGCAAACATAGACTTACAGACCTCTGTGCAAGTATATCAAAGAAACGCAGCTGCACAAAGAAGTAACATAAGGAATCAACTGATCATTCCCGTTATTTTTCTTTTATTCCTTAGCAATGAAGAAGCTCTACATGTGGCGCAAGGTCAGTCCTATAATGTCCCACGTGTCTGATCTTACACAGCCCCAGATAAAATTAAGAGACCACTGCAAAATTATCAGTTTTTTTGATTTTGCTATTTAAAGGTATATGTTTGAGAAAAATTTACATTTCTGTTTTATTCTATAAACTACTGAGAACATAACTCCCAAATTCCAAATACAAATATTGTCATTTAAAACATTTATTTGCAGAAAAAAGAAAAATGGCCAAAATACTAGAAAATGTCCAGTGTTATCAGACCTACAATAATGCAAAATAGACAAAACAAGTTCATATTCATTCTTACACATTACTAATGTTTTCACTTATGAAGTGTTCAGAAATCAATATGTGGTGGAATAACCTTGATTTGCATTCACAGCTTTCATGCGTCTTGGCTCTCCACCAGTTTCTTACATTGCTGTTGGGTGACTATATGTCATTCCTGGCGCAAGAATTCAAGCAGTTCAGCTTCCAGAGGCTTTCAATGGGGTTCAGGTCTGGAGATTGGGCTGGCCATGACAAGTTCTTGTTCTGCAGTGGTCTTTTACTGACATATTGCAGGTATAACTGTGATTTCTGGTAATGGAAGGAGAAACATCATCTCACCTGCTTGAATCGACAGAACACCTGTTGCTCCACTGGAGCCGACAGCCTCTGCAGGAAGAACAACTTTTTCCTTATCCTTATTAAACCACGGGATGTCCTTCTTCACGAAGTGAACTAAAACAGAGTTCTCACTGCAACATGTTGATGTGGAGCTATGTCGATTGCAGCAAAGACGAATAGAGCAGAAACACAGCTGAGCACTGAGCTGACAGCCCGGAGAGCTGCATGTGTGGGCGGCGTTGAACTGACCGGAAACGCCCTAATGTGCAAATAAATCAGTACCAGGGTCAAAATGTAACAGTATATTTTTTATAAGTGCCTCTGTTGCGACAGGGACGTTTAATATAGTGTTGTCAGGCCATTGATATTAGATATTTTTATTAATATATTAATATATTAAGAGAACAAATTAAAACCATATAGGACCGTATTTAAATCATAAAGAGTTAAATATAAGTTTTGTCTGAGTTAACACCTTGTTTTTATCTTTCACAGTTTCTCCCTTGTTTACTTTTTAGCGTCAAGTTCCGTCATTTCAAAATAAAACTTCAGTTTTAATAGAAAATTACAAAATAAAAGTGACCATCTAAATTTTATGAGCAAAAACCTTAAACAACTTAAACATTGAACACACAGTGTGTTGATGTCATTTACACCACTTGAAAAATTTTTTAGAAAATAATAGTGTGAGTTTTTTTGTATTGTTAAAAATGGTTAGAGAAGAGTTAATCTAAAATAGTGATCTCACTGTCAAAGCAAGAAATGTTTGTATGAATATATAATCAATATTTCACAATAATTCAAACTCATGGCAACTGGACTTCTTTCTTATTAGGTTGTAACGTTTGACTACTCATCCAAGTATCTTCAACTAAACAAGAAAGAAATCCAGTTGCCAGGACTCAACTTCCAGATATCCTCACAGTAGTCTGTGCTACGTGGTGTAGCAAACAGTGAATGAAAAAACACATGAGAAATGATGCAGTACAAACATACATAAGCTACTGTAGGTTTTAGTTTAAAAAGCTGTATGTTGTAAGAAATTAAGATGTGCTGTAATTAGTTGTTATGTAAAGATGTTATTTATTTTTACTATTTAGTTTTAGAAATACCAGAATTATTTAATATTTTGGTCTGTCTGATTACATCATTTCTAAAAATATATATAAATTAGACATCACGATCAAACAGTTAATCACTACTTGAGAAGTTTTTTATCAGGTACTTTTTTACCCTTAATTGAGTAAATTGTTGGTTGATGACTTTTTTACTTCTACTTGAGTAATATTATTGTGAAGTAACGCTACTCTTACTTGAGTACAATTTTGGCTACTCTACCCACCTCTGTTAATATTTGTTCAGTTGAAAGTTCAGTGGAAACTAGGAGGATTAAGCTGTATAATGGTTTATTATTATCATATTATCTTTTATCCGTTTAGCTAAATATTGTTGCCAACCCGAATATTAAGTGAAAGTTATTAATACAGTAATACACAAGGGGGGGAAAGGAAACGCACAGAATTATGTATGTGTCTCCACCTGCTGTGCACTGCTATATTCTGCATTAACGTTTCAAACTAAGATGGTCTCGGCAAATACATAACAGTGAATCCATAAGTATACTGGCTGTTTGATAAGGAAGTCAGTCAGTGAAAAATACAACTAGACTGCATAGCTGTAAGTTAACAATAACAATAAGCTTGTTAGTCTGTTATGGTCTACACGTGATCAGATACAGCACTGGCAGGAGTATAATTAGAACAAAGTGTGTTTATGTCTCCATCTCCTGGTCACATAGAGAAATCATGTCTTAGTTTTTCCTGTCTTTCTCACAGCCCGCCTCTTCCTGCTCCATTTTCGCGGGAGTTCTTCAGTGGGCGTGGTCACCACGGTGATACCGAGGATCCTATTGGGCAACTGCACGTTCACCCGCCGACTATGCAGACCAGTGCGTGCCGAGCTGACCAATCGCAGGTCACGCTGTACTTGTACCCGGCACGTAGTGGCGCGAAAACCCTTCACTTGTGTGGTTAGACGGCAGGAGGACACACAGCGGACCGAACTCTGGCCAGAAATTAAGGCGTTTTGAAGCGGAATAAATAATTGAGCATAATGGCAACTGATGTGGTAGATGACCGGGAGATGAGGGAGGCTCAGAGGGACTACCTGGACTTTCTGGACGATGACGTAAGTCTGACTTTAGTGCAATTAAGTACGTTTTTGTGGAGATGAAACAGAGAAGCCATGCGGTGATAACAAAAGACAGCAGCCGTATCTTGATTTAGACAGCACACAAGTTCTTTGTCTACAGTTAAGTCGCATTAGTTTACTTGTCGGACGCGTAGCACAACATTTCTGTCAACAGTCCGTATTTAATGAGCCGCAGATGGAGGAATGTTTCTTCCTAAGCGCAGAGGTGATGTCATGAAATTGATTTGAGCTTAACACGAACAAACGTCAAACTCTTGTCCCTATTCTGCAGCAAGACCAGGGCGTTTATCAAAGCAAAGTCCGGGACATGATCAGTGAGAATAAAGCTCGACTCATCGTCAACATCAACGACCTGAGGAGACGCAACGAGGCCCGAGCTGCAAAGTAAGAAAGACAAGTGTGTGTGTGTGTGTGTTGAAAAAAGTGCAGCTAGATAACATGAAGTTTAAGTGAAGGTTTAAAGTAGTAAAATAAAATATGTTGCTTGCTCCATTGGTCTTTCTGCCAGTGATTGTTTGTCTTGTATAATCAGTATTACATGGTGGCAGATATACATGATATACAGGAGTAATAATGTTTCACTGGGAACATAAAGTAAAACGTTCTGTTGAACATATGTAGTGGCTCAGTGGAACCAACTCACTGAGACGTAGGTTGTTTTGGTGTGTTATCTTTGACGAGAACATAAAGGTGCATGATTAAAACCAGTCACCCTGAATGTTTTCCACCTCTGCCAGGCTGATGAACAACGCCTTTGAGGAGCTGCTGGCGTTCCAGCGGGCTCTGAAGGACCTCGTGGCCTCGGTTGACGCCACCTACGCCAAACAGTACGAGGAGTTCTTCATCGGCCTAGAGGGCAGCTTCGGCTCCAAGCACGTCACCCCCCGCACCCTGACTTCCCGACTGCTGGGGAGCATGGTGTGCGTGGAAGGCATCATCACAAAATGTGATTAGAGTTTATAATATTTTCCTCTTTTTAGCATGACAGCATGACACTTTACTTTATATTTTAACTAATCAGCAATAAGGGAAGAGGAAGAACGTGTGATGCTCTGAGATACATTTTTTTTTGCTTTCTCGTTCTTCTGAAGGTTCTCTGGTGCGGCCCAAGGTGGTGCGCAGCGTCCACTACTGCCCTGCCACAAAGAAGACAATGGAAAGGAAGTACACAGACATGACGTCTCTGGATGCTTTCCCTTCCAGCGCCATCTACCCCACCAAGGTAAGCACACATGCAGGAGGTCTGCAGTCTGTATATTACTAACTGAAGGCATGAGGCTTTATTGTCACTCTGTTACTGTCTCTCCTGACAGGATGAGGAGAACAACCCTCTGGAGACGGAGTTTGGCCTGTCCATCTACAAGGACCACCAGACCATCACAGTGCAGGAGATGCCAGAGAAAGCCCCCGCTGGCCAACTGCCTCGCTCTGTGGACATCATCCTGGACAACGACCTGGTGGACGTGGTCAAACCAGGAGACAGAGTGCAGATTGTTGGGACGTACCGCTGCCTGCCCGGCAAGAAGAACGGCTTCACCTCCGGCACGTTCAGGTGAGGTTGAACAAAGTGTTTGTGGGGGTTCGTCTGCCCGTCTTCACAATCCACAGCTAATCTTTTTGACCCTTTTCCCTCCCAGGACCATCATGATAGCCTGCAACATTAAGCAAATGAGTAAGGAGGTGTCCCCGTTTTTCTCTGCTGACGATGTGGCCAAAATCAGGAACTTCAGTCAGACTCGCTCCAAGGTACCATTTCAGCCTTTCTGCCTGATTCTCACTTTAAATATACGAGAAACCAAATCTTCCTCCTTTTCCGGTCTTTACACAGGATGTGTTTGATCAGCTGGCTCGCTCACTGGCTCCCAGCATCCACGGCCACGAGTACATCAAGAAGGCTATTCTCTGCATGTTGTTGGGTGGAGTGGAGAAGGTGCTGGAAAACGGCTCCCGCATCAGAGGAGACATCAACATCCTGCTCATCGGTACCTGAATTTTTACTGCTAACGTGCTCATCCAGCCAGGAAGTGTATTTCTGATCAGATAAATATCTCATCGTGCTTTTCTCCTCCAGGTGATCCATCAGTAGCGAAGTCCCAGCTGCTGCGTTACGTACTTCACACAGCACCCAGAGCCATCCCCACCACTGGACGAGGCTCCTCCGGTGTGGGTCTGACTGCGGCCGTCACCACTGACCAAGAGACTGGTATGATGTGCACAAACGCCCCTGTTGTGTGTATTAAAAAAAACAACAACACATAATTAAGACTTTTGCTTGAATTCACATTCACTTATTTTTCTACCAGGTGAGCGCCGTTTGGAGGCGGGAGCCATGGTGCTGGCCGACCGCGGCGTGGTGTGCATCGACGAGTTCGACAAGATGTCCGACATGGACCGTACCGCCATCCACGAGGTGATGGAGCAGGGCCGTGTCACCATCGCAAAGGCTGGCATCCACGCCCGCCTCAACGCCCGCTGCTCCGTGCTGGCAGCCGCCAACCCTGTGTACGGCAGGGTGAGGAACTAATCTGATAAGAACCTTCTGCATCCTTTAAATGTTTCATACCTGGCTGAACGTAAGATTTTTTTCCCTAATGTCACAAACTTTACTCTCATCCCTCCAGTACGACCAGTATAAAACCCCCATGGAGAACATCGGCCTCCAGGACTCGCTGCTGTCACGTTTCGATCTCCTCTTCATCGTGCTGGATCAGATGGACCCTGAACAGGACCGGGAGATCTCAGACCATGTGCTGAGGATGCACAGATACCGTGACCCGCGCGAGCAGGAAGGAGCAGGTGCTGTGGATTTTAAAGCTGTAGTTGTAGTAGAAAAGTATGATCAGTGCTGGGTTACTTCTGTTCAGTGCCAAAAGAGTTTGGTTTAGTTTTAATAAAGTCTGAAATTTTGTGTTTTCTGTTTACTTTAGCCATGACTCTGGGTGGGACAGTAGACGTCCTCACTACAGAAGATCCGGATGCAGTAGCAGATGATCACGAGGAGCTGCAGATCTACGAGAAACACAACAACCTGCTGCATGGAAGCAAGAGAAAGAAGTACGCACATAGCATCTGTCCTGTCATGGAAAGAAAACGTCATAGTCTTTTCATTAGTGCGCTTTTTTATGAGATTAGCTAGTGCGAAAAGTGCAGTGAACATAATGTGTCTCCTTTGTTTCAGGGATAAGATCGTGAGTAAGGAGTTCATGAGGAAGTACATCCACATTGCCAAAGCTGTGACGCCTGTGCTGACAGAGGAAGCAGCCAATCACATTGCAGAGGAGTACTCGAGGCTGAGGAGCCAGGAGCAGCTGGGTGCCGATATTGCCAGGGTGAGCATGAACACACACACACACACACACACACACACACACACACACACACACACACGTATATTATTGCTCAGATTTTGACAGCTTAAATCATAAGTGTCAGTGTAACGTGCTTATAGGGAACACAGACAAAATGTAACCAGTAGGACACAGTGTGTTTGGACATATGAACTTGCTCTGACCTGGTTGCCTCTCCTCCACAGACCTCTCCAGTGACGGCCCGAACGCTTGAGACAATGATCCGTCTGTCCACAGCACATGCTAAGGCTCGCATGAGCAAAGCCGTGGAGCTGGAGGACTCGGAGGTGGCTGTGGAGCTCGTCCAGTTCGCCTACTTTAAAAAGGTCTGTTCTGCTCGTCAGTTACAAGACAGGACGGCGCAGTGTGTCAAAATGGCACAGCAATTGTAGCCACAAGATTTTTGTGGTAATGTGTCTAATTTTTTTTTTCTCCCATGTGCAGGTTCTGGAGAAGGCAAAGAAACGTTCGAGACAGGATCAGGACTCTGGTTCAGAGGAAGAAGAGGGCGAGGAGGCGCCCACTCAGCGGTCACAGAGAACTATGAGGAAGAGGTGCAGTAAATACTCCATCAGCCAATATTAATATATAGTTACAATTTAAAGTAGTCCAAAAATGCTGCTCCTCAGTGATATCATCGTAATATCTTGTGTGCCCTGCAGGGAGCGTCGTGGCTCTCAGGGCAGCGAGCCCTACAGCCCATATGACTTCAGTGAAGACCAGGACGTCCCAGAGAGTAAGTGTCCTCCCACGTGTTATTATTATTATTATTATTAGTAGTATTTTTTGGCTTTTACATTCAGAATCACTCATTCAAGCCTCATTTTTATTTATTTTATTTTAATAGTCAAGTTTGTACACACATAGGAATGACCATGTTTTTCATGTCTTTAATTGTGTTACCATCTTTGTACGTGGTTTTCTAATGATCAGTTCTCCTTTTAAATTAGTACATTAGGATTGGCAAACATAACATGCTATTGTATTTACAACATGAACAGTGTCTACACATTCATTCTGATCAATCTGCTTTTCTTTCACAAACATGCTCATTTCTATGTGTGTCCAAACTTTTGACTGGTAGTGTGTACAGACTATATATTTGTAGCGGCTCATACACACATTCATCAACAACATGTCATTTTCAATTTTCTTCTACTACAATGTTACAGCTGTAGTTTGTACTTTTAAGTAAAAATTATTTATAATACTTTTAAATGTATCTGTACATTTTAGTAGTGCTACATGTACTTGTGTAGACAATCTAAATACTTACAGCATGCTACTTTTAAAAAAATTTTATTGGTGGATTTTTAGGAATACACAAGATTTTAGATAAAGTTTTGCAGAGGCATTAAAACTGTTATGGTTGCACAAGTTTCATGTCTTTCTCCACATATTGGAGTATCATGTTGGTTTTGCTCTTCAGTTCAGGCCGGCACTCAGAAACCAGCCAAGCCACAGCGACGGGAGGAGGAGCCCATGGATGCTACATCACAGGCTGAAGACACTGAGCTCTCTGCAGAACGGTGGGTGACTGATTCCTACAACCTAACACAAGTTAAATGCTATTTAAATTTTATCAATGATGATTAATCCAGTACCTACTCAGCTGGAACAGTTTAATTACAAGGGCAGGACCTGGGTTAATTCAGTTTGAGCTTCATTAGATCATTGTCAAATACAAAACAAAATTCTTCTTATTAATAATAATAATAATAAAATAATCTCATTATGGCCGTTAAGTCTCGAGCATAAGTCACTTATTACAAGTCGCTGTATTCGTGCTGTAAAATGGAATCAAACCAAATGTTTTCTTTCTGTCACCAGGCTCAAAGAATTCAAGTCTTCCCTGTTTGCGGTGTTCCAGTCTGCTCACGCTCAGTCTGTGAAGATGAAGACGCTGATGAGCGACATCAACAAAGAGTGCCAGAATCAGTTCACGGAGCCGGAGGTTCGCGCCGCGTTGGCTCGCATGCAAGACGACAACCAGGTCATGGTGGCTGATGACATCATCTTCCTCATCTGAGGGAGCAGGGGGAGGAGGATGAAGTCGATTAAACAGACTTTGAAAGAATCTACGACCTATATCATAATATACATGTATTTTTTTTCAGCCCATACTGGAAACCTCATTTGTTTTTGTTTCAGTTTTATTCTTCTGGTTGTGAAAGTGCAGGTTGATCCATCAACGTGTGTGTTTGGAAGCAAGATCAGTGCTAAAAACATGTGTACATGTGTTTTCAGTTATGTTATATTTGTCCTTATTACCATGTATCAACAGATTGCCGTTACTGTAATTAACCTGAACCTAACAAGCATGTTGCAGCTTGGTACAAGTTGTTTTTCATCCTTATCACCACTTATGTTTCTGGGGTTTGTATATAGTTGAAGACACATTTTGAAATTGTTAATTGTATTTGTGTATTAAAAAATAAATTGTCATGGTTTGGAAGTAACTTCATACAGTGTGTGTGTGTGTGTGTGTATGTGTAGTGTATTAAGCATCTAAGAGAAATCAGTGTTTGCATAATGCTGGTAAATGTGTGGCGTGAGCTCTGAGGTTGATGGAGACCCCCTGAGTGTATGCTGTTGTTCTCATTGGTAAATTGAACTGGAAAAATGGTCTGTGACGCTGGGGAAATTTTGGATTTCCCATGAGAGTTGTTCTCAAGTAATCAAACCTCTTCCTGCTTGTTTACAGGAAGCGATTTATTTGCAGGTCATCATGGCAGGTGTCATGATGATCACACGCTCCTTGATTGGTTAGGAAATCACTTAAGTTGCATCTTAATTCCCGCACCTGTTTGCAAAGTAGTTAGGAATCTGTAAATTGAACAGATTAACAGTTGGATGTCACTTCACATGGGATGGAGGAACACAGCAGACATGTACAGTACCTGTCGTTTGATTCCATAATGTTGAGAGCTTGAGTCGTGCACCAACCTCTGAATGAGTTACCTCCATCATGTAGGACGTACGAAGCGACGAGCTCTCGACACCCACAGCTGAGTCATATCATATCTGTGTGGTGAGAATGCTTCGTATCTTTTCTTCACACCAAGCATTACTTTGTCTTTTGGGGTTTCAAGATCATCAAAGTAACTATTCTATATTCAAATTGTATTACTTTATACATGGAAACTCTTACAAAATTACAAAGGTAAACTGGAAAATGACAGGGTAATTAGCTGTAATTTCTTTTGAATGTTTGTATTGAAGCTTAAGGAAAAGCTTGGGAAGCACAGTTTGGTACAAAGAGCAGCAAACCTCAGTTAACGTCATTGTTCATGTTTCAACAAAAATTACATTCATGGCAGAGTTCCAAGGCAAAAACCACCGCTGACCAAAAAGGACACAAAGGCTCATCTTGCATTTGCCAAAAAATCTATTTTAATATTATTTAATATTATAATTATCTCCAAGACTTTTGCAAAAGTGCGTCTTGTTACATCCGGTGTAAAACAACAGCATTTCATAAAAAGAAAACATCATACCAACATTTAAACATGGTGGTGGTAGTGTGATGGGCTGGGCCTGCTTTGCTGCTTCAGGACCTGAATGAAATGCTGGGTTCTGCAGCAGGACAATGATCCAAAACACACCAACAAGTTCACCTTTAGCCAAAAAAAAAGAAATTAAGAAGTTTCAAAGTCCGGATTTGAGATGCTGTAGCATGACCTTAAACAGGCCATTTGTGCCCAGAAACCCCCCAATCCAACCCAGCAATGTGGCTGAATAAAAACAATTCTGCAAAGGAAAGTGGGCCAAACTTTCTTCCACAGCGATGTGAATGAAGTGCACATTGACAGTTATCACAAATGCTTGACTGGAACTGGGTGGAACAACAAGTTATTACTTTGAAATCTGAATAATTTACAAATCAGGAAGAGGACAAATACTTTTTCACACTACTGTAGATTCATTGAAAGAAGGCAACAGCGTGATGTGTTACTTCTACCACAGAAACTATCATTGAGATTTACTGACTGATAGACAACTGCAGTGATAAATCAAAGTTTATGTTTGATCCTCCCATGCATTTTCTACAAGGAGAACTTTTCATTCAGTTGGTTTAGGAAATCTTTACTAAGCTCCCTTTGCTCTCTATTGAACTAAAAAAGGAAGTGTTATTTGGCAGATTAATATAGAACCATTAAAAAAGAAGAAACACAGAACTCGACTGAATTCATTTTAAATTCACTGCAGTGAAGTTAAAAGTAAGAACATGAAATGGAGTGACTTGTCAAATTTCCGTTAAGTTGAACAGTTTACTTTGTGAACCCGGCTCTGGCAGTTTCGTTTTGTAAAGATGCAAAAGGATTATTGATACATTTTTAAATACCAGTAGATATAAGGTCCAAGAGACCAAAACATTGTGAATTAATAAATATTACAGCCCTTTTTCATGTTTCTTTGCCACTGATATCACTGCATAAAATTCAAGAACTGATTGTCATTGTCCCTCTTTGTTGCAGTGACACGCTCCAGGATCCATATGCTGCAGGCTGCAAAGCTGCAGTTTCCATTATTTGTTGATGGCTGCTCATGTTACTGTAAATGATTCAGTGTGAATATTACAAACTTCAGAGAGAATAGCAGACTGTTTATAGTCTCTGCTTTTTAAAACACACACTTCTTTTTTACTGAGACCAGCGTTGTCTCACTGCATCTCGCTTAGAAGTCATTTCTCTTTAGTTTATTACACAGTCGAGACAGCATGCGCTCCGTTCTCAGAGCGCAAAGAAGAAGATGTTATCACATGGTCTTTGAACAGTAGTTATGCTGATTTATTACCAGAACCACTGTCAGCATTTCCTTGACCTACATTGTTTCGAGTGGTTGCCAGTGTGTAGGAGTATTTACTAGTAATGTGTTTTGTCTGAGTTGAATTAAAAAAAGTTTACGTTTAAGGCAGTTCATAATGAAAGTGTCTTCAGTATTTATCGTTGCTGCTTTGCTAGTGGAATAATGTAACAAAATCATGGCATTTGTCGTTCTTTACTTTTAAGCAAACTACTTCCTAGTCACAGTTATGGTTGGTTGAATGAATTGTAGATTTTTTTTATCAGTTTAAAGATGAGGCCTTTATTAATCTGAGAGATGATTCAGAAATATCAAATAATAATTTGTTTCACTTGTTCCACTCGTTTCACAAAATCACCTCTGTTTGGGTGATTCTGGTTCCAGCTTTATTAATGAGGTTTTATGTTGTTTATGCTGATACACTTATTTTTTGCCATAAAAATATGAAGTATTGTGTGAGTTTTTTTTAACAACCACATCAAAAAAGGTTTATAGGTGAAGTAATGTTTTCACACCTGTAAACAGGATGCAACATGTCAGATTTATGAAGGCGTCACTTAGCTTATCACACAGTGGAGTTGGTGCTTTTTTTCGTGCACTGTGACATCGTTAGGATGGATCCAAACTGGGTCAAGTGAAAAGAACAGGCTGAGCAAGAGAACCTGTTGAGTCTTATCCGCTGTTTGTACATTTGAAATGTATGCTGCTGTGCACAGCAGTGAGTGTTGACATATATACACATGTAGGTAGAGACGTAAAAGACGTGGACCTGTTAGATGGACGTGGACAAACTCCATCCACAGAGACACATCATTTTATCTGCTTATAAGAGCATGAGTATGTCTGAAATCTATGACAGTCATAGCGGAAGTGCAAGTGCACATCTTGCCAACACTAACCGACACAGCCTGCCTGCATATAAACACAGAGAGAATGTAGACTTAACAAGACAGCAGAGGAACGCCTCACAGTTAAAGTCGGGCTCTCGAGTGAGACGGCACAATCATGCTGCTGGTGAGTTTGGACCACTTTGCTTATCTTTATCCCTTAACGAGTATCCTATGATTACATATCAGAGGGTGACTTCAGGCTTTATGTGACATGATGTATTGTGTGAAACAGCAGTTTACAATGTGACGTCTGATTCCAAAGGTTATGTTGGTGGTTTCGAAATTTAGAGGCAAAAAACATATGTCTGAACTTGATCAATCAGAGTGTGGGAGAGAGTTAAAAAATGAATAATCGCCCCCAGGCATTTATAGAAAATAAGCAGAAATTCAGACAAGCAGAAGCTGAAAAGTATTTGACCTATTTTCTTGTAGACCGCCCAGTTTACTCTTTTTTTCTGCCTCTTCTGTAATTTCCTTATCTTCTATTTGTTTCACATGTCCTACAACCAGTAAAGCATTTAAAAAATGTCCGACCTGCCTGCTCTTGCTGTGTTTAGGTGCTGAGAGCTTTGTTGATGCTGGGCCTGGCCGCACTGGTGCACGCCACAAAGAAAGACCGGACGGTCTCGGTGAAACTGGGGAACGGAACCGGACTAAAAGGTAGGACGGTGAGACTGGTCCTTGATCCTTCAGTGCAGCCTCAGATCGCCAGCAGGTCTTCCTCATCCATCGCCAACCTGTCTCTGTCTCCGTGGACATACAGGTGAGACATCACCAAAATACAAAGGCTCCTACTGTTTGTTCATTGAGTTACATAGTTGGTGCTAAAAATCACCAGGCTTGTGTACGTTGGTTGTTTAAGGTTTGAGTTTTGAACCTTTCAAACACAGAATCAATTTTTTTTCCCGCTTCTCGTGGCTTTACAGAGACACCTGTGTGGCGTCTCGGTTGCCCGTGAGGCTCTCCAATGCTCAGTGCCTGACGTCTGGCTGTCTGAGCCTGCAGGGAGGAGGTGAGGATGCAGCCCTGGAGGCCAAACCCATCTACTACCAGGTCCTGGTCCTCCACAGGTGAGACACAGCAGTCCAAAAGTAGCTAGAGGCCACCACCTCTGCTTCGCTGCCCTCTTCCCCTCCCTCTAAACTCTGTAAAGCTTTTCAGGTGGACTGTCCCATTTTTGACCCTGCAAACGGATAAAAAAATGTGTATCGCACAGTCACCCTACAATAAAAAGAAAAAAGGAGCCATTTCCCCGTACTTTGCTAATGTTAGCTTGGGTTAGTGAATTTGTGTTTTTTTATAGTTTGACCTGCTAAAATTTTAACTTTTCTTTAATGTAATTGTAAATTGGAATTTAAAAAATCTTACCATTAAGTAACTACTACATTTTCTAGGTTTATCTCATTCTCATTTAACAAATGTGAAAATAATAGTGCTCCGGGTTACTGGACAAACCTCCAAGTAAAGGTGCAGTATTTGTACTTTTCCAGATGTGAATAGATGCAAAAGGCAGTAGAACAGAAGAATATAACAAGAATCACACAATTAGACATCTCAGACTGATCTGCTGGTGACTGGTTTTGGCCTCTCAAGTTTAAAACCACCAGTGTCTAAGGGCAAGTGAAAACCACAAATGACCTTTTAATCTTATGTATTTCTTGTTGGAATAAGCTGCTTGGGTGGGACATAATCAGACGTGTAGGCAGAAGTGTAAACCAGTGGTATCAGTTTTCATATAGACATGCAGAACTTTTTTCTTGCAGCATTGAAGTAGAGATAATACAGAAACCAAAAGTTATCTATTGTTTGTTCTCCTGTGTCACTGAGGTTAGGCCGCAAAACCTCAAACTGCAATTTCCCTGAAAACCTCATACACTTTCTCTCTGCTGAATCTTTATATCTGAAGAAATACACTGCATTTACATAAATTTTTATTTTGTCCTTGTGCCTTCAGATTCCACGAAATATATTGCTGTAGGCTTTTTAAAAAGAAATCTCATGAGTGCTGTGCATGGATGCTTTAAATGGGCGCTCTTTTTTATGATGAAGGGTAAACTGAATGAACAAGCTTTGTTCTCATCATGTGCTTCCTTACACTCTGTACCACTTTTTTAGTTGATGTGTGTCAGGCTTGTGAGGCAAGAGTGCCTTTAGAGTTGATACTGAGACACCAAGCGTCATTTATGAGCATGCTGGAACTTTAAAACTCACATCATCTGTATATATTCAGACTTAAATACATTTTTCATCCCTCTCTAGAGTCCCAAGGCAAAGACACAATAACAAAGGAGGGAGGAAAGCAAAGAAGTATGACTTCAGACTGGGCACAGAGGTGATCACGGTGGGCTGTACCTGCGTGAGGCCCAGTGTCATACCACAGCAGTAACACACAGAAGACCGTCACTGATGCAAATGACTGTGTTGTGTGAAAATGACTTTTTGACTATTCTAATTGGTTAGTCCTAGCATGTTCCTGGCTTAGCTGTTAGCATAGAAGTGGCAGTACTCACCATCAAGCCCTGCAAGTAGTCCCAATACCTCAAAGACTTTAGAACCATGCATTTTAACTGTTTCTTTCTGCCCCCTAGTGGTGAACATTTATATAGTGCAGCTTTAACCCAGCAGTGAAAAGAACATTGTCGGCAAACACAGCTGGATTCTTTGTGTGTTAGAGAAATCAGCTCAACAAATTTACTGTATATCATTTTCAAGCAGTGTTATTTTATAGAGGTGTTGCAAAATAAATATTTTAATATGCTATATGTGTCTGTGTTTTTTATGTTTTATTTGCCTAATATTTTATGTCTGTCATTTCTCAAACTTATGATCTTATTTTATTTTATTTTAAAATGATTAAAGATTTATGAACATTTTTAGCCTAACTATAATTACTTTGTGTCTAATTCTGATTTTAAAATTTATTCAGAATCAGTCAAGTTAGTCTTTAACAATTAATATATCCCAAATGTGTGTACGTGTGTGTGTGTGTGTGTGTGTGTGTGTGTGTCTGCATACTGTAGGGGCTGAAATCATAGTCACTTTACAAAGTGAGAAAAGACAAAGAAAAGAAGAAGAGCAAAGTGTGAGTTCAGTCAAGCTGCTTTTACTGACCATGCCAAAGAGATGCAATCAACCAAGCCTTGAAGATATACAGCAACACACCATGACAACAAGTATAAACCCCACATCACAACTCCTGTTACAGTGCAAACATTTTAGACATATCAAATTCAAGTCAGTATGACTCAACAGATTTCATCTTTCTGTTTACTCTCTCAGGTTTCAGTTTGATTGAAAATCATAAACCAACGATCAGCGCACAGTGACACATGCCAAAGCAAACAGAGGCTGCTTCGAAACCAAATAAATACCAATCTTCAACTACTGTAATTCACCGCTTTAACTCCCTGTGATGCTGCTGCTGTTTTCACTGTATATATTCACGATTATGTGCTTTTGAGTTGTGCTTAAAGAAATAAGAGTGCGGTCAGTGCTCTAAATCTAAGAAACTCCAAGGCATGTCACTGATCTACCACTACACTACAGAAAAATTTTCACAAAGAGCCCGAAAACGGCAGAATATGACACAGCTTCCCCACTTTTCAAGATTTTTTTTCCCTTTTACTCCCCTGGAGCACTGCGGAAAGACACAGAAGGCTGATTCTTCATTTTACATTCATAAACCAGTTAGTGGGAATCACTGAGTTTAGCCCACACCGATGTCCTCAGATAGAACAAACAATCCGAAAACGGGTGCTGCAAAGAATTATCATTAGAGTGGCGGACCTACGGAAATCAAATTGTATGTGTTTGTATTTCAGAAATAGCAGAAGCATGTGTGTTATCCCCTGTCTATACCTATCGAGTGGTTGGGCTCTTAAACTATAGCTGTGTGTTCAGTTTACCTCAAGCACATGATCCTGTTCCTTTTCATCTTTTAATAGGTAATAAATTCAATTATTAGTTATTACAGTCCAGTTGTAAAGACACTGCAATGATTTTAGTGATACATTGTGATTAATCATCAACAACAGCAAGAAAAACAGAGCTCAGGTAAAACATCATGCAGGCAAATGTAATTTCCTGCTTTCTGACTGGAAGTGTAGAAATTAAGAAGCTATAATTCAGATTTTTACATCTTCCTGCTTTGATGCAGCTTTTATTTCTCTCCACACAACCACAGCAACCCCTCTTTTAAATAGCTGAAATGTTTGTTTTGACGCAACCCCTTTACCCACCCACTTTCTTTTAGAAAAAAAAATCTTTCTGAATATTAACATCAAAATTTGGCTAAACTTTGTACAGCTTGTTCAGAATTGTTACAGCACACATTAAATTTGGAACCTCGTCTGTTTCCATTTGTTCCAGTTGTTTGAGAGTTCTTTTTGTTTTCTCGACTGCACTGTTTTAACTTTCTTTCCTTTTAACCATCTCAAAAAACTCCCGGTCCTGCTGTTTTTTCTTCCATGGCTCCCCCCCCAGCTCCGCTCATCTACCGGCAGGCTTCCTCCTTCATCTCCTTGTTCTTCCTCACTTCTTCTGCGTGTTTGTCCTGCCAGACAAACACAGAGACGCGGCAACATCAGAGTCGTTATTAGTCATGAATATATTAGCATTAATAAGGGAGATGCCTGCAGAACAGGGGAACTGCTTAGCAACTCTACACAGAGGTTTGAACAGGGGAATAAAACAGTTTGTGAACAATGAAATTTGTTAACCTGGATAATGACTGAAGATAACATCTATTCCTGTTGTACCTGTGTGATGATTGAGGGTCACAGGAATGACAGCGGTAGATGACCCAGCACTACTGCAGCGTTGTCTTACAGACCACTGGCTCTGCTTTGACTTTGTTGTTTAAGATCAAGATATCAGTTACTTTACTGTCTCTTGGGGAAATGTATCTTAGCCTCACCGACTCAACCTTTTTTGTTCTTATTTACATAGACCGGACTTGCATCCGGTCTATGCTGAATTTAGCTGGAAAATAACTACTTGCAGTAGTTATACTAAAGTTCTGTACCCTGGGTCTGCTGTTGGTGGAAAATGTGATGTCTCTGCTATGATACATTGCTTCCACATCCTCTGTAGTGAGTTTAGACAGAAGCCCTTGTTCTTCTAAGACCAAAACCATGAAAGTCATGCTGACATTTAGGCACATTCACTTCCATGATAAGTTTTCCAGTTATGTATGAAACAACTAAATTGAGTCAGAAATGAAAGGTACATTTCCAGTAATGCATTTGAATGTCTTTAATCTGTGCTTCTTTGTGTGTCAGTTTGCAAACACTGTAGAATCCTTTAGAAAAGCCTTTGATACGTCTTTTAAAAGGGTCAGATATAACCATATCAAGACTTTACCTTCTCCTGCAGCCTCTCCAGCATTGCAGCCAGCAGGGCCTCCCTGTTCTCCTTGTTGGCCTCCATCTTCTGCTCCAGCTTTTCCTTTGCATTCTTGATGAAGTTGTTGTTCTCCTCGAAGGCTTTCTGGATCACCTCGCGCTCATGCTCCCTCTTCTCCGCCAGATGCTTCAGCAGCTCGGCCTCCTGGCACTAGAGGGACACGGAGAGTTTTGAGGGGAGAATCAGCAGGTCAGAAAACAATGTTGTAGCTGTGCAGCTTACAGAGTTCCTGCACAGGGACTACAGCATAAGTCTGAAGAGTTATGTTTTTGTTGGCTTGTGATTTACATTGCTATTCATCATTTTTGTGTATATTTTTTTCTGATTTGCAAGGAGAAACATCTGAGTTACCACCTTGCAGATGTTGTTTGCAGGTCACATTCTCTGAGGTCTGGCTCAGCTGCAGTTTCTCTCCATCATCCTCTTTACTTGATGAATATCAGCCATTGTGTGTGTGTGTGTGTTCTTTTCACCCTCCCTTTACTCATGTTTTCTCCCTTCCGTTTTTACCCATTCTACATTTATACCCCCTCCCTCCACAAAGAGTGAGCAGTGAGCTACAAATAGTTTAGGTTAAAGTTATAGTTTGTGGTTGGGTGCTGTCCAGTTTTGTTTCCAATGGGTGTCATTATGCACCAGCTCAGATTTAGACCACAATCACCATGTCTCACTTCTGCCCCTACCTTTCGCCTCTCCTCGGCAGCCTCCAGTTTCTTCTGAATCTCCTCCAGGGAGGGGTCACGGCGCTGCGGCATGGAGGTGTTGAGCTCTGGCACACCGTCAAAGGACGGTGGCTTGAGGATGACCTCGAAGGCCTGGCCTGATGCCCGCTTATTCAGCTCAATTACCTCCACGTCTTTGATGACGCACCAGCCGAGGTCCACTGCATCTGTAGTGTTGGATTATGGCCATATTTACATTACTTACCATAATGAATACAGGGAAACACATTCCACTTAGCAGCACTTTTGTCCTGTGCTGGTTGTTTTAAAGTGCTTTATAAATAAAGTTGGTTCGGATCATTAGTATGTAATTTATGGTGCACTGTGTGATTTGAAATTTGTTAGGAATACTTTTTCCTACATGTCCTAAAAGCTCAGGCATTTCCCGAAATAACTCTGTGGCTCTGATTCACTGTATGACAGTAAATATACCTTCTGCCTTGTATGTAGGTTTTTCTGCAGTCTGTGGGTTGAAGCAGGTGCAGAACAGAGACACCAGGGGGAGCTCTTTGACCTTCTCTTTGTAGGCTGTGGACACACACACACACACACACACGCACACATTATGCTTGACTTTGTGTTGACCCAAAATGAATGATGAACAAGCAACTACAGACTGATGACATAATTCTCTTTTTTCTGGGACAGACTAGTAATTATAAGAGTCATAATAAAGACAAGATACATGCTCCAGATAATAAAAACACCACTGTTATCCCAACCATTCGCAGTACACTGAGTTAAAGAAAGGGGAGCTGTGAGTCTATAAGTTTCTGCTGTGGCTGCAGTTACCTGCCAGAGTCATCTTCTCAATGTGTATGTAACCCTTCAGGGATGCTGAAGATCCTTCTCACTCTGTCAGAGAGAGACAGAGAGAGAGAGTCAGAGAGAGAGACAGAGAGACGGACACAAGTAGGAAGGATTGAATGAAGCAGTTACGGTCATGATGCAGCGACGTTATGAGAAGCAGAGGCTAGGGGAGAGAATTAAGAAGACAAAAATCTGCAGAGCACTTGAGTAAGCCCCTCCCACTAAAGTTTAATTCAGCCAATGAGAGAACAGAGTCTCAAGAGAAACATGGGCTAAAGCAGAGGATAATAAACAGACAGGTATGAGGTCTTCATCAGACGTGAACAAAAAAAAATTTTCATCCCTACTTTGAAAAAGCAAGTTAATATGAAAATGGAAAAGAGACATATCTGAAGCTCTGTCCACTCTTCTTACAGTTTTCACTTCAGAGATAGTTGGACAACAAACAGGACTGTGACTCTCTAGGACCAGGGTTGCCCGGAAAGTCACAAGCTTCATGCACATTGCTATAGATGCTATAGATGCTATGATGTACAGTAAATGTTTGAATAATTTACTGGAGTTTCCACTTTGTTTATCTGCAAATTGAAAACATTCATATGCAGATTTAAATTTAAAGTAAGAACTTTTCCCTCTTCAACAGATGAATGTGAGAACAAAGACAGGCCACAATTACAAACGATTTTAACTCTCACCCCGACTCAGTCGTGACACACGCTGGAGAAGAAGCTTTAAATCTCTGAGAAGACGCAAGAGAGGAAGTGGCAGATATAAATAACAAAGCACGGCATCAAACAAGAAACCCTCCTGTTTCACCACCTGGTGACAATGCACCTCAAAGCTGTAATCAGAGCTGGAGTAGGTTGTGATTAAAGATGTCTCTGTCATACACTGACTGTTGCCCTGGTGTCCTGTCATACAACAAATTGTATTCATTCACAGGTGACTGTGTGATAGAGGGGAAGTAATGTAGAACAGTAATTCTACTCAATGAGAAGTTCACTTGAACAATGAAGTTAAGTAAGTTTAGACAGAGAAGGAGGACAGCTTCACTAATTTTCAACTTGCTGCGTATGGCTGTAGTTTGTACACGTGTATTAATGTTATTAAACTTACCTCAGCATTCCTTGTATTCAAATATCTTTCTGATCCAAGCTGAAAAATCCTCCAGGTAGCAAAGACAGATTTTAATTAAATGCCGTTCATGTAAAGTACATGTGCTCTTCAGAATAGCACTACATAAAGTCAATTTAAAATGGGTGAAATTGCCCTTTAATACAAATGGATAATTTAGATTTGCCACGTCAACAAATAAAACTAATAATGTATACTTGTGGTCAAATAGCTGTCATAGACTGGCAAGCTGTGCAGGGTGTACCCAATGACACCAACACCCCCACGACCCATGACAGGACAAGAGGCTAGGATAATGGATGTGGTCAAATGCACCCTCCACATTTGATTACTTTTTCACAGCCTAGCGAGCATGCTAATTACGTTTGCTATAATTCAGGGATCCAGTATCAGAAGCGCTCTCATCATGTGGACACCCACCAGAATCAACGTCACAGTGTTGAAGAAAACAATGAAGGAAGATTTAAACTTAACGAAAAACACATTTTTTCAGATTTTGGGTGGGGAAGCCAGTAGTTCCTAATTACATCAGTCACAAACATCTGTGACGGTATGTGTCTTCCAGAATGTCCCATCTGCTCTCATCTTCTGAGCAAAGATTGAAAACAGGCGATCATGGAAACACGTGGGGCAGCTAAATCAGAAAATACACTATAATACAGAACACTAATCATGCTGTCTACAGTAGATTTCAGAATGCAAACGTGTGCATCATGCAAAAATGTGCACATGTTCTGCATCGTTTTCACTGCTGTAATCCATCCTGCATTTTAAACTGTTAGTTTGTCAGGAAGTGAAATACCAGAAGAGTATAGTGAGCTGCCTGTGACACACACAAGGAGAGAAGTCTCATTAATATGTAGAGCACATGCTCACCTGACCACTCTGACATGGTTCCCAGTGGGACAGACACACACACAAAGTCACATAAGTGCACATTAGCAGACATGAGCGACATATCTGCTGCGCTTGCACATAAACACGTAGGTCGACTCATCAGGCTGTAAACACAGTGCTGCACTGCTGGAATGCAGACACACACACACACACACACACACACACACACACACACACACACACACACACACACACACACACACACACACACAGCTGCTTCTCATCTCATGAAACCACCCAGGTTGCAGATCAATGCACGGCTTCCTGCAGGAGGAGGAGTGCTCCTTTTCCTTGTTTGTCAATACACACAAAAAGAGGCAGAAAAAAGGGAGAGCAGCTTGCTCAGGTCTCAGTCCACACGGGGAACATTTGGCTCATGTTGATGGGAAATTTTGCTGACAGTTATATCATAGTGAAGTTTTTCATTATGCTGTTTTATGGTATGCATGGAATTCTTGCCACAGCAGCTCACTGGCCTTCATGTCGGCTCTGATAAATGTTTCTCCTATATGGTATCTAAAACATAACAATGCTGCTTACACTGTAAAATGCAAAAAAAAAAAAGGGTTTGTCTTCAAATGTTTGTTGGTAAAGCTTGAATGAAGCAATAATCTGTACGTGAACCAAATCTTAAAAATAACAAGTTTCTATTGCAGATACTTCCGATAAGAAACTCTAAAGGTAAATATTCCGTAACAGAACTACATTACTACAAAGTACATTCTCTCCACAATACCAATGAAATGCTCCACGACTGCAGCTTTCAGTGACAGCTTTCAGTCGAAGCCATCACCTTGCACCTCCTTGCTGAGAGAAGTTGTTTGAAGGCATCATTTCCATCTATCTAATTTGGGAAAACACACATGAAAGTCCGTCTCATAGAAGTAAATATAAAAAGTTGTTATTGTTCCTTCCTTAAAGTATCATTGAGCATATGTATATATATGTATATATATACAGCGGGGGAAATAAGTATTTGACACATCAGCATTTTTATCAGTAAGGGGATTTCTAAGTGGGCTATTGAT
>JAUYWH010000016.1:3440662-3488696 GCA_034779795.1 Ctenopoma multispine
TGGCTTGATGGCAACATCTGGTGGAAATTTTGCATCAATAGCCCACTTAGAAATCCCCTTACTGATAAAAATGCTGTATGTATATAATACATAATATGTATGTATATATATATATATTATATAATATAATATATATATATACATACATATATATAAGTATATAATATATAAATAAATATAAATATTTAGTATTTTTTTTCTAAAAGAGAATATGTTGATTTAACTTTTGACTTACAGTACAGTACAGCACTGATGCCTTCAGTGTCTTACATGAATCTGTAGTCTCCAAAACAAGAAGTCTTTTTATTACTAACCCTGTTTCCATGGTTGCAGTATTTGATGTACTACTTATAAGCATTTCTACAGTGTTGAATGAATAATGAACAGAACATTATGAATATTTACACCCTGTAATGATCTTAATGACTTTTGATCATTTTAATGCTACTCTGAGTTTAAGAGCAGTATCAGTATATATCAGAAATACACAAAAGATGTTTAATGCTTTCACCTTATTTTTCTTACCTGATATTTAAAAAGGCAGCATACACACAAAAATAATTAATCTCAAATTTTATACACCTAAAGCTGAAACTCAAATTAAATACAAAACATTTTGGAGGTTTAAAACCAAGACAAACTTTAGGACAAATAGAACTTTCCCTTTCTTCTGCTACATCTCTCCCTTAATCTTTCTTCCTCTGTCTTGCACACAATCATTTTCTACCCCCCCCCCCCTCTCTCTCCTGCTCGAGACACAAAGCTGCATTTGCACATATGCAAGATCAATAATGAATGACACATCATACAGTTTGAGGGTACACTGAGTTCTCTCTTTCTCTTGCTTTTCCTTCGTCTCCTGTCAGCAGGAACCACCGCATCATCGATATCCTCACCCTCACCCCATTACACCCTACTGACACACTCGCAAATACACAATAGGCCCAAAAACATTCCGTTAAACAACAAAATGTTAACAATATGTTATAGGAACCAAAAGTGGCACAAGCGAACTGCAAATGTGTGCAGCAGTACGTTTTGTGACACAAGAGGAGCAGACTTACCCCCCTCTGTCCCTGTCGTCTCTGCTGCTGATGGTGGCTACGGTTACCCCCGTCTGGCTGCACGGATACAGGCGCCGGGCAACAGCATCAGCAACAGCATCAACGCTGGCTCCATGACATCACCTTGGAGACGTCCTATTGGTCTGAGGCACTGCCAGCATCCAAGCCTCACATCCAATGGGCGGGAAGGTGGAGGATGAGGGGAGGGCCTTCAGCTCTTTGTGTTGTACTGCAGGGTGGGTGGTAAAATCATTTTATTATATGGTGCAGGGGTGTGTGAGTGTGTGTGTGCCTGACTGTGTGTGTGTATGTATGTATCTATTTTATGCATGAGAGAGAGCTTGCCGAAATAATATGAGAAACTGGTGGGGACTGGTAGTGTGTGTGTGTGTGTGTGTGTGTGTGCGTGCGCTTGTGTGCATGCACACGCATCTCAGCAGGGGGCCAAGCTAGGAAACACTGAATTATTCAAATCGTAACTGTAAATACAAGAAGCAGCAACCTCGTGCAGCACAAAGCACATGCAGTTTATCATACTAAATATTTCTACTGTTAGAGCTACTAATACTGTTACTTCTACAACTTATACTACAACTGTCACCACTGTTAAAAACCCTCTGGACACATTTATTTGTTCAGCATCTCTAACCGAGGCCTGTAGCATACACAGTAAGACAGTATCAGCATCGTCAAAGCTTCGGTTGCATTTGTCACAGTAACAGCAGTGCAGTGTATCAGCAGAAAGACACAGCTTCCCAAGAACTTAAGCTCATGTTTCAAAAGTAAGTCATCGTAACAAAATGAAATGGTTCTCAAAGCTGTTTTGTCAGTACGACAACAGAGAACCTACATTAAAGTAATGTGTTCCTGTAATGTAAACCTAATTTTGATCAATTTTTTAATTTGTAGCCTTGTGCCCATACATGCTGCAGGACACAAACACAGGGAACTGTTACCACTGCTATCACTCTAAGTGACGCTGCTTATAGCAGTGTATTAATGCTTGAACCACAGTCCTTTTCCAAACTATGTTATTAAGATATTAAAATAAAAATAGGTAATACTAAAGTGACAGGTACAAAAATATTAAAAAAAACACAGGAAAAAGTCAGGGAGCAAGTGACATATCTGTTGTTGCCGCCCTTTGATCCTGTATTCGGCTCACACAGCAAACATGATGTCACCATGCTGTCCACAGACAGACGAGATGAAAGGGCTAACAACGCGGGAGGAGAGAGAGATATGCATGAGGTCGCATTAGGGTGTGTCCTGTTGTCGCTGTCTCCTCTCCTCTCCTCTCCTCTCCTCTCCTCTCCTCTCCTCTCCTCTCCTCTCCTCTTCTCTTTCACCCCCACCATGACGGTAAACGCGCATGTGACATTAGACATCACACACATCCTGGAAATGAGATCACTGGGGATGGGTAGATGGAATAAAATAAGAAGAAGAGAAAGCGTGGAGATGAGGAGGAGAAGGAGAACGATGAGGAAATAAGATCAAACAGATTATTTCAGTAATTCTGGGAGAGTAAAGATGAGAGGGAGGACCAGAGCAGAGAAAAATAAGGAGGGAAGACCGAACGAAACAGTGGAAACACCCATGGGAGAAACAGAGAGGAGAGGGTGGGTAAAAATGCTCAGGGGATGGAGGATGAAGGATCACACACTTTATAGAACATGAAAGCAGCTGACTCGTGGGATGAGGAAGAGAAATGGACAAACCGGGTCTGTCTGTGTTGAAGAAATACTCTGAAATCTCTGCAGACCCACAAAACCGAGGGAAGACATGCTGCAGATTTAGATCTGAATAAAGTTAAGGAAAACAGATGAAGAGCAGCTGAGGGCCTGGTTCCATTGTCTGTCTTATAATGAACTTTAACTATATGTTTAGTCCAGATTGCTTTTTGAGTGTTTGTGGGTTGTGATGCAGCCACTTATAACCTGTGCAATCAAAAGTTGAAAGCACTTTGAGACCTGGACACACACACACACCTTTGTCCTCCATCCCAAACTCTCATGTCCTGCTTCAGTAGAGCTTCAGTAGCTTAGCGGCAGCACGATCTGTAGTCTGACATCATCTCATAGTGTCTCAGGATGAGATCATCCCATCTAACTACTGAACTTACTCATTCCACCGAGCAGTGTGTGTGTGTGTGTGTGCGCGCAAAATGGAGTGTGTATAAGTTTAGTGAATATATGAAGTGAGTTTGTGCTCGTGCAGGTGTCTGCTGCAGGACAATTAGATTAGAGGTGAAATCCTCTACAGGGTGATCTAATTGGAGCGGAAGGACTTTTACTAGCATTGATTTTGACAGGCACGGCTCTGGTTTCGAGGGGAAACAAAGCAACTACACCCACAGGACGTGAGGCAAAGCGCAAACCCTTTTCCTCTCGGCTATGGAACGGTTGGGCTTGAATAGTTTACAGCTCAGATGAAACTGGGATAAATGGTTTATGTCTGCACTGAAGCTGCATAAACAGAAACCACAAGACAAACAATTACTACAGCAATATTTTGAAGTTGCCTTGTTTACTGCACAGACTTTGGTTTCTGCTTGTTACTCTTGTCAAAGGACAGCCGTCTGAAACAGTCTGTTACCATGGGAACAGCGAACTGAGGAGTATAGTGAAAAAGAAATGAATGACTGCCAGAGAAAGTGTGTCTCTGCATCTGTGCTCATGTGTGCAGCCTCAAGTATGATATACATGTGAAAATCATATATTACGATACATCTGCATTTTAAATGTGTTTAAAGGAGGCTGTTAGACACAGTCCCCTACAGATACTAATGTGATACCAATACAATCCTTATGGAGAACTGTCTTAGTTCTTAAGTGAGCAAAGGCTTTAATGCAGCTGCCCGAGCCCCAAAGAGCAGATCCAAAGATCCACACAGTAAGTATTAGGTACTTCAAAGCTTGTATC
The DNA here is from genome assembly GCA_034779795.1 of Ctenopoma multispine. NCBI lineage: Eukaryota > Metazoa > Chordata > Actinopteri > Anabantiformes > Anabantidae > Ctenopoma > Ctenopoma multispine. The sequence goes on from JAUYWH010000016.1 coordinate 3,444,652, forward strand.
AAAGGCAAGGCTGCTGCAATGATTACATTTCTCTCTGTGAGTGTAGTCAGCTACAGCCCCGCCAAAAAACTGGAATAACAAGGTCAAATCTTTTCTGTTTTCTGTACACAGGCGACATGCAGGTTTAAAATCAACCATTCACTTAGATGTATTAAACAATGTAACACTGAACATAACAGCTTTTGTTGTTGAAAAATGATCAAACAAAATGAGCCATCTAAAGAACATCAGCAAGGCATTTTGAATCTCAGATAAGAGGGAACAATAAAAAAAAACTCTTTCACAAACACAAAAATTAAGCTCTACCAAAGTGATGGAAAGCTAAAGAAATCCTAAATTATACAATATCATCTGTGAAGCATGGTGGAGGTAGCGTCATGGCCTGGGCTTACATGGCTGCTTCTGGATGAGACTCACTAATCATTGCTGATGATGTAACTGATATTGGTAGAAACAGGATGGATTCAGAGGTGTACAGAAACATGTTGTCTGGTAGTTTACAGAGCATCTAAACTAACTGGGAGAATCTTCATCATGCAGTAAAACAATGTTTCAAAACATGCAACCAACAATTTGATGATGTTGATGAATTAGAGTATTGATGTAGTTATTGCAAACCAAGTACATGCAACCAAATAAGTTTGATTTATTTTAAAACTGTCTAATACTTCAGCTCACTGAAAATGTGGGTTCTCTCTTTTATCTCATATTCATCTCTATCTTAAACCCTTTGTTGTACAGGAAACACAAATGACTTGACCTGGCATGTAGCACATTGCGCATGTAGATTTGTGTTTCAGATTGGATGAGGTGCAGATTTAAAAAAACAAAACCCATAAAAATTCATAATGACCCATCCTTGTGGTTCTGTGGGAAGACTCTCTCGTACCTAATGTGTGACAGAAGAATGGTAGCCCACGAATGTGTGGCACCATATTTATGCTCCATTCGTGCCATCTTCTGCCCAGTCGCAGTCACGTTTCTTTGGATACAAGTTAGGTATGAGTGTAGCTGACACTCAAAACAGCAGCTGCTCAAAATTATTAGGTACAGTACATAACATAACCACTGAGATCACTGTCTTATCCCAGTAGTGTATTTACTACTGATCTGGCCTTTCATGATGGCTCCTTATCCAACATTCGGGTTGAGAAAGTGTTGAGGTCAAGATTGAGGTGCACCAAGTTTCTTTTCTAAAGTGTGTACACATGCTGAGATGATTTTATTGGATTTCCATTCTCTCTATGTGCTGCAGATGCCAAACACAGGGGTAATGTGTGTGTGTGTGTGTGCAACAGTATGCAAAGACACATGTCCCTGTGCAGCAGGGATCAGGGGTGAGACGGGGTGACAGTTATGAGTCTCTTGAGTGATGGATGTGGTGTACGGGTCAGTGAGGATGAGGCATGACCCAAAGACGCTGTTGATATAATGATTTTCTCTTAACATGTTGCTCTTTCTGTGGCCTCACTGGTGTACTTTCTGTGTTTTTAAAGTTGTTATTATGATGTGAAAAGTAACAGGAAGACATTGTTAATTTAGGTGTTTTCACTGAACATACTGATTGGGATTCTTTTCCCACCATGCCTTGATGTCATTTTCTTTCTCCATATCCCATCACAAAGCTGGTACATGAATTATTATATGCTACATCAACACTGAAGGAGGGTTAAAAGTAAACTCCTTCTTTTTGCTTAGTGTCTAAATGCAACAAAACCTCTATTTCATTTATTGTAAATGATGAAACTAGTTTTATATGGGTACCAAAGTGTGTTAATTAAATTAAAGATAGGACATATTTATTGTAATTTTAATGTATATTAAGGAGCATTCTGAAACAAAAAGTGTTGTCAGAGTAAAACTAACTTTAACTGAACTTTTGTTCCTTTTGTGTTGTTCAGAAGATTACAACATCATTATTTTCTGGACTAGCTGGTGTAAATGTTAGAACCACTGCCATACGATGTGTTAAACTGAAGTGAATTACACATGCAGTGCTCTGTCACCCTCTGCTGCCTGGAAAAACAGATGACTGTGTTTTCTTCAACCACTGCTTACTTCATTATGCAGACAATGATCAATGATCTGAACTTCCTGCAACTGTAATTACAGCATCCACTACACAAATAATACCTAATGTAATATTCTGTTGTATTCAGTCAAAACTCTGAAAAGGACTACAGTGATTTTAGCCACATTTAATAAAATGAAAATTGATTGCTTGGACAAAGTGTGTTCTATAATGTGTTAACTTAAAGTTGCCAAATCTGAATTCAAAAATTGTCAGAGTCACTGTTTAGGCTGCTGTCTTCACTATTAAAATTGTAGTTGTTGTAGCATATGAGAATACTAACCCACTTTCTCAGTGAAACCAGCATATCCATATGGACGCCATATGGACTCAGGCTTTCCTGTGTATTTACAAATAAATCAGATGTAGTTCTTTTTATTAGGAAAGTAAAGCAAAGAAGGGTTAATCTATGTCAATCTTGTGATGGATTCTCCTCTTTTTCTCAAGTTTTTAAGGGAGCACGTAATATCTCTTTTTTGTCTAAAAACATTTTCCTTGCATTGCATGATGGGAAACCAGAAACAGAGTTGGCAAGTTTGTTTTCATCTGGCAGTGTATCACTAAATAAATGGAAGAAAAACAAAATATAATAATGAAAAATAATAAATATAGAGTACGTGAGATAAGTAAATGTGTCAGGGAATAATGTTTAGTTCTTGTGTGTTTTCTGCTTCTGTATTTAGTTGCTGTTCACACCCATGTATGTGTCTTATAATGCTAATACTTTTGCTCTGGCTATTATCCAGTTGACAGTGACAGACCAACCAGCACCTACACCCTCCTCCTGCAAGTTCCTGGAACTTGATTTAGCAGGAGGGGATTTAGCTCTCAGACCTTATGTGAAATAAAAACAGAACCTGAACCAGAGGTTAAAGATTAGTTCCAGATTACAAACATCTAATTCGGCTGTCGTTTTGAAGTGACTTCAACACTGAGAGTTGTTGGCAGGTTAGTGGGTTTAACATGATAACTACATGTGTACTGTATGTTAATCAATGAGACTAATCAGCTAAGAAGAAAGCAACCCTTCTGTATGTTTGTCTCCGTGTGTGACTGAGTGTCTCGTGATACTCTCAAGAGGTGTGTGATGTGGTTTAAAAGGGCAGATTGGTGAAAGGCTAGCAGACAGACGCGTCCCCGTCGAGACGCTTATCTTTGTTCTCCGCTCTGCGACCAAGAGAACGAGTGACCTCTGAGCAGCGGGGCAGCGAGAGGAAGATAAAAAAACAGTCTGAGGAAATACACAAAAAAATAATAATAGGAAAAAGAAACAAAAGAAATACAAGTTACATCAAAATCTCCACATACTTACATACACACACATACACACATACCTTCCGCCCTGGCTCCAACTATCAAACACAACAAACTGAGCTGTCAAAGTGTTTCCCCCCACCTGTTTAATAAATGGCCTCAGCCTCTCCCTAATGTAACAAAGGCATATTTGAAGCCACATTTAGAAACGCATCCAGGTGGTGACCCTCTGAACAAACAAAGAGTCAGGGTCACACTGTGTCAACCTTTGACCCACTGTGACAAATAGGTTTATTTCTCTCTTCGGGGCTACTGTCAAGGTTCATTTAACAAAATTTACCCCCCATTTAAGGCTACTGTTAACCCCTCGCCTAGTGGCTGTGAGGGAATTCTGGTGTTAAACCCCTGTGGTGATAAGCAGTGAAGTGAGAGGAAGTTTGGGAATTATATCTTTGTTTAGTGAGTTATGTAATGGTGAATATTAAAGCTGCTCCAGTCAATATTTTCATTACAATTAACAATTGTAACAATAATAACAATCAATATTATATTATTTACACTGGTTCAAATTACTATGTGTAAAGTGAAAATTCTGGGTTCTAGTGACTCACAAATAATTATTACCTGACTTTACTTTCCACTGAGCTCTAAGGATTATCTGTAGTCATTGAGCTCATTGTTTAGGCTTGATGTCCCATGACTTTACTGTATTGGTTTGGTCTCGCCACTTTCCTTAGCGCCATTTCCACTGGTGGCACACAGCTGTTTTCAGTAAAAAGCCTCTGTCAATCCTATTGTCGCTTCCCGTTCCACACTGAGGTTGGAGAACAAAGTTAGCAGCCAGCTAGTGAAGAGTAGTTAGAGCCACACATCTCCTTAAAATAATTGGTACTATTTTGATATTGTAGCAGAGGCATTGATTTAACTTTCCATTACTCGCCACTATTACTGTACATTGCATTTATTACCCACCACTGTATTTTAATGTCATATTAACTGCTAATTGTTAATCTTGATTATAACAAAATAATATGTTATTATGATGTCTGCACTGGCTATTATAGCTTTGTGGTGTGACGTTGCATCCTGTCTGCATGCCACACATTTTACCAGTAAATCAGATGCAGTAAATTAGCTTTCGTCTTAGTCTGAAAGCAGATACGTAGCTAGGAAAACATACAAATATTAATATGAACCATCATAGGTTGGTCTATTTTGAGTTAGGTTAAAATACTGTAGAGACATGTAAAAGAGATGCATGATGCACTAAGAATGAAAAAATAACATTAAAAGAGGAAAGAACAAAAGAAACAAACTAATCCCCTATGCATGTTTTTCTCCTCTCTTTGTTCTTCTGTCTGTACTAAAAATGTTGTTTTCAAGGGACTCAGCAGGAAATGCTGGGAGGTTATCAGCAGCTTCAGTGCTTGGCTTCATTTTAAATGTTCTGCCAAAGAAGTATACTGACGTTACAGTTTCTTAAAAAATCTATAGCTCATTTCATCTCCCAAAATCAACTTGTACTGTTTTTTATACATGGAACTGCTTCATTTCTGTTTAGTCATGTGGTTTGAGTTTATCAGGCTTCTATAGCTGGTGGCTAAATGGAGGAAATTAACCTACTATAATGTCGGGGTACAAAAATATATCAGATGTTGTTTCATAATGTTGAAGTCTATCCAAGTGATACCTGATTGTATTCACTACATTTAGTTCCTGTGAGAAAACACATACAGTGAATATGCTAAAAACTATGAATGCAGACAGAGTAAGGCTTTATAGATTTAAAAATGGGTTCATACTGTTGTCATGGATAAGAAGCATAGACAGAACATACATTTTCAACATCATATAAAAGGATAATTCACGTTGAACTGTAATGATATTACATGAGGTTATGAAAAACAATTACCTGTGTCACTGTTTAAAATTCATAGGAATTTGGCAAAACGGCCTCAACACACCCTTCTGCATTAGTTCAGGCTATTCGTTGGCCTTGAAACACAGATGTGTGCTTATGGAAAAGTGAATTCCTCCCTCTGATCCAGACGCCCGATGGCTGACCACAACACGCTCATAAACCAAGCCCAGACCTCTGCCACACCTTTGATCACCTTCCACCTTGAAGAACTGCCTCGCATTCATCACCACTTTAAAGGAGATCTGATGATCCGCTGCATTCCTCACGTGTTCCATGATAGTATCTTCTTAGAAGCACTTGGTATTGCTCAGTGTTCCTGCCCAAACACTCAACCATGGTATGACAAAGATTTTTCCACTATGGAAAACAATGTTGTCTCTTATTCAGTGAGAAAACAGTTTCAGAGATGACAAGTCTACAATAACTATTATTTTCATCAAAACCTAAAGCTGCACTACTTGATATATTAACAAAAGAAAACAACTGCAAATGTGTTTTAAAGGATGGTATAAAAAAATCATTGAATGTAGCTCAAAAGCTCAGTGAAAAGTATTTAAAATGATTTCTTGACTGAACAAAATGTTCACTTTTGACCTATGACTCCACTTTGGCTCTTTCAGTAAATTCCCCTGTGTGTCTCTCTTAACATCTGAGATCTTACCTTTACAGGTCCCCGGCTGCTGCGTCCCCAGCGGAACCATTTAAAAGCAGGAAGGACGGAGGCTTTCTTCCACTTAGAGGCCTCCTGCTCTCTTGCCTCTTTTTCCTTTAAATCACAGCAGCAGGACCTGCAGGGGGCAGAGAGGAACATAAAATACTGCAGCTCTAACACGCATGAGAGACTGTGACGGTGTCACTCAGTACAGGAGGGCTGCTGCTGCAAGCTGAGGCACAACAGATCCAGATGAATAAATGGATGAGGGGATGGATACCCCCTCTGAGTCTGACACATGCAGGGGAAAAAAAGGGGAAAGACGAGGAACTGTTAACTAATCCTCTATTCAAACAGTCACTTTATCGTACTAGTAAAGTAGATCTATGAATGACTATAAGAAAGTTCAAATCTGCAAGTGTGGGTAATGTTGGCAGACTTTAAGGCTAATTACTATACAACGAGTTCAACAGAAAACATAACCTTATAAAATACTATAACGTTTAACCTGATAGTATCGGCACTGTCCTGATCGGCCTTCTCATGTGTTTCTCTGAAGAACAAAAGAAAAACACTTAAACTCACTGGCAAACGCTGCCTGGCCCAGGTCTGGTTTGAATCATCTTCAAAAACACACCACTCACGCTTCCCTGAACCTCACCGAGACTTTAGCATAAGTGGTTCGCTGCGTTTTGTTTTTAAAGGCTGATAATTCATTTTCTCCTTTCTGCCTCCTTTCACCAGGCCGTTAAACGCTCTAGGACAGATATGGCAATCAATTAGGACAGGAGCAGCAACACGGACAGGACAGTGTACGTGAGTGCTAAAAGACTTACCGCCCCTCAGGCATTACAGTAAAGCCCAGACACCTGGCTCACAGTGAAGGACAAAAGCATGCAGACTTGAAACACCAATGACAGGTTCATATGGTTTCAGTTTAACCTGCTGCACAGATGATTTGAACGCAGTGAGGAGCAACTGCAGCAGTGACTAACCTAAATCATGACTAGACATGACATAAATAAAAGGTTAAAATATGATAATGACGCTCATAATATGATTTCATTTGCATTGGAAGTGTCTCTTATAGACTGACAACGCTGGTCAGTCCACTACTTTGGACCACCTTAGGCTCCCACTGTCGATCAGCAGCCTGACCACTGCATTAGAAAATAAGAGCAGAAAACACAAGCAATCTGTGTTGCTTAATTACAGTTCTTGTGGTACCAAAGTGTTATCTTTGTAGCCTTCGTAGCCTACATGTACATCAGTGGTAGTGGTAGTGTGTGCCAGGAGGCCGTGACGCGAAATGTACCAGTGATGTTGGCAGGATCTTTAACAACCTATAGTAATTTACTGTTAAGTGAAGGACACACTTCATACTACATTTAGAAAATGGTAACTAAAAGACAACACTACTATTCTTAGACCCTGAAAACTGACATATTGTAGATTCAAGGTTTTCACCTGACATAACTATCAAGTGACTGCCCCCAAAAAACGTGAATAAGTCTGTTATTCATACTGTCACCATGGCAGCTCAGAGGAAGTGTGGAAGGATTATACTGCACTGCAGGGAGTGTTTTTTTTTTATTGGCGAGAGGCCTAGTAGGGCCTAGTGTGAAATGTGTCGGCGTGTGCGTGTTTAACAAGTGTATCACGGAGCCTGTCAGAGCTGTTACTTTAGGTCTGGGTAAGCTTTGATGTCACTGATCCCACTATGGTGTTTTTGGAAAATGAACTTCTTCCTCAATCCACTTGATGTGGAGTATAATGCACATGACAGCCTCTCACTGCTGCTGCTGCTGACCTCCACAGCCAACAGCCAACAGCTTGCGATGCCGGAGCAGCAGGACTCCTCTTCTCGGCGCAGCAGGGAGAAGCAGCTACCGAGGCTGCAGTTGCACACTTTAATTGCCAAACTGTGCCCAAAGGCTTGAAATGAAGAGGTTCAGCTTCTCCGTCATTCCAAGTGTGAGACATAGCAAATCAGAGCTTAACAGTGATGCATCCCACCATCATATCAGACCAACAGAAGCCTTCACAGCCCTCACGTGTATGTCTAAAGTGGGGCTACTTTGAGTGATACGTTTCCCTTTATACCGTTTGACTCTAACATCCTTAACGCTGCCTGCTTCACATTTATCACTGGTCTTATCTCTGTCTGTCTAGTTTAGCCATCACCTGACACATCAACCGTGTCCAGCTGTCCTCCTCCACTACTTCCCGGCTGTGATCGTGATGTGAGTCAGTGAAACTGTTTGCTGACAGCTGAGGATTTGGGGGACGTCCAAGCTGGGATCCAATGCTCAGTTCCTGTGAGTAACTCTCTGAAGACAACACAATGAGAAACAGCCTGACAGAGTCATAATAAAGTCAGACTGAACGACTGGTGATGCTGCACAGGAGTAAAAACTGCCCACATGTGGGATCATAGACGAGTTATAGACACTTGAATTTGAAGGGCTTATGTGGACAGCTGTGGCTCAGCAGGTAGGACGTGTTGTTCACTGACCACAGGGTCAGAAGTCACCGAACCTCACTAAGTCCAGTGACGCCTCACATGGCAGTAACGTCGTCATCGAACTGTCCTGAATTGACTGAATTAGATAAAAAATTGAGTAACTCACCAGTAATGTTGACATCCTGTAGAAGGAAGTGCGTAGGTAACAGCTTGCTGCCATCTTGACAGACGTTACAAAAATAAATAGGAGGGAATGAAGAAAACTGAACTACTTAAAGCTGCAGTGATCATTTTATATTTATAATTCAGGCAAACGTACAGAAAAGTCTGTGGATGGATTTAGTGTCTTTTAGCTCAGTGTTTTTGTTTTACAGCTGGTTTAAGCTTTAAACTCTTTGAGGTATTTGACAAAATATCAAAATAATTATTTTGCTGGATACGTTCCCAGTTTAAATACATACATTTTCCACTTCTGACTTTAATCTCAGAATTCTGAGAAAATCAGAAATCTGCATTTAAACGTTCATCAGCGAATTTGGTTTTCTGAGTTGCTCAGAATATCTAGAATGGAAGCTAAATACCAAGAACTGCACAGTGTCGTAAAATGCAATATAAGACTTAAGGTAAACACACCTTAGGAATGGTGTCATATGTTAATAAAAATGCTCTTGTGCAGCTTAAATTCCTCTGTAAACAGTCGGACTGAAGGTTAGAAGCAATTGATGGCAGGTCAAGGTCAAGTAAACAAGTCAGCTGGATTCCTCCTGCTTCCTAAACAGCCGTTAGCCACTTGCTGCTGGTCTGCATCACTACCGGGATAATTAAACCTTAACAGTGATTCTACAGTTCACTTAAACATGTCTGCTTTCACAAAGACATTTTTCTTTGGTAGTAAATTAGTTAGACAAAAAAATCATCCCAATTTCTCCCATACTAAGACATACAGTAAAGCACACTCTGACATTAATCAGCTGGCCTCTGTATTTCTGCCTGTGAAAAGGGAGATTCCCAAAGTGCAGTGTGAAATTCAAAAGAAGAACTAAGGTCATGTCAAAGGAATGTTTTACCATAATATTAGGACTGTGGAAGGAGGTGCCTATTCCGTGTGTATGTTTCCCACAATCCAGTGAAGCATAGAGATAATGGAAGAGTTTGACAATGATGGACAAATGAAGGCATAAAAGTTAAAAGGGAAACATTAGTTTGCAGTAATAGATCATCTGAAGTAAAGGCGTGTACTGTTTTGAACCAGTGAACCCTTTTATTCATTCGCTTGAACCACATCAGATTCATTTGAAATGTATCCAGCGTTTGGCTGTTTGGACGTAGTGGAGTCATGGCACGGGAGCAGCTCTTGATAAGTCGAACCAGTCTGTCTGTGGTTTTCTCTGAGATAAAAGGAAAGTGTGCTCTACAGATCAGTGAGCCCTGTTTATCTCTGGCCTGTTACACAGGTCAAGGTGGCTGGTCTCCCCACACAGCACAGAGCTGCTCACACTTTCACTGAAGGAGATTTTGGTTCCTCGGTCTCCTTCGATCTCGACACACTGGCATTTGAGAGGCTGAAGAGGTTATTGTGTGAAAGTGGAGACTAGATTCCAGCTCACATCTGACGTGAGCTTTGGCGGTGGGCACTACAAACCCCAAGACTCAACCCAAAGTCTCTTTTCACCTTCTCCTCTGCAGTATGAACAGCTTTTTTCATCATGTGATGTACTGTAGTAACAGTTAAACCTTTGCTTTTCTCCAGAATTAAGTGGTCGGCTTGAAACACTGGTGTGTTGTCCTACACTACAACACTAGCCCTTCAGAACTGAATGCTACAAGTAAATGTGTTGAGAGCACTATTCATTCAGTACTATTGGTGTTTTTCCGTTCCATAAAATATCAGCTCTAGGTTTCTCTCCATCCTGTTGGCCGCTGCCTTCTGCATGCTGTCAGAGCTGTGGGCGTCGAGGACCCTGGACCAACGTATGAATGCCAGGCTTTGTACGCTGACATGCGTGGGCTGCAATCACCTCTAGTCATAGCGTTTAGGTGGAGGCGTGAGAGGGAGAAACACAGGAGTCTCCTTAGTACCACTGTATGAAACGCTTACTTTTAATAGGGAATTCCAGATTAGTGGTTCTAATTTTAAAAGATGAAATAGCTGCTCAAGTCAGTGGGAAAGTTCAAATTTAAATACAAAATACGTTGCTGTGACTGTGCGAACAAGCAGCAGCAAGTTACATTTCACCAGCCATAAGAGTGGGCCTCTTTTCAGGACGGAAAGGAAGAAGAGGGGGGCGAGGAGCAGAGAGCAGGTCCTGTGAGTGCCAGTGTTGCTACTTATCGTCAGTGTGCATATTCAGATGGCCGTATCTGTTTCAGCTAAACAGCCGTCCTCGTCATCACAGCTACACAGTAAGCGAACTCCCACGTGCCACGCCAGACCAGCGTACGTCAGTGGGGACAAAGAGAAAACAAAACTCAACAAGTAGCGGGAATCCAAAGTGAAACAGAGGTAGTGTGATGTTTGCTTTGGATGGAGTTTCACTGTAACACTGCTTCCTCTGCTGCTGAACCTGCTGCTAAAGCCAATGGGCGGTGTAGGTGGTGGTTTATAGGATGGTCTACTCCCACAAACACAAACATGCACACACAGAAAGAGACAGCAACACATTGAAACATGTTAACACTCCCTTTTTCTCCTCTCTTCCATCCTCTCTCTCTCTCTCTCTCTCTCACACAAACACACACACACACACACACACACACACACACACAAAGGAGAGCTTTCTTCTCTTAATTCCTTTGCTTTTTTTAAACACTTACTCTCACTGAAGCCGCTACTGCTGCTTCACTCTGGTTCTCTGCTACATGAGGGAATCAGTTGAACGGTCTGGTTGGGCCAAGTTCAGTCAAGCACAAGTTTGGCCCCAGAAGACATTCCCATGTAGGGAGTTTGAAAGCGAGGGCAGGGATTTGCGTTCACTTCAGTATTGTATTTTGACATTTTATAATGAGATTCATTCACTGTGCAGTTTATTGACGCAGTGAATCATATTCGTCATATGCTGTGACATTATCTTGTGTCTTTTTCCATTTTTTATTTGCTTTTTTTTTCTCTTTTTCACAGCTACCATAGCCATAATAACTATCAGTTCCCTGCTGTATTCTTCTCATTATTCAACCCAGGCCACTGTTGTTACTGCTGGAAATATAAAACATATGACATCCTGTGGGGAGTTTTCCTGAAAAAGGACCTACCTGACACCACAGTTTGGAACAACAGTGTAAATGTTTTCATGAACGGGATATTGGCAAAAACACAGCTGTGCTAAATCACTTAGCGATAGAGAGCTGAGTGTCGCAAAATGGACAATTACTATGAAAATATCACATATATCAGCTTATTAAGGAAATATTATTTGGAGAACAGACCTTGTGCTTTGACTGTGCGGATCAGGGACATGCAAAGGTCACTGTGCTTTGCTCAGGGAGAAAAACTCATCATCTGGTTGAGGAACAAGCTCTGTGTCTGCACCACCTTCCTCCTGCGGCAGACAAAACAAACCCAAGAGTAAATGCAAAACGTAGATACGGTTTCTTGTAAAAATGTGACATCCATAGATGCATACAGCAAAAACAAGCAAGTCAGACTTTAAAAAGTAGTGTAGAAGTAGAGTAAATGTCAGAACAGTCTAAAAAAAAAACACTAGCTGTTAGTTCAGACTAATGTTTTCCCAGGAGTCTCAGAGGGACGGTTCAAACGAGGGGCTGAAAACTGAAAAAGCAGCTAAATGGGCACAATAAGCAAAGCACAGATAATAAAAACTACTTAGTTTCCAACAAGAGCGAGGCTTACGTTTTTTCCCATGGGAGAGCAACATGATGGCAAAGAAGCAGCCACAGCAGTATGTGTGCAATTGAGGTGCACACATGGTAAACATTAAGCCCAAAGTAAAACAGCCATTAATGGAGAAATGGAGAAAATGTGTTGTTTTTATTTGCGCTTTGTTCGGGTTTTTTGACCACGTGTGTGAACAGTGTTGGACGGTGTCGCTTTAAAACTTTGCAGATGGTTTCTAGAACGATGGATTCTGCCCCGTTGTCTCTTTTCGTCTGCCTGGTTCTCTTCGGCCAAAAATCTCCTGATCTGGCAGAGAGTCTGAGAAAATGTCGTTTACAGCTCGGTTACAGAGCAAATTTTAAATGAAACAAAACTCGTAAAGGTTATTTTACTCAGCGCAAGCGTTGCATCAGTGTGTGTATCTTTATTATTGTATATCCATGTATATGTGTGTGCGTGTGCGTGCCGTGCTTAAATCCTCACAGTTTCTAATTCATTCTACCTCACATCCCCATAAACATCCTGCTGCAACTCCCCCGTGGTTGCGTTTATGAGCTCAGCCTCTTCAAACAAAGCCCACACAGGAGGTCAGTTTCATCTTATATGACGAGTGGGGATTCACAGCAGAGGGCACTGCAACAGTCACACAGTGTGGCATCACTGGCAGCTCTTAAACAGCTTATAAAGTGCTATAAAACAAAAGAGCTAAAATACATTAGCAGTTCACTAAAATAGAGGAAAAGTGGAGAATACACTAAATGACTGGTTTCATAGAGGCTACAGCACTTAGGAGTAAATGGATAGTTTTCATTTTCACTGTATGGCCCCTAATAATCCCCTGTCTCCTCTCAAATAAGGACAATATGATATCATTTGGATGATTTGTGGAGCACTGTGATACACACTGAGCAACTCCCTTCTACTGAGTAGAGAGAGAGTAAACATGCAGTTCTGTGTGCTGAACTTCTGAGCCCGAATTATTCTGATTCATCTCCATCTTCATAAGAGATAATACTATCCTTGTCCTCGCAAGGACCGTGCTAATGCAGGACTTGTAAGACAAACATCCCTGATGATAAGGGCCGGGGGTAATGACTATAATGACAGAGAAATGGTTTCCCCTGTGCCCCACCCGGCATCGCTGGGACACCAGGTTCAACAGAGCAGAATAGATAGATAGAAGGGGCCAAGGTCTGGGTGTTTGTTTCCTACATGTGGTGGTGATGATGAGACATTCTCTTGGGAAAATAAATGGAAGTGTGTTTGGGGGTTGGGGGTTGGGAGGTGGGACGGTTACAACAGTTTTGAAAGTAGAGTTTTTTTCTTGACATTTGAGATAGTAGGTTAGAAAAGCTGCATGAATCCATCACAATCTATTAAACAAATTCTTTAATTACTCATTTGAATAACAACAGATAAATGCATGTGAAAGGTGGTCTGTAGTAACCAAGTGGGAAGAAAGGTCTTAATGCTGGCCTCCAAGTTACTGGGAACTTCCTTTTTATTTGGTTTGCAAACTTGTTGTTAAGTGGCTGCAAAGCCACCATAACTAACAATTAGACTAATTTAAGCTTTTTAAATCTTGTGACTACAGTACAAAGTTAGCATTAGTGTTGATGGGAGGTTTGTCTATGCTTCTCATTCAACTGAGATTGTGTAAATGCAGCATTAGCAGCTAATTAACCACATTTCCCTCAGTGGGAAAAACTGAAACACAAATAAAAAAAGATATTAAACTTTTTACCAAAAACATGTTGTTTGCTGCGTGTTTGTCACATGAACATTACAAGGTGATAAAAGGTCAGTTTTGTTTTTGTCCACACGTGGCTGGTAAGGTCAAAGAACTTTTAACAGATCATTTTGGTCATTTTCTAAATTCATTATATTTTCAACAATCTCCATGAGAACAATGAATTGCCCCTCCTCCATCTGCCTGCAACTTGGATTAGCCGATTTTTGTTAATTCAAAACCAAATGCTGAACAATTTTTTGACCATGCAGAATGAAGGGGGTTGGTTGATTAATTTAGAAAACAAAAAAAGTTATCCATTATCATTTTGTAGCATGGTCTCAGCCAAGTAACTAAAGTACATGACACAAATGGATGGAAAATGAATTATTAATTGTTAACAGAATGTGCCCGACCACCACAGCGGCCGTCAGCAGGATTAAAGAAATGCAACAGAGCATTCTGTCATCCAAGCAGAGCTGTAATAGCTTGATTGTGGTCCAACAGCACAGCTCAGGTTATTATGTATCATTACTGTGGGATATAAGTCGGGCTCCAAGTCTTGTCCAGGTCTTGGCATCGTAAAGAATTCCTGTCACAACACAGAGGTGAATCAGTGAAGCTTCAGACTTGAAGTGTTTCATAACAGAGGTAAAGGAACCTGCATTTTGCGAGAGGTTACAGCAAGAATTAATGTATTTACATTGGCTTTTTCTATGTGAATGTGCTGTTGCTAATTGTTTCCTATGCACCTGAAGCTTTTGACTCATGGAAGCAATGAAAGGACTCACCGTGGTCACACTTAAATTTATGTTTTGTTTGCCTTCGTCTGACAAGAAGTGGGCTTTAAACTAAGGAACTTTTTTGTTGGAGGACTATAAAAGAGTCAAGATATGTTTCAGAAACAGTGGCTCCTGCAGGGTCTGTAAAGTCTGGAAAAGCTCGAAGGTACTTTGTGTGTGAGGCACCTGAGTTTGCTTAGCGCTGCAGTGTGTTTGCTGCACGCACACTACAGTGTGTGTCAGAATGAGTGTACGCAGTCTTGGAAGTTGCTCTGCATGTGGCCTAGGCACTTAATGACTCAAAAGAAATAAAATCAGTCATGAGTCCAGAGCTTGACTGAAGCATGACACAAGTACACTCCAAGAACAACTCCCCCGAGGCTCCAGTCTTTTTGGTGCAGCAGAGCATACCACACCAGAAGAGGCATCTTAAAGGTTCCTCTAAAGTGCGAAATAACAACTGGGGGTCTCCCATAATAGTTAAAGCAAACAAAACACAGTGACCTACACAAATGTGAAATACAGGCTAAACCTCGAAGAATGTCAACATGGCATCCACAGTATCAGAAATATGTGCCGGTCAAACACCACACACAGGCTAGATAAAGGCTTTGAGGAAGCAGAAGGAGTAGATAGAAAGGGAATGGGACAAGTAGGAAGAATAGAAGAAGCACAGAATTCAGACTTCTATACTAACAGTTCAGAGGAATGGTGCTCTCATCAACACACATTGCCTTTTGCTACAACAGAAAGACTTGTTGTTTGTTTAGTTGTGTATATCCTAATCCTGCCTATTTATAATGGCAGAGATACAGTGGTCCCCCCTGCAGGAATGTTAATCTTTTCAAGGGCTTTGCTCAAGAGTCCAGTGGCCCAGCCAGCGAACACCACACAGGGCCGATCCAAGCACATCCCGATGCAAACTGGCTCTTTAGGGAAGATGCAATTAATCTAAAGCCACAGGAAAGGAAAGAAATGTCGTCCAGTTGCATTTTTTAAAGGCAGCCTCATACTGTAACCACATAAACCCGACAAAAGTGCCAGAAATTCCAGTGAAGTGAAGCTAGCTGTGAGGAAGGAAAGCAGAAGAGGCCTCATCAGCAAGTTTTACCCTCCAGCATCAGCAGGAGAAAATAAAGCAGAAAGGATTGGCATGTCACAGTGTTTCAGGACCAGAGAGGGGTCACACTACGTGGACCCTGAGACATTTAAGTTGCCTGTTTATGCTTAATTTAGGACACTGGTGTCCAATCCTGGTCCTTGAGGTTCCTGACTGAACACACCTGACCCAGGTAATCAGCAGTGGGTAGGACAGTGACAGCTGGAAAACAAGCAGGACAGTGGAACAAGGAATGAGGGATAAGGAATTGATTTTGCACCCAGCCTTATATAGTGTGTTTAAAGAGAAAGCGATCTCATGTGCAGAAGGTGGAACAGATATGTTCAGATTTTAACCCTCAGGGGCTTTGGCAAATGTCTACTAAGTACAAAGCACTCCTTTCTTACTTTTATTAATATATGGAATGATGTGGTGTTAAGACAGTTCAGACATGCTTCATTCACTCAGCTGAACTTTGTTTTCCTTTATTTTAAGTTGGGGGATTTCCACGGATACAATGCAACTGCTATCTGCTGCATCTGTTTTAGCATCATTATCTTCCTATTTCAGGATAAATGGAATTTAAAATTAGTAAATTGCTTGAAAAACTTCTCTAACCTGATAAAATATGTTAAGCTTCCGCGGCAGATACTGTAAGCCAGCGACACCTCTCACTGAATCGCACACAAGCTCATAATGCTCTTAAATTCCAACTAGTACTAATTTCCACATCTGATTCTGGAAATGATACATATTAATCTTGGAAGTGTTTGCTTTCAGAGAAGGAAGCAATTTAGGGGAGGAATCTGGCTTAAATCTAGCAGGGTGTATCTGTCTGTTTGACATGCTTACTCATGATTTATAATAAACAAAGAGGGCGTGTGGGTGATAATTTGTGTGTTCCAACACGACGAACGCCATCCCTCTTCACAGCCATCGACATTTCTTTCAGCTGACCCAAAGTCAGATTTGTCTTGGATCTGGTTTGTGTCGTGCTTCGCGTGGTTTGTGAGGTCTCTCATCCATTCTCGGTCTTCTCACTTACACCGCTGCCTGGCCAGCATTGCACGCCAGCCGCGGCGCGCTGAAAAGGTCCAGTCACCATGTCGCAGCCTGCAGCTACACTCAATGGGCTAAAAAACTTTAAGAGAAAAGTACAGTGGGCCACATGTCAACAAGTTTCCAGTTTGCTTCATATGTTCAAATTGTTGGCAGTCATGCTAATGCTTTGTTTCGCCAAACGTTCTGACATGTGCGTGCTGGTTATCCACTTTACAAGAGTGATAATTTTATGTGTCTGCCTCAACTTCTAGATTGATAGTGATGGTGAGTGCCCAGCGAAAGTCCACATAAACCAAGACAAACATAGCAATCATTGAACAAATGTGCCACATCTGCAGCTAATATACAACAGACCTGAGGCATGCTTAAAGTACATACATGTTACCAGGTATCTGTTTTGAGTCGTGCATGTACAGGTAATGGCTGCATGTTTCTCATCCTCCTCAGGATGCCTGGCTATGCTCTCAGGGAGTAGGGAGTCTGTGACAGAGCAGCTGGGAGCTCATTAGTGGACAGTTGGGAGGACCTAGGAGCCGAGCATTCCTACAGTCTTCATTGAGTAAAAAATGCTGAATTAAACTTGCAGAACAAGGTAACTGTAGGAAAAGTAAATAACCCCCTACAACGGTTCTCACGAAAGTTGGTCATGAAGAAAAAGAAAGTTTTCAGTGCTCTCTGAACATGAATGAACAAACTGAAAAAGCAACCAGGTTTTGTCTTCCTGTTTAGTGTTGATGTGAAAGAAGTCACTGTCTCACTGGAGTTCAGCAAGCGTGCCTGAACGGGATCTGTTCTACTGTACTTCGTTTACTGAAAATGAGCTGGAATGTAAAGTGACTTTTGGTTCCAGGACAGCACCTGACACAACTGAACTGCTGAGATTGCAGAAGTCTATTTTTAAATTTTTGGCACACGAGCTACATTTGGAAGCAGATAATGACAGGAAAGAGGTGGAAGGGGGAAATGAAGTGCAGTGTAAATCATGGCATGAAGTCAAACTCTCTTCTTGCTCTGGGAGTACTACAGCATCAATCACACTTCGAGCACAGTCTCTTTATCCAGAGGATAAGGAGTTGCTGCTACGTGTTGTGTGTTTGGGCGTGAGTCTGACCCATTAGTCGGACTTCTCTGATTAAAATCTGCCACAGTGATCAAAAGGAAAGGAGGGTAGATAGATTCAATGTGACCTTTGGAAGAACACTCAACACTATCTTCTATTTACAACTGAGCAGTGGACTGTATCAGCAACAAGACTCATTCAGAATTCATGAGTTTTGGAACTTGGCTCGGTGTGAGATGACTGAAATGGTTCATGACTTAGTTTTAGCAGTTTTAGTTCTCTCGTTTAGCTCAGTAAAGCTCATTATCTTAAACGCTAGGAAATGAGCGTTCAGTTTGCTGTTATAATGTAAATGCTACTCGTCACGTCGGTCGCTGTTTGGTAAACCTGTCTTGCTTTACGCTAACATGCCTGAAAAATCCCTGAACGTGGTCTGGAAATTTAAACATCTCCTTTTCTGTGACAAGCTGTTCTGCTGAGGAAGACCAATGGCATGACCGAAAGCTCCAGCACAGCTTTAGAAACTGGATCTTTTCTGTTACTGTAATATGCTACTTTAGAATCCCGACCCGGAGATCTCTCATCGGGTCTACGTGATGCTCAGCCACAGCTACCTCTGCTTAACAAGGCGGAGGGGGAACAGCAACAAAGGAAGTGCCAGTGTCTGATGTAAAGTTATGTTTTGAAGTACGTATGCATGCTCAGACAATTTTCTTCCTGTGCAGAATCATTCCCTGCAGCTCAGCAGAGGTGTATCAAGTATGCAAACTTAATACATGAGTATAAGTGCCCAGAAAAATACTCCACTACACTACTTTAATGTTTTACATATGTGAACGTACTAAAATTTCCTCTAAATGCTAATACACAAGTAAAAGGACTCCACTAAGAAAAGTGTATTTTTAAACAATGTTGAATTTGATGCTGTTGATGTTTAGTCCAGATTTGTTTGACAAATTCTTCATAAAACTGACAAAAAGAAAAAAGAACAACCAGCCAGGTCAAACACGGAGTTCAGCCTACATTTTCCATTGTATGTCCATTAAAAGGCTTTTGAACGGTACTGATGGGAAGTTTTCTGGAGCGTAGCTACTTGTTATTGTTGGAAAATGTTCCTCATTCATTCATTCGTCATTATTTTAATGTGAAATAGACAGTGAGATCAGTTTGAGTAGTGTGGCAGTCAAATGACTGCAGCTGTTAAAGAGAAACTTAACAGAACGAGTATGGAGAGGGAGGGAAGAGGTATTTGCATAGGGGTTCAGAGAGGGAGAGAGAGGGAGAGAGAGAGAGAGCCTGAGCTGGCATGACGGCTCTTGGAGCTCTGACAGGAAACTTTCCTCTTGTTGCTCCGCTCTTCAGCAGCAGCAGCAGCAGACAGACTCTTCGCTCCTTCAGTCCACCATCTGAAATGCACTTGACTGGACTCTGCGGGACGTTTTCATCCTGGTAAAACATGGCTCCTCATCTTCACTCACACACAGTTTGCCAGTGAGGAGAACAAACAACAAACGGGAGGAGACTGGGAACTAAATGAGACTTATTTGCTTTTAAAAGCCTCCGTGGACTTAATGATGGAGACGCTCATTTACCTGCTCGCCCTCATGTTAACCCGGGTTTCTTCTGGACTCGGATACGCGGAGTCCACCGTTCAGACGGGACAGAGGGCGGCGAGCAGACACAGGTAGGGTCGACATGCGCAGGATTACGCGTGCGTAACTG
The DNA here is from genome assembly GCA_034779795.1 of Ctenopoma multispine. NCBI lineage: Eukaryota > Metazoa > Chordata > Actinopteri > Anabantiformes > Anabantidae > Ctenopoma > Ctenopoma multispine. Next base: position 3,464,300 of record JAUYWH010000016.1, read on the forward strand.
TCATTAACCTGTTCCGAGCTGCACTCACAAAACGTCATTTAAAAAAACTAAAGGGTTTTAATGGTTTTGAGGTTCACCTACTAAACTGCGACTCTTTTGTGGATCCCAAAGTGAGGTTCAAGGACCTTCAGGGGCCCGTGTGGGGATTTCGGCACAATAACACATCAGCCAATCAAATGATTAGAGATCCCTTTCCCAAATGGGAATGTTTGCTGTATGTTTGTCTTTTGCACCGTGAGTTTGACAGAAAATGCTATTTTAAGACTTCACTTTGATTTTTTAAAAATCTTTTTCTAGCATTTTATGGTCTATCAATTGATAAAAAAATAATCAAGAATGAAAAATAATTAGAGCTTGCAGGCCTGAAATAATTTCTAATTAGATTCTAATTAGATTCCTAATTACTTTAAGAATAACCAACAAAGCTCTTCCTGCATGAGGCCAGGACAAACCTCTGACAGGTACATTTTCTCTAATCACTATGAATTATAATTTCCTTAATAAATGTGTCTCTTTAATATGAAAATATGACCATAGCAGCCCTTGCCGAAGTCATCAGGGTGTAAATTCTCACTTATTGGTGATTTGTCTCTTACTTGGCAGGAGCCCTGCTTGAGTGGGGGTGGTGGGTGATTCAGAGGGCCCAGAGTTTGACATGGTTCAAAGGGATTAAAGATATTTACTATTTCAGGGCCCCAAGTGAAAACTTTTCAGGGGGCCCTGAATCTCTTCACTGTCAGCCTCGTTGGAGGGGAATTTATCATCCTGGCAAACAGCATCCTGCAGTCATGCAGAGGTGAACGGGCTGAGCGAGCACGCTCCCTCCTACAGATGCTGGATCAGTGTTTGAGCTGCTACCACCTTGCCCTCCTCTAACACTGTCAGTGAGCCAACGCATGCATGTTTTTACTGCACTGTTGCTGCCCCAGAGTGTGTTATTAGCATCTAATTGAGCTTCTGCCTGAGGGGCCCGTGTGTGGACAACTCCCCTGCCTCTGCAGACAGATGTGTGTGACTTGTTTGTGTGCCTGTAAGTGAATGAAAGCGGAAGTTTTGGGAAGTTTGATTACGTAGGTGTGTGTGCATGTGTGTGACTAAAAAGGAATGAATGACAGATCTATCACATGTGGTATGTGAGTACATGCCTGCATGTGTTTGTACTTAGCGCATGTTTAGAAGTGTGTGTATGCTAGCAAGCCGGGCTTCTGGGAGTTGAGCTTCTGCAATATGAGCTTCCTTCAGGTCTCTCCCCACATCAGAGCAAAGTTTGCTGCTGTATCTGCCTCAGGGATGAGAGATGTGGACGGTCGGCCTCTCTGTTGGTGGATGTTGATGGTGAGCTGTTGGCTGCTGTGAATGAGAAGAAGAAAGAGGTGAAAAGGTTTATTGATGAAGGGAAAGTGAGAGATGAGAAATATCTCTCACTATCTCTCAGATAAGAAAACAACACAAAAATAAGGGCAAGACAAAAGAAAAGAGACAAGAGGGCACAAGTGAGCGGGCGTGGCGAGAGGATGAAGGAGGAGGAGTGACATGACAGGAGAAAAGGCAGATTGACGGGAAAGAGAGGGGCTTGGGTCCTTAAACGCCTCACCCCTGCTGAAACAAATAGGCTGTGGCGGAGTCAGTGTGGCTGGTCTGTGACAGACACACACACACAACACACACACTATCAAAGTGACGCATCGGGGAGAAGAATGCGCCGGCCTGTGGCCATGAGGCATGCCCTCCTGACACCTCTTTGAACTCAACTGATCTGTTTTGACAGATGTGTGAAGTATTCCATAAGTGGTAAAGGCTGTTGAATGGACCTAAGACATCCAGCAGGAGTCTCTCCGAGGGTTCAAGAGGACCCAGAGCTGCCTGACACATCTCCTGCCAAAATGTCAGACTTACATATCGTCGGCTCATCTGCACACAGACAGAGAGAAGAGAGAAGGAACAGTGGGGCTGATGCATCTATGTAGATGAAGGTGGTCGACTGATCTGTTGTGGTTCACGTAGAGTTTAAAGGACAAGAGCAGGCACACAGCATCGCAGTCTGTCATTCATCATACTTACCTTCTTTACATTAGCCGGCCTCACTACAGAAGGTCATAAAGATAGACAAATGTAGTGTACTCATATTCGCTCTGGAGTTCCACATGTTGTGTTGACATGGATGCAGTTTCAGTGGAACAATGCCCCCTAGCACCATATACTGCATTTCACAGTCCTATTTCCTGCTAGCTTGAACATTACAGCCACAGATGCGCTCATAAAATATGTTACAGTAAGAATGTCGAAACCACAAAATCACCAGATGGTGGAAGATCTTAGAAAACATCGTGTGACTGTAAAGTTACAATAAACATTACGTATACTGACCGGGGAAGGATTATTAAAGACAATCAAAGATGGCACAGGACTTCCTACTTAACAAAATGATGTGATGTTCACGATTTCACATGATATTTGATAGAAGCCATTTCACTTTAGTACAATCCTGGTAAAAGATCTGTAAAAAAGGAGAAGAAGCTTTGACTACTACTATTTATTTCTTCATCTTGTGTATAATTAATAAAGATGGAGTTTTGCTGTGAGAGAACATAGAGATCTTTGTACTGCTGCCATTTGGCACCAACATTTAAGAACCACAAGGAAAAAAAACTAAAGAAAAAGAGGCAGATGTTTGTTCTTCTTCTCTTCTACTCTGTCACTGACCCTTTCTATTTCCATTTCTGTCTCGGTCTAAAAATAGTAGAAGACCAGCAGCACTTAGTTCATGCCTCTGTCAAAAGGAATGTGGGGAAACATCAGATACTCCGTCACCTTCACACTTTGTAACGATGATAGGTTTGGGATTTAAGTGTAGTTTAAAGCTAAAAGAAGTGAAAGAATGAGAGCTGCAGTATCGGGATCTGAACTTCAGAATATTAGATTCTGCTCTGCAGTTCTTGACTCTGTGGACGGTTGTGTTGCTCTGTCGACCAGTTGGTTCGGACTCAAATATCTCAACGATTATTGGATGGATTTTTACCCTGGGACCACCACGAAGTTGAACTTTGTGCTATTTAGTGAAATGTCTCAACTTTCATTTGATGTATTTCTCTGCAATTTACTATGTATATGTACACCCCGCTCCCTCCCCAGGGTGAATGTACTTTGTTGATCTTATTTTTCTCGTATTGCCATAGTCAGGACAGATTTTTTATTTGTTCAGTCGATTTCCTGGGTTCCTGTTGACAGTGATGTTCCCATCGGCCTCAGCCATAAACATACTAAACTAAGCTGATGATGTGGAAAAACATCAAACCGTACCTCTCACGTATTATCTACACAGTGATGACTCTCGTGACAATCCCCCCAAAATCAGTCCATGGCCACCGTGTCTAGTTTAGGTGTTTTCATTAAACTGAATTTAGAAATGGCTGCTCCAAACTAGGCTACCAAGAGCATTTTATTGTGACTCCAATTTAGGTTTAATACATGAGAGGCACAAGCTGGGGTCTGGTAAGCTCTGCAGAGTCACTGTGAGCATGTTAATATTAGCCTTTAGATCAAGTAGGTGCAGCCTCACAAGCTGCTAGTATGGCTGTTTGCTTGCCTCTGAATCTACAAAACATCATTGTGGAACACATTTCAGGGAACTATATATTTCCCACAGTGCACTGCTACATGAAGAAAACAATAGTGACGGCATACCAAAATGCAGCACTGTCTCTCTCCAGGCAATTAGACTGACACAGGACTTTGATCAAACCTTGGAAAGTATCCAGATTCACTTCATCTGTGTGGTTTTCTGCTTTCTGCTAATTAGGCCAGTAAGTAAATCTCATTATATATGGGAATGCAAATGTGGGAAAAGGGACCCTTTCTAGTCACAGCCATTGTAATCTAATTACCATAGTTCCCAGCATGCATAGCAATTCAGAAAGCCCTCTTTACCTTGTTTAGCTACAGTTACAGAACGGTGATGCTCGCTGAACAAATGGAAGAACACGACAACACATTTAACCACCGAACTCATGTTTATGGTTTGGAGTAGCTAATAAAGTTTAACCAGACTATTTTGGGCAACTGCAATTTTAAGGCTTTGAAGAGACTTTACATTTCAAACACACACCTCCATAAATGGCTAAAATTCAAGTGAGCCACAAAAAAACCTTGCAGATCTCTGAGTAATAATGTTAAAGCAAATGGCAGCATCATGGACTTTCTCTGTGTATCATTGTGACCGCCAGGCTAAACAATCAGAGAGGAGTTTACACAGTCATGCTGGCCCTTGATGCTGGAACCACTCTAAAGAGAAAAATGTGTGTGTTTGTGTGTGTGTGTGTGTGTGTGTGTGTGTGTGTTTAAAACAGAGCAGAGAGACACTTGCGTGTGTGTGTGTCTGCCATTACGAGTGTTTGTCTGTCGGCATACGATCACCCAAGCATGAGTGAGTGCACTCGAGAGTGTGTGTGTTGTCGTCTGTGTGCTTTTCGGTGTGTGTGTACAGGGCGATACCTTTACAAGGACATTTGAGAAGTGCTTGACCTCTGGGTCACAGTTCAAACAATAAGGCACGCCCCTTTCCATCCACCCATTCAGGTTGCTGTCAAAGACTTCCCTTGAAGCTAAATGAAAGATCCTTCAACAATAGGTGCCGCCAAGTGATTTCTTTGTCTAAGTATTAAACCTCAGCCTCCTTTTTCTTTCTTCATTCCTTCTTCCTCCCACTGAACTCTCTATGTCACTGAATACCTCTTTGTAGGCCTCAAGCCGAGGTGCTTTTGACTAAAATGAACCCATTTTGTGTGGGCCGAGATGTCAAACCGCGACTTCCTGCTCGGCTATGAGGTGGCTGTCTGCGGTTTTATAAGGAGGTGAAATTTATTGGGGAGTAAAAAGACGCTGAGACAGGTGCAAGAGTTGCACTCACGCTGATTTATGGCTCCATAAGTACAAATAAGATGTCTACAGTCAAAGTGTCACTGCTCTGCTCCCGGGGTGAATGTGTTTGTAACAGAAGGGATAAAATGCATGTGCAGACTTTCAGCTTACTGGTTTCATTGTTACACATACTGGTCCCTTTAAAGCTGCTCTAATGGAGGTCCACTTTGTGTATATTAAAGCTGCCTTAATAAATAGCTTTATGTAACCAATCAAACAAACAGATCTTTATAAGAATCCTGACATTTCGATCAATCGTTTGCTGCCATATTAACTTGAAGGGTGATGATATGTAATTGTTTCCATTGCTTCTTATGGCCTCACGCTGAGCTGGATTTAAAGCTACTTTGGGGAGTTTTAGTCTTTTAACATTTAATTCAGGTTTGGTTTGTTTGTTCCACACTTATATTCTGCATTTACTTCTGGTTAATTTCTCTATCCAGTATATACCTGATTTTAGGGAAAATGTGCAATGGTCCCAGATGAGGAAAAACTAAAGACGAACTGTACATAGACATATTTAGTACAGTATCTTTAGAAATGTTTCAACTGTAAATTGTCGGTAGGTGTGAATGTGATTGTAAATAATTGTCTGTCTATATATGTCAGCCCTGCAATAGACTGGCAGCCTGTCCAGGGTGTACCCCGCCTCTAGCACAATGACAGCTAGGATAGGCTCCTGCACTACCGTGACCCTTTCGGGGAGAAGCAGTTAAGATAATGGATGAATGGACACAAGTATATGTCACTTGTTCGGCCACACAGCACGAGTCTGTAAAGTCTACTCTACTAGGTGGAGGTTTTAAAGCTATAATGTTCTACACAAAAGTTTCCGATTTCTGTCTTTATCTACTGCCATCTGACAAACACCCTGTGAATACATATTGTAGTTAGAAACATTCAGAAACATGCACAACTAGTGTTTATAATCCCGTTTTGCTGATATTGTAAAGGAAATGTCTTAGAGATAAGTTGCTGCATATACACATCCACACTTGTTCTCTTTCTCACGATTCATTAAACGTCATGTTGTATGGTTGTGATTATACACCGGAACTGTGATGTTTAATCACCACCCCGTTTTGAATGTGTGCGGTTTTATGTTCTCCAGCTTTTAAACTTATGATAAAATGACAAGTGTAGTTAGCAGACTTGCATCTGAACGATTTCTCTGTGGCGATTTGGATTAATGAGACTTTACTGGATTGTCTGGAATGCTTAAATCCATGCTGCTTACAGAGAGAGAGAGAGAGAAAGAGAGAGAGAGAGAGAGAGAGGCCAAGGGGTTTGGATCAGAAATGTTATTTTGAAGGTGTCGCCAAGAAACCATGCATACAGGATCACGTGTCCGGACATACAGTACGTAAACAAGTTCACTGTAAGCTTTTTCATGAAGGGCATACGCCCAGGCACTTTTCCCTGGAGTGAGAAACCCATGATGAAAAAATGGAAAATGAAGTGACAGGGAGGCAGGCAGGGTGTATGTGTTGGAAATGTGGGTGTTTGGAAGCTACAGAGACAGACACACAGGCAGAGAGTTCTGTGTATGTATGCATATGTGTGTGTGTGCATCCACATCTGTGTCTGCTCAGTATAAAAAAAAAGAAAAAGATGGTATTTATATAAGACCCAGTGCCTGTTCTCCATCAGACCAGATAGGATGCGAACATTGCTAACTTGATGCTTTATCTGCTGTCTGTGACCCTGAGCCTGGATAATAGATCGACAGAGCTGTTTCTCTGAATCACAGTGACACAAAAACAACATTGCAGAACCACAGGGCGAAGAGATGGAGCTGTTTTGATTTAGCACCGCTGTCTGATTTCACATGTTAACCCCTTAACCCTTTGTATTAGTTCAACTGCTGATGGAGATGTTAGATAATATGTTTCTTAAAAACGTTGAGTCCAACATACACAGTATAACAAACCGCAGAACAAGACAGCTCAGTAAACCTTCACACAGCGTAATGCAATAAAGATGGCTTTAAAGAGCCGCAATGCCCTGGAACTCTGTGAGAGAAGAGGCAGCTGTGTATGGAAGCAGTGACGACAGCTGATTTTCAGACGTATGGCGGTGGAGTTTCGCACTGAATCACCAAAGTCTGATAGAAACATTATGTTTCATATAATGAACTGCAGACCGGCAAAGCGAAATGTAATATGATTCAATGCATTTACTGAGGAGGCCATGTTGGCCACAGAGAGAGAAATACACAGAGGGGATCACAGCGCTGTCTGGCTACCTAACGGCTGAACGACCCCAGGATGGTGCAGAGGTGATGGTTGAATATGTGGATGGAGTCTGATGAGCATGGAGAAGGGGGAGGAGGTTTTGCATGGATGCAGCGATCCAACTTCTCCAACTTAAATGCTTGTATGAGACGCTGTCCTCCCATACAGGGGCACCAAAGTGGCGGCTGTAACCGTACAGCCCTACACAGTCAAAAACACTGGACAATAACTGTGCAAACTTTGGATTTGAACTCCAGTCTTGTGGTATAGCTCGTGGCCATTTCATGCGCGCTGCAGCTGAAAGACATTATCGACGTATAGATATTTTTTTACTGCTGTAACAAACGTGTAATGGAACCTGATAGTAGACACAGGAACAGACTTAAAAGTGGACAGCAGTGAGCTGACTGGCTCACAGAGGCTGTGGCAGAACCTGATTGGTTGACAGAAACAGTGAACGTGCTCAGTCAACTGACTGAATTAGGAGTGGAGAGAGAGAAAGAGAGAGAGGGAGGTAGTGTCTTCCTGAACTTCCTCTGTAGCTTCACTGTAAACACTTTTATAAGGAATAATTTTATTTACAGTTCTTGATAAATCTTTCTTGTGTTCCTTGAGAAAGTCTGGCAGCTCGTTAGTCATTTTTGCTTTCCCACGTACAGTAGCAACAGGAACAGCAGGTCACGAGAGGCTAGGGAGGAAGATCGAAACACGGCCAAACATTTTGTGTCAGTCAGACAAGCTCTGGAATGAAGTGGGAGGAGGACGGTCTAGAGGGGAACGAGGGAGAGTCATGGTCAGACTGAAGGACGCATAGGAGAGTAGGAGGTAAACAGAAATGGACAGGGAGAGAGGCAGGTGGGGAGGGATGAAACGAGGGAGACTGTCAGACATGGACACATCCACATAAAAAAAAGCAAGGAGTTACGCATACAGACATGTGGAGCAAATGCAAGAGAGTGAGAGTGGCAGGCGTGAAGAGAGATAGAGGGACAGACTGAGAGACGTGAAGACAGAGCTGCTGATTGACTTTCCAGCATAAAGGAACTCCTTCTACACACCAACTATTATCCATGAACCCTTCATGGTTCAGCCAAGATCAATGCGAAAGTGACAGTAATTGACCATAATAACCACAGAGAAATAGCAGTGGATGGAGATTCTGAGTAATGACGATAGAAAGTGACTGAAGGACATCTGCGTCTTACATCTATGTGCAGTTGTTATCACGTGGCATAACTGAGGGTCTAGGGAGGTCATGGAGGATGAGGACAAAGTGAGCGGCATGCAGACTGGAGGAGAATGAGGGGGTGTGAGTGTGTGTGTGTGTGTTTCTTGTAATTCTGTCCCTTTGAGTTTGAGTTCAAGAACGTGTTTATGAGGACATATTTGTTTTGTAAAGCTGTTTTGGACAGGCTTCATTTCACAGGAATTTGTACTTTAGGGAGTTAAGAAGTAAGGATCTGAGTTAAGAATAGGATTAAGTTAAAAATGAATTATATTTGATTTAAACCTCAAAGTTGGTATAATCTGTTTTTAATTAACAATTAATAAATGGGCTTCCGGTGTTTGTGCTAAGCTAGGCTAAACTCCACTTCCTGCTACTGTTGTGTTATCTACAGTCACAATTGTGTAGCAAGGAAACGCTCTTTTGGGAGTTTCAAAATAAAAGTATGATTGTGTGTGTATGATTTGCCATCTCTTCCATAATCCTTATTTACTGTGAAGAAAAGTTACAATGAATAAATCCCTTTTTCAATGTGCAGTGCATATGAGCATGTGAGTATTATTTAAAGACAGACTTAAAAAGTATTAACCTATTGGGTCTTTTACCACACTGACATCAAAATCAATGTCACACACAAATAAAGCAAATAGCGTAAGCATATTTAGCAAATTGCTGAACTAGTCCTTTTTTCCAGTCACTAGCTACAATAACATTTGTTTAGGAACTTAAATAATATATAAGAATATTCCTTGGTACATGCGTTTAATCTCAAATCCATTTAACCAATGAGCGAAGAAGATTCTCCTCACGTGGTTTGTAGTGAGCATGTACATTTTATTTATTTGGATTTTTCTGTGTGTGTGTATTAAACCAAACCAAGGGGAAAAGGAACTACGTTTAGAACAGGCCCCCTGATTTGGACAAGAGCAAAGCGACCTTATCCAAATGCTCTGAGTGGATACCTTACACAGATGTAACTTCTTAAGCACAAAATTCCCTGTCTTTGTTATTATTCTTACGTTGTCGCTCAACAAAGTGGAGATTTTACTGGACTTTGAAACATACCCATGTGGTTAACCCAGATTGCTGAAGCCTTACATTAATGTAAAAACACATTTGATTGACATTTTTGCACAGAACTGTCAAACACAGTGGGTTTTGTCACCCCTCACCTTTACAGTAAAGGCTTTGGGACAGGATCCAGGCAAAACCTCTTTCTGTAAAACTTATCCTTTGTTTGTGGATTGAATGTAAGCAGTTGTAGTCTATCATACGGACACTCAGTATAAACACAGCAAGGATGTGTGTGTGTGTGTGTGTGTGTGTGTCACTGTGTGGGTTGATGTGGATTTGGGAAGGCATACAATGGAAGCCATTGTTGAAATCATGCGGTTATCCTGAACTGATCTGACATTTGCACCAGCGGACAAGTTCTCCTGATAGTTGTGTACAATAGTAACCCGTTTGGGTTTATCTCGACCTCGGTGGAGCCTCGCAAGCACCACGGGAACAGATTTCTGATTATTATTTTTCCTTTCCTAGAAGAAGCAGCACGGTGTACACTGAATGGGTACATGTGTGTGCAAGTGGGCTCCTATCTTTGCAGGCTGACTCGGATCGTGATAAAACTGACATTCATTGCACAGTTATTCATGTGTGACTTCCTTTTCTCTGCTTGTATGTGTCATTGCATAGGAACTGGTGTGCGTACGTGGTCACGCGCACCGTTAGCTGTGTAATGGAAGATGGGCTGGAGACGTACATCAAACCAGACTACCAGCGCTGTACCTGGGGCCAGTGTCCCAGAGTGGCGTGAGTATCCCTCTTTATTTTTTAGCATCTCATATGTCCTGTGTTTTGCTCTCTGTGCTGCTGGAATTCAATCTGTATTCACTCTTACTCCTGTAACTTCCTGCCCTTAGGTCCACTGAAATTCTTATTCTTTATCCATCCATCTTCTCTTCCTCTTTCCTGTCTTTGGATACTGATTTCACTCAGGGTCTTTTCAATTTCGTCTTTCTCCCGGGACAGTTGCAGTCTGCTCAGGAAGGTGTCTGGTTGTACCTGGACTGGTGCAAAGCCAGATCATCACTGCAGACGTAATTACAGCTCAGCATTTGTCTGGTTAATCCCCGTGATGGAGCACTTGTCTCATAACACACATTACAGTATTACAGTGGTGGAGCTACAGTCTGTCTGGGAAAATCCAATGTTATGAATATTGGAGCAAATTTTGCCATACATGTGTTTGACTAAATTATCTTTCCAAATGTGGATCTTATGCTTCCAAATCAACATTAATCAAATGCTCTTGGTTGGAGTTTTCATCATGTTGCATGACCCTGGTCTGGCTGCTTGATCCCCATATCTGCCAGAGCCCTCGTCCTAAACCTGGGCTATGCTAAGTATGAAGCTGACGTGGGTTCCAGGCACCACAGTCTAGTCTCCTTCCCCGTAAAAACATTCTTATTCTGTCTCTGCTTCTTTTTTATGACTCCGCTTCTTTTCTCTAACTCTACCCAACTCCACCTCCCTGTTTTTGTTTTTCCTCTGAGGTTATGCTGGATCCCCTTTTCACACAGTCTCAGAGGAGGGAGGCTGGAAGATGAAATCTTTTCTATGGCACAGAAACAGCTCTGTGAAACGTACAGCGGTGTTTGTGGGTTGGCACAAAGGAGATTAAAGAAGAACTCTCACAGTCAGGGCCTGTTAATGTGCCTGTGGCGCTGCCATAAGTTTTTATTGAGACTTCCGGCCAACTCTGGTTTATTTATTACACTCTTACTGTTACAGGGAGTCTTTTCATTCTCAGGGCTCAATGACACATTCATGATAAAACTACAGAACAGCTTGCCAAATCAAACATGCAAGAAATAAAGATTTAGGGCTGGCTAAATGCAGTTGAAAATTGGAAAATGGGACAGGAATAACATTAAGTTTACAAAGCACTGAATCCATCGTTAGTAGATGATTTGTAGTTATTTCTAGACATCTTGTGACTCAGTGCGCATTAATATCAGCAGACTAAAATAGACTATAACAGATGGTAAAATGCACACAAACGGAGAATTGCTTGTCACAGTCGCATTCATATATTTTGTAATAATATAATTGCATAGACTGACATCATGATTGCAATTGGGATTACTTTAATCATGATGCACTGCTGTGCTGCGTAAAATCTATAGCTGCGCTAAGCACTGTCAGGCTGTACTTTGGCACAGTAGTCCTTCGTGTTCAATGCTGACTTTAACATGATAACATGAGCAAAATGACAGTGCTAATATGCTGATGTGTAGCAGGTGTTATGTCCACTTTGCTCACCATCATCTACATCTCTGTGGACCATGATTGTCTGGTCCAAATACACAGTTTGTGGCAATAGTTATTCTATTTTAAAAAAATCTACTGTATAAATGTGCAAATACCAACTCAAATACAAATTCTTAGTTTATCAAGTGTCAGTACTAAAGTGTAGCAAATCTGCTTCAGTCAAACCAGAACACATAAAAATCCTGAAGTCATGTCTCAACTTTCTGCTTCATCCTCAGCTACAGGACGTACAGGAGGCCCAGATACAAGGTAGCTTACAAGATGGTGACAGAAATGGAGTGGAAGTGCTGCCATGGTTACTCAGGGGAAGACTGCAACGAGGGGCCACAGTTGACCACCAACACTCAGGTCAATGGGCGACCTCAAGTTACGCAGACAGGTGGTGGACAGAGAGAAGGTAGGGAAGCTGGAGAGACTGTACACGATTAGATGTGCTTTATTTATTTTGTGTAATGTCAAGAATGAATGAAGGAAGTCATATATGACGGCAGCTTTTAACAGATCAATGCAGCAGAAGTGGCCAGAAATGCTGAAATTTGGCAGAAACTAATGACTTCAGTTATGTGTTGAGAGCTCTGTCTATGCTTTTTTACATATTTCATACTTGGATTGCAAGTTGATATTTTTACAGTTACTTTGACATCTTTCACATGTCTCAAGGTGACACTGAGAAGATCAGACAGCTGGAGGAGACGATCCGTGGTCTGACCAGAGATCTCCACAACATGCAGAGCACCATTCACGGCATAAACCAGAGGCTGTACGTAAACAATATTTATAATATATCATGTACAATATTTAAATTTACGGAGTACACAGTCCTCTTTATTACTGTTTATGCAGCAGGTCCGCTAATAGGGAGAGGATGTTAAATAACATATCTATACACTGAGATTTGTAATTAGGATATGAAGACATAAACATAACAGAATCTTTACTGTGATTGTCAAAGCAGAAGCAGCCACAAATAGACTTGTTCTTGTTGCTTCTGTCTCTTAACATCCTCAACACACCACATTACTGTGAACATGACAGTTTTATGTCCTATACTATTTAACATACGACTCTGTTTTCTAACAAATATTAGCCAAAATCTCAACTTTTGGGAATCCCAACCTCTTTCGCTTATAGACCTGGTTTTAATGGGGCAAATGTCCCTGCTGACTCAGCTCAACCACACATGAAGGAAACCATCAACAGCATTCAGAACAAGCTGGACCAGCTGTACAACAGGACACAGGTAAACTATTTCTTACATATTTTTGCATATTTGTCACACTTAAATGATTCAGATCATCAAACAAATTTTAAATACTACACAAAGATAACCTGAGGAACAAAATGCAGTTTTTTAGGGCAGAAAAGGCATCTATGGGAGAGTTCCAAGGTAAAAGCCACTGCTGACCAAAGAGAACACATCTCACATTTACCAAAAATCATCAATGCTTTTGAGCAAATATTCTGTGGACTGATGAGACAAACATTGAATTTTTTGTAAGATGTGTCATTTCACAAAATATATTGGTGTGAAGGTCTGGGGCTGCTTTGCAGCTTCAGGACCTTGACAACTTGCTGTAAAGGAAACATGAATTCTTCTCTCTACCAGAAAATGCTGGATGAGAATGTTTGACCATCAGTTTGTGACATCAAGCTGAAGGACACTGCAGCAGGACAATGATGAGAAACACACCAGCAAATCCACCTTAAAAAAACCAAAATCAAGGTTTTGGAGTGACCTAGAATCCAAGTGAGATGCTGTGGCATAACCTTAAACAGGCTGTTCATGCTTGAAAATCCTCCATTGTGGCTGAATTCTGCAAAAGGTTATCTTTGCGTAATATTAAAATTTGTCTGAAGACCTGAATCCTTCAGTTGTGCAAGAAAACATAATCAGGAAGGGGACAATTACTTTTTCACAGAATATATATGTCTGACTGTGTAAATGTAAAAACAGGCCATTTATGTGAGCATATGGTTGTTTAGGTCCATGATCAGACCCTGCTCAACATCAACAATCACCTGGTCAACGGTGGGAGTAATGAACTGGACGGGGGACCTGGGGTGAACCAGCTAAACACTTTGAAGGAGAAGATACTGACAGAGCTTGAGAGAAGAGTGTCTTTGTCCTGCTCCGCCTGCCAGGTAAACCTCAATGTGTAAAAATCAAATCAACATGGCAAAAGAATTCACATTTGTGACACCCATTCTTGAGTATAACCGGACCTCAAAAATGAGTGTAATCTGTTCGTTTAGCTGTAAAATTGAATGCATCTACTCTGTTGCTTGTGGAGACCTGTAAGTGATTTCTGCTGCCTAAAGCAGTAAAAAATAATGACCACATGCAGACTGCAACATAAGAAAACAGCACTCCAACATCAACCGCTGCATAATCAAATAATAAAACTAAAAAACAAGACAAAGTCAATTGTCAAGCCCTAAAAAAAATGCAAAATATGCAAATGGGGTTAACCTCAGTTTTCAAAGTTTAACCTAAAACAAACGATATCTGCATAAGTTGAGCTTTTATTTGACTTATTATCCAGCGCAATCATGGGCCTCTGGGCACAGACACGTAAAAGATAAAAGGACCCCTTACATCCTGCATACCACACACCCCCTATTGCTCACTGTTGTTTTGCATTATTTCATTGTTGTAAATAATCAAAAAGAACTGCATCAGTATTTTGAGATGAGAAGAATACGTGTAAATCTACACACCCAGCTCTCCGCAAATTCTCTATTCTACAGTATAGTGTAAAGCATATTAAAAAACGTATTATAGGGGATTATTAATAAAAAACATGTGTTACAGGTTCTGTTCTCAATTTTACACATCAAAGTCAGTTTATTACTGTTTTGAGTTCAATCTCTCTGTAATTACCCTAAACTTTACTGTACATTTACTGTAACAGTAGCTTGTAAAAAAAATAGAAAAATAAAATGTAATTAAGACATTTCCTCTTTTGACTATTCTTTTTCACATTTCTAATTAGGATTGTTAGAAACAGGAGCTTCAAACTGAGCTCTGGTCATTGTATCCAAAGTAAAACTAAGCAGTTCAGATTAATGTGGCCTCTGAACAAAATAAAGGAGTTAATTTTCTGATTTAACTTGATAAACCTTGCTAATACAGATTGCTAACTGATACAAAGCTATACAGCAAGGAAAAACATGTGTAATCTTGTAATCCCTTTTCTTACAGACAGGTGTGGAGGATCTGAGGCGCCAGCAGCAGGAGGACAGGGAGAGGATCAGAGCCCTGGAGAAGCTGATCAACACTATGGACCAGCACTTGAGGCAGAGCCGGGAAAACTGGGAGCGCTCCCAGGCCTGCTGCAGGACGGTCAGTGAGCTGGAAAAGAGAGTTTCTGATGTGGAGCTCCAAGTCACTTCCACTGGTGACAAGTGTGATGCCATTAAAGGACAGCTGGATAAGGAACTAGCTGGAACAGGAGGGAAGGGGAAAGTGACAGAGGACAGGTTAAATGCCAGACTGAGAGAATTAGAGAAGAGGTTGAACAACACAATGAGGAAGACAGAGCAGAGGTGTACTAATACTGGGAACAACCTTAAGGAGACCATCCAGAGAGATCACACACAGCTGCGCAACACGATCCTAAATCAGCTGGATGACCACAGTTTCAAGATTGGAAAAATAGAACTAGACGTGGCCGTTCTTGGAGACACAGTGACGGACCATAGTCGACGTCTGAGTCAGCAAGAGAACATTACGACCTTCCTGGACAAGCGGCTGACGTCGATCGCCAACATGTGCAGTGAGACGTGTGGGCCTGATGGAAAAAGCCGTAAGACTGATGACACTGTGAAAACCTTACAGTGGAGAGTCATAGCCAGTGAAGAGGAGATACAGAAGTTTAACACCAAGCTAAATGATTTATCTGTGTCGGGTGACTCTCTGAGTGACAAAGTGATCAACTTAGAGGAAGATGTTCGAAAGATAATAGCTGTGACGGGGAAGAACGGTGAGCACTTCAATCAGATTGTCACAGAGGTCGAAACGTTGGGCCGTAATTTTGAGGACTGTTCTGTTTGCAGCAGCGTAGAGGAGGACCTTCGCTCGCTTACCAACACCACCATGAGTGGTCTCAACAGGTGCCAAACAGGTCTGACGGATCTGCGGAGAAAAGTCGACTCAGGGGAATCTGTCTGCTCTGAGGTGTGCTCCAACCTTCAAGAGGAGGTGGGACGACTCAGAGAGGAAGTGGAAGAATGTACAGGACAGTGTAAAACCAACTTAAATGATCTGAAGGATCGTCTGGACGGCCATAGTATCCACAGTGGAAGATTAGGAGGCGATCTGAAGTCCATCCAAGGGGAGCTGGCTGGGGTCATTTTTTCTTTTAACTCCATTAATGCCACACTGAAAGGACTAGGAAGGACCATACAGACCCATGGGAATACTCTGACTGATCTTACCAACACCAAGGATGACATCATTTCTGAGGTGAGATGAAATAATAATGAAGATAAAGTTAGTGTACTATGCTGGCATTCCCAAAAAATGCTTCCCTGTTGTAGAGCGTTACCACATTTAATCTATTCTATGTAAAACAACTTAACTCGTCATTTTTAAAGATCGAACAAATCAATTTACACATTTTTTATATCATAGTTAGCATTTTTATATACTATAAAACACATTCATAGCAGCAACAGTAGACCTTTATTATTCCCCCTATGTTTTTAGTATATTTAAAGTTATTCATTTTCACTCATCAGAGTTACTTATGCATAATGATCCTCTCACATTAATACATCTAATGTATAATAATAATAATAATAATGGAAGTTATATAAGGGAGAAATTGGACAATCCTGAAAGAATGACTACAGAATCACAATGGTTGAGGATGTATTGTAGTTGCTTGCAGTTGGATGGAAACCCTTTGTGACCGCAAGATATGCATCTGTGCATTTGTAAGCTTCTTTGTTGGATATACACCAAAAGCGTTGGCCTCTGTATTACAGGTCAGCGGCTCTGTAGCTTTACTTGTATATGCACACACCTGTTGAGTTCAATGCCTTCCCATACACCACCTTACTTAAGTGGGTTTGCCTTGGCTAATTAGCATTGAACAGACATTAAACACATGCTGCTCTTTTAAAAAGAAAACACTTTGTGACAAGTCTGAAAAATAATTGCAATTAGTGTGCCAAAAACTGGATTTTCTCTCTTGTTACTTATCTAACAAACTCCTCAGACTTATCTTATGACCCCTTTCAGGGTCCAAGCTCCAGTCTGGGAACCACTGTGGTCTAGAAAAGATCATGATGCTAATGATAGCAATAGTTCAGATGATTTATGTGTTTATTAAATTGCACATATTGAAATATATCTTTTCTTTCTGTACTGTGAAAACATTTAGTCAAACATGCCTTGTGGATGTCTTAGCAGCAGTGTTTCCATATAATATTATAGTTAAGAAAATATTTGAACATATTAAAAACAACGAAGTCTTGCTGACAGACATGGCTTAAATAATAGACTTACACGCTTTTGTGTTTACAAGATACCATAGGAAAATAATTCTGATGGAAGAAATGGAAAAAAAAGTATATTTATAGTAGATCTTTGTCAAAGTGAACTCATCTAAAATACACACATTAACAAGTATCTATATTTTCTACAAGGTAAACAACTTGCAGAAGGAGCTGACAGAGCATATTGACGACTCAGAGATTCGATTTGGCACCATGGGCAAAGAGATCCAAATAATAAGGAGCAACCATGTAACAGAGACGGGAGAGTGCCGTAGGGCCAGCGATGGGCTGGACCGAAGACTCTCCAAGCTGGAGGGGGTGTGCGGTCGCTTCGACTCTTTTTCAGACAGCCTGGAGAAAATCAAGGAGGGCCTAAACCGACATGTGTCTGGACTGTGGAGCTGCGTTAATGGACTCAACACCACGGTAACGTCTCATGGAGATCTTATCAGCAACATCCAGAATGTCCAGTTGGAGAACATCCACAACAAGATACACAGGGTGAACTCTTCTTTGGTGGACTTGGCCAAGAAGTTCCACAGTTTCAGGGAACAGGACTTCATGGGTAAGTCACTGACGATGAAGGGCATGGGATTAAACTTTGTGGAGGAGAGATAGCACGGGGTGGGAAGGTCAGAGGAAAATAGACCAAAGAAAGAATCCAGCCTGTCATCCTCAGAAGCATTCACTTAAGAGTCTATAAAGTCTGGACTCTGTCTGAAAGTTTCAGTAAACATTGTGAGTCACACCAGGTTAAATATGCCAGCTTCTTGATGCATGTTTTTAGAAGGAATTTTCCTAAGACAGTTTTTTTAGGAGAAATCTGTCTTTTAAGTACAGTAGGGTGTTTGTCTTATTAAGCATTCCTTGCCTATAGGCCCACCTGGTCTGCCAGGACTGCGTGGAGAGAGAGGGGAGCGAGGACTTCAGGGTCCAGTAGGATCCCAAGGGAGGGTGGGGCCTCCAGGCAGAGAGGGTATGCAGGGACCAGTAGGACCCCCAGGTAAAGACAATAAACTCTGTCTGTATTGTGTTTAATGTAATAACACTGACTGATTTACAGTTTGTTTTTGATCTGTCTTTCTTCACTGTAGATCTACTGTAGATCCAGTGTGATAAGAGTACAAAAATAAACTGCATGAATGATGTTGGATGATTAACCACTGTTTTTATCTTTCATCTTCCTTCCCAGGTCTCAGAGGTGAACAGGGTATGTGTTGGTCTAACTAAACAGCACATGAAAGCATTACTCACTACTCTTTGATCCGACTTTTATTCTAACTCCTACACACTGTTTCTCCTCCACGATCAGGTCCTGCAGGGTCCGATGCCCACGTGCCACGCCTTTCTTTTTCTGCCGCACTAACCCGTCCGATGAGGGGCACGGGAACCATAGCGTTTAACGAGGTCTTTGTCAATGAAGATGATGTGTACAATCCCAAAACAGGTCAGTTTCTGTGTAGCTGGAATTTCAACAGGAGCTTATCTAGATGGATAAAAAAATACTTTAAAGTGTTTGTAGCCATGGAGACAGGCTTGGTTTTATTTCTCCTGATTTTGAGATATTCATCTTTCAAAGTTCTGCTGCTATCCCAGTTCAACAGAGAAAGGGATTTTACTTGTCATGCTCACCACCTGTATTTTTCTTCAAACAGTGTTTCATTTCTTCTGGATCTTCCACATAAATTTCTATAAGGATTTTATTTTCACTTTCAAGAACTTCCTGCCAAAACAATAGTCCCAGGCAAAGGTTCTGTGTATTAGGCACATTATTTCTGAAAATAACAAATGTGTTCTTGGGTATCCTGTTATTATTCAATGTAAGCTTGATCACTTGTTTTACTTTATTAATTCAGCCTCATATCCTGTTTGGAAGGGTGTTAATTTGTTTTGTTTTACCCTAACCAATCAGCAGCATTTGGTCTGACAGTGCCAATATTTTCTTGTAGAAACATGCCCAAAAACATTGTAAGTTAAAAGGAGCTGAGAAAGTCTGCTGTGACTAATCCAACAGCGTAGGAATATTGCTTTTAAAGGTTTTAGGGCATCCAGCCAATCCGAGAAGGTCAAGCAGTGGAGGAAGAGGGAGGAGTTGATTGATTCTCAAATTGTCACCTATTGTAGCTTTAAGTTAACACTTTACATATTTATCAAAGCATCAGGTCTATTTAACAGCCACTTCTTTATTTGAACTTACAAAATGCAGCAGAATCATCCACATTTGTTGCCATTTTTCTTTTGCTGTTTTTTATGAATGTAGCCAGGTAGATATGTAACTATACAGGAAGAACACGTCCACCTTCTTAGTCCTGCTTACAGACTGATCTGATTGATCAGATATTTCTCTACCTGGGGGGTAAGATCTGATCTAATAATGAGAGCACCACAAGGGAAATTCCACTATTGCATTGTTGGTGTCATAAAAAAAGCAGTGTAGATCTCAGATCAGGGGAAAATACAACTACTATCTAACTACTGTATCCTCATACTACTTCAGGTAATTAAGACAAACAACAGATAATGCAGCAATTAATACCATGCCTCCACCTTCCAGGTTATTTCACAGCTCCAGTGAGTGGGAAGTACTTCTTCAGTGGCATTCTTACGGGCCACAAGAACATAAAGATTGAGGCCGTGTTGTCTAAGTCCAACACTGGCATGGCCAGAGTGGATTCAGCAGGGTATCAGCCAGAAGGCCTGGAGAAACCCATGGCAGAGGCCAAACACATTCCTGGAGCTCTGGCTGTCTTCAACATCATCTTGGCCTTGGAGGCAGGGGACACTGTCTGTATAGACCTTGTCACTGGGAAGCTGGCCTACTCCTCTGAACCTTTGACCATGTTTAGTGGGATGCTACTGTATGAGACCGTCTGACTGGATGTGGCTTCATGATGACTGTTCAGTCTTTCAACACACGCATATTTGCCTACTGGACTCTTAAGAGACAGAGCCATTGACTGAACAGTCAAAGAGACTGAAATAACTGGACGGGATATATGCAAAGAGAAAGATACTCTGTATTTACCTTATGTGCTAAGAATGAAGGAAAAGATCCTTCTCAACCACATTTGTTTTGTGTTTCACAGCTTTAAGGAAAGCTATTTGTGCAAAATCATTGTGTTTTTTCTAATCTGACATCGTTTCTTCATGAGCCACTGCAGGGTCGTCTTATATTTCCATATTTCATGCTCTGCTTTAAACTTGAATAATTCTTTGCTCTTAACACCATGATAGCCTTCAGGTGTCACTTGTATTATTTAAAGGACATTTTGTAATATGATAAGGATTGCCTGTGTTTTTTCTGTGTTTTCCACCCACAGCATATCAAACCCTCCGAGGTTATTATACATTTGCTTTCTGTTTCTAATAGAGTTCTTTTTTTCTTATTACTCAGTTTCAATTTGACCACAAGCAGAATTCCCAGAAACATTATGCTCAATGCCAATTGTGTTGGGAAAAAAAGGGCAGAGTGGAGTAGGCGGAGGGGGACACAGTCCAAACCACTATTGTTTGGAAGGAAATGTGCAAATGAAGTCACTGACAGTTCACAATCCGCAGGATTGCCATCATACAATGGCAAAAGAAGAAGACCATTTTAGGTCATTAGCTGTGCCATGAAGGGTAGAGAAGGTAGATGGCCAGAGGGAAGAATGGAAATTTCTTTCTCTGTCCTAATAAGGGCCATCATTTGGTGGAGGATCAAGTCGTAACTTATGAAGCCGAGACTATCAGTCGATCATGGGTGGAATTTTTATGAAAAGCTAACAACAACAAATAACGAAGCTACACATATTCTTGTCTCCATGCTACAAATCCCATCTCTTCCATGGACACACATCCTGCCTTTAGAACTCGAATTAAAATACCTTCAGAAGAAAATATGTGCCTAAAGTTTGTAGATTTTCTTACATGGATTTTAAAGGAACACTGCACATTTCTTGCAGTAGAGACAGTACTGCGGATTGGGACACATCTTATGCTACTTTCTCTTCATTCTTGCAAAGAAACTAATACATGAATTAACATCAGCATATCAGGGTGTTAACAATGCAGATGCCGTATGGGAATGTCATTTTTTATGTTTCTATGCATTGTATAACCGTAAAGGAATGTACTGTAAATATTTGTCAGTGCCCTGATGAGATTTTTAACAGTTACCACTCCACCTTGCCAGGTACTGTATATGTTTTGTATGTTTTTGCCACATGTGTGCCTCAAATACAGTAACCCACTTTTTCACAACTGTGTCACTTTTGTCTGGGTTTATTCTTTCATTAAATGAGTGCCAGTTTTTACACACTGTATAGCCTGCATTGGGCTTCACTTATTTAATCTGGCACTTTTTTGACTTTCATAAATACACACAGCTGTGATGAATTTTGTTTCTGGCTCTTGCTTCTTAACCTCGCTCTGTTCCTCCTGAATTCAGAAAGTTCATTTTAGCTGAAGATTTTATAGTCAAAGTCTAATTTCTTATGCTGCACTGCAGTGACACCTTGTGTTCAGTATCATTATCCCCATTCTAGCTGATGTTTCTGCTGCTGATCCTTGAGGACTTTCTTACAGCAAAGCATATCACTTGTCCTCCTTTCTTTGAACACTCATTACTTATCTATTGGAGATACATGTATCTTTATAGCTGCCATTCTCCTGTCAGTCACACAAACAAAGTAATTCCTGAGACTATGCAAGTTCATGCATGCACTGGTGATCAAGGGGAAAGAAAAGGTAATTCTACCTACGTGGGCTACTTAAGGATGTAAGGATGCATGACTAGATGGGACATACATGTACGAAGTGATTATAGTGGATGTATTATATATGGAGCCCATAAAGACGGGCAATGTCTTTGTGGAATCTAACAGGGGTCCAAAAAATGAGCTTGTGCAGTTAGAATCCCAATACTTTTTTTTATTTATTTGTACAGCAGTCATAGATGGTGGATAACTACATTTCTTCATGTAGGCCACTGCACTTACAGTTTTGAGGTACTTGTACTAAAGATTATTTCTGTTTCATGTTACTTTTACTTTACTACACTTCATAGAGACATATTACATTTCATACTGATTCTGTGCCTCTATGGTAGCACTGATATTTTACAATTTTTTTTAATCAATTACTAATTTATTTTATTTTCTATATTACATATACCATACAGCATACTGTATACACTTTGATCAAAACTGGACTAGACTTGTACATTTATATTATCAACAAAAGTATATTGTTTATAATACTGTTTCTTTCTAGTAGAGTTTTTATACTTTTGTACTTTGTACTACATTTTAGAGTATGCACTTTAACTTAATGAAGTAAATAAACATTTAATAGTATTTGCACTTCATTGAGTATTGAGTGTGTGTATTTGTACTACTTCTTACAGTAATGTAGTAATGTAGGCCTACATCTTCCTTTGCTTCTGTATTTGCACCTATAGTCCTCTTATTACCGAGCTCATCACCGGCACTTGAAAGCAGCATCAGTCCCTACCAAAGCACAGCGCGTGCTTCCCGGGATTTTCACGCGTTCCGTTGCCATGGTGCTGAGTTTGTTTCCTTCCTCCGGCTCATACAAAGTGGAAGGTTGTGCTTTAAATCGAAATAAGGAGCCTGTGGAAAAAAGTCGGAATAACTGAGAGTAAAAGTGAGAGTGTCCCGGTTGTCCAGACGAGCTGAGTATGGGGACAAAAAAGAGTAAGAAGTTTTAAAGTTGTCCAGCACCGTAAGGAGCCAAACCAGGAAACCAAGGGTGGCGAGCTGACGTTCCCGGTGTGCAGGTAAATGTAAATTACTGAATTGTATCGTGTTGTCATACAGTTTACAGCTTATTTTTTCTTGTTTTATTGAAAAGTGTAAGATTCAGCAAACCTAAACAAATCAATTTTTTCATTATTGAAATATTTTCACTTGAATTTAAATTTGAATTTACGCTTTTATAGATAAGAAAATGTAACTTTCAACGTAGCGTCAAGAAGTAACGTTAAGCTAGCTTATTTCAGATGTAGCTATACTGTAATAGCTGTTTCTCAAAGAGGACATTGTCACTAAATTATAATGAAAGAGAATAAGAAGGAGGTCAAACGTGATTATTTTAGATGAAAACTTTAAAGGGGGTTATTCTGTAATGACTGTTTGCTGTAATGACTCATTAGACTGTTGTTAACTGTTGTTGACATAACTAGCAACACTTGTGCTCTGTGGCTATTTGATAATATAGAGTTACTTTCACTGTGCAGTAAATGGATTTACAATGTATAGCATATTACTATACTTGCATATTGTTTCATGGAAGTCTGTTTTCCAGCAGCCTCTCTCTGACCTCACGATGAGTGTCGGAGTAGCAGAAGGCCGCCTGCAGGTCCTTCAGATCTACCGCCTGCTGCAGTGCGTCCATGAAGGGGATAAGGCGCACATAGAGAAGATGGTGAACCTTGGGGTGGAAAACCTCATCAATCTCAGTGAGCCACAGGATGGCACCGGAGTGCTTCATGTGGCAGTTTCAGCCAACAGTCAGGGTGACGGTCCTCTTGCCTCCCAAGTCACATAATACATGGCAGTATAGTCTAGTCAGGGGTTCTTCTGTGGCCTATAACTGGGTAGCAGTTTGATACTTTGAGTCATTTACTTTCAGTTCAAATTCAAATTCAGCTCTGAGGTTTTTAATGATATTAATTTAAGCTGTGTGGGAACCTACAGAATTTCCAACATTGTCTAGTGTAATAAAATGTTAATGTGTACATGAGGCAGAAAAAGGATGAGCTATAGCTAAATAAAGTGACTGTACTTTACATACTCTAAAGAACCTTAGGTAAAATAAATGGTATATACAGTCAAGTCATAAAGTAAAGTAAAGTTCTACCTTTTTCTCTACTCTTCCTGACTCCACTCAGACCTGGTCAGCTTCCTTCTCTCCAAGGGAGCACACCCCAACATCCAGGACAAGAAGGGTCGCACTCCAGTCATGTTAGCCGCTGAGCTGGGAAATGATGCCATTGTGGCACTGCTGGCACAGAACAATGCTAACCTGAAGCTCAAAGACACTGAGGGCAAAGGTGAGCAGAAGCAGGGAATACTGTTCACCACAGAACATGTGCAGAATGTGATTTCTGGAGAAAACTTGGGGAAAGTAGAGTACTATAGAGGCAGTACATACAATATATGAATAAATGAAATTTTCTCAATTA
>JAUYWH010000016.1:3488796-3505122 GCA_034779795.1 Ctenopoma multispine
TGGAGAAAACTTGGGGAAAGTAGAGTACTATAGAGGCAGTACATACAATATATGAATAAATGAAATTTTCTCAATTATTTGTAAAACTGGACAGTTTGAAGGCGTCATTTTGGACTGTAGCTACATTTCTTGTAAAAATATAAATGTAAAATAAAATATATATATAAAATATAAATAACACATCTTGATATTTGTTTGACTCATTAATTGACTAATTTAAGATGTGATTAGTGCCATGAGTGATCATTTGTCACAACTGTCTGGATAATGTATTTGTGTTTATTCTTTTTCAATATACATTAATCTCAAATTGGCTGACCAACACTGGACAACAGCTGACGAATCACTGCCCCATATCTTTTGTATTTTCAATGATCTGTCAAATAATTTTCACCCAAGTCAAACTTTTTCATAATGCACAGGAATAGTCAATAATTTCTATAACTTTAATCATTACAGGTAACACAGTAGCTTTGCTTCATCTAATGTATTCTCATTTGAGCTTGAAGTGTCAGTTTATTAAATAGAGGTGTTTTCCATCTCAAGTTAAACTAGCAGGATCATTCTGATAGCCTGGCCTTGTCTTACAACTCATGAAAATGCATGGTACCTCTGTTTAGATATTGATGAAGAGGCAGTATTCCAGACAGCTCCAATCAGAGAGCCTGACGTTCTTCAAGACCTATTAAAACCACTTACGATAATCACCCCAATTACATTGTGTCGCAGGAATCAATTTCTGCAAATGACTCTCTTTTGACAAGGGGTGAATAAGAAAGAGAAAGAGACTCGAGTTAGGTAGAAAGGTATTGTGCGTAAATACAGGCTTTTGTATAATGTACTGCAGGTTTTTCTGTGAACGTGCGTGTATGTGGGTCAGGGCTTGTGTGTATGTCTAATTACAGATCAACCTCTAATAGTGATCCTCTCCTGTGCAACATGCTCTGCAACCTGATATCATCCAGTGCCCCCATCCAGAGACTGGTTCGACCCAGTCTCAACACTCAGCCTCACAGCGTAACCTTTCCACAGTGGACTGTAAACAGCCACAGATTATTGTATTATCTTTAGTTTGCTAAACCATACCATTTCCATTTAAGTTCTGGAAACACCAGTTTTACTCTTGATCAGAAAAAGTACTGCGCCTCAATCCCTATCAAGTGCTACAACAAGTATTTGAACCACTGTGCTACTAGGAAGGCCCTGCCTATATTTGATGATGCTGGGAAACAACCCAAAAGCCAAATCTGGATGTGACGTGTCTTCCATTTGTCTCTTTAGGTGTGCTGTTTTATTGTATCTACCCCACAAAGCGCCACACCCGCTGTCTGCAGCTGGCATTGAAATACCAGGCAGACCCCAACAACGTGTCAGCAGAGGGAACTCATGTCTTTCAGCTAATGTGTGAAAAAGCTCAGGAGTGTGCCCCGATGTGTCTCAACATGCTCGATGCTGGGACTGATCCCAGCGCAACAAATCAGGTTACAAATGATGTGAAAACTGATGAATTACAAGAACAGTAGTGTGATGCTGTGATTTGTGCAGCTTAAAGTTCTGAATCCTGACTGATTTTTTTCTTACATCATCTCCTTATCTCTTCTCTCCCCAGAAAACTGGCATCACAGCATTGATGGAGGCAGCCAAGGCGGGCTGCGTGCAGCTTGTGAGAGCCATTCTCAAGAAAGGGGGAAACCCCAACGCCCTGGATAGAAAACGTTTCACAGCAGTGCACTATGCAGCCATGGGGGGCTTCTTTGAGGTGAACCAAATTTTTTAGTACTGATTGATTATTTGAAATAACAAGCAATATGAAGAAGATAAGAAGTTAAACAGTGGGTTTGAATATTTCATCTGATTACACAGATTCTTAGCCATTATCCTTTTTAGTCCGCATCATACAACATTTCTAAAGTTGTTCTCATTAAGCTTCAGAATTTCCTTATCAGTTCAGAAACCTACTAATATGCATTTCTCTGTGGTATTTTGTACCTTCAAGGTGATTCAGGCATTATCTGCTTACTCAGCAGACATGGGCGTGATCAATCTTGACGACTGCACACCCCTACACTACGCTGCTGCCACCGGCAATGCTAGCTGCTGCAAGTTCCTGGCACAGAGAGGTAGTGGGAAAGACTCAAACAATAATAGGCTCAATAGGCTTCTTTATATAAGTAAAGTGAATTTTAGCTTTACACTTTACTTAAAGCTCACTTTAAGCTGCTGCTAATCGAGATTCATTTAATGCGCAAAAGAACTGTTTATCACCTACGTCATAGATTTCATACTGTACTATTATGGGCCTCACAAGACAATCTCAGGACTTACATAAAAGGTGAAATACCACGTGAAAATTTTATATTGTATATTTTTATATTGTACCTTAGCTAGTTTAGATTTATATATTCTATTTATATATACTTTTTTGCTTATTCTGTATGCCTATTTTTTCTGCACTGATTAAGCTGGAGCCACATTGTCTCGTCTCTCTATGTACCTGTACAGTATATAGCAGAGATGACAATAAAGTTTACTTTGACTTTGATAGCTCCATGAGTATTACTCCTCCTACCTACACTGAGGACTGCTGTCACAGGATCGGCAATCATTTTTTAGAAAGCTTTAATTTTCATTTTTCAAGTATTCAACGAAAAAATGGCAGGATGCAGCTGCAAAGAAATTCCTATATTAAAATTGGTAAATAAACCATGTATTTATACTTTTCATAAAACTGTCCTCTCTGTGTTCAGGTTGTAACCCTAAACTTAAAAACCAAGAAGGTTTGCTACCACGTCAGATTGCCAAGGACGCCGGTCACAAAGCAGCAGCCAAAGAACTGAGAAAAGCTGAGAGGCAACATGGAAAAGGCAATAAATCCAGTGGTGTCAAGCTCCTGTCAGATCTCTGGGCTCTGACGCTCCATGACTGGTCACACGAGTGGGAGACTGAAGTACGACAAGCTTTTGGGAACCGAACTGATGCAGTTACCACAGAGATGTTTATATCAGTGTTAGAAGTACTAAGAGCTCCAGTTGAATTAGACCAGCTTCAAACCATCATCGCAGCTCATGAAAAAGGCAAAGAGGGTTGTATCAGCGTTAATGATTTCATCAAAGGAGTAAAATACATCAAGAAACCATTCCTCCTCTCTGCTTATGCATCTAAAAAGAAAAAAGGAGAAAAGGGTGGAAAAGGAGGTAAGAAGAAGGGTAAATTTGTTCTCCCTCTGCCAATTTGCACTCTTCCACCAGACCACATGCCCCGACGACCAGATGGAGGCCCACCCCAATTCATGATTGAGATGTATTACAACTGTTCAGACATCCGTCGATTCGACCGCGATCACCCACCAGAGCATCCAGTAATGAATGACTCAGGATGGTACATGGAGAAACCAGAGAAGGTTTATGTCAGCATCAACTACTGTGTAAAAACTGGAGATCTGGAGTCTCTGGATCTGGCTTTTAGTCGTGGGGTTCCTGTGGATGTTCAAGATCAGTTTTACAAGACCCCACTGATGGTGGCCTGCTCCAGTGGCAACTATGAGGTGGCTCAGTACCTCCTCAGCCAGGGGTGAGAAAACTCAGGTTTTCTTTAATTCTTTCTTGAAAGTCTCCTTATTGGTGTGTTCAGGGACATGTGGATATTTAATATTTGAGATTTGGTGACTAAAATGTTTCCATGTATGAGTTAAAAAAAAGACAAGTAAAAGTATACAATTTACATTTAAGTTTATATTTAAGATTTGGGTTTTGAGTCTTTTGACACTCCACCATAATACCTCTTCTTGACAGGGCGGATGTGAATGCATGTGACCAGTTCTTCTGGACGCCCCTACACCATGCGGCTCACGCTGGTCAGGTGGAGCTTATTGAGCTTCTGGTGGAGGCTGGAGCTGCCATAGATGCTCAGGCCCTGAGTGGAGGCACACCTCTCATGAGAGCCATTGAGAGCTCTCGACCCTCCTGTGTGGACTTCCTCATTAAGGCCGGTGCCAATGTTACTGCAGAGAACAAGAAAGGTTAGTCAGAAGTTCAGTTTCATTATGTTTGTTTATTTAACTAGTTAAATTTACTGACACTTATGGTCACTTCTGTTACATTTGGTATTTTTTGACTGAAAATATTTCGTCTCTTTACAGAACAGAACTGCCTCGACATTGCCAGAGCATTCGCAGACTCCAGGATAATAGATTTGGTTAAAGACAAAATGGATTCTCTTCCTAAACCAAAGGAGACAGCAAAGGGAAAGGGAGAGAAGGTTCAAAAGCCTAGATCTGCCAAAGACAAGGTATCTGAGTAACTTGATTAAAATCTTTTTGGAATCCTCCCACAAACGTACTAAACTTCTTGTTTTCTTAGTTTATAAGTGTAAAATGAAGTTGTTACTTTAGTTGGGTAAAACTCATTTAAAACACAGTGCTTTTATGGCTGTCACTGTGGGAGTGGCTGTGTGACTTTTGGTCCACTATCAAGGCGTGGAAGCCGTCGCCCACCCTGTTTTTTTACCTGCAGATACAAGGAAAAACCCAATCCCTGGGTTACCATTAGATCTATTAGACCAGACCTAAGTCTGACAAAATGCATTGATTTTGTTATTAAACCAAAACTGACTTTACTCATAGTCACTGAATGTATCTTCAACCTAATAACACAAGACACATATTGAGAACTTAATGTCAACTGGTGTATTTATCATATTATAGAACATACCATAAAATAAACAGACATCAGTGTTACGACTTTAGACACACAGGTAGATTCGTTCTGCTGAGGGACCTCACTGGAAGTAGCAGCCTTTGGCTTTCAGGTGTGAGTGTTTTAGCATGGCTAAAACAAGGACACGGTGTCCAGGCCTAGGTGATATCCTCTGACTGCTGAGACACAGAACCTTGAGTTCCAGTCCAACCTGACGCAACCTACAGGCGAGAGTCACAGCAGGAGCAGGTTAAATATGCAGACATAGTCATCAGGATGTGCAACATCGAAAGGCAAGGAAAGTAACCCCGTAATAACTGATCTCCTAGTTACTAATATGTTTCAAAATTTTTTGTATTTAGTCCAGTCAATTGGTGTCTAGTACTATAACTGGCATAAGTTTTAAATAGTCATCATTTAATTTCATAGTGAAACCCTAATTGCCACCTGGTTGCTCATGTTGCTGTATAGAGTTTTTTTGTCCATTGTGTAAGTGGTGAATCGTCTGTATCTTCACTCTATAGGTCATTTGGAAAATCAGAAATCATAACTTGAATCTTTGAAAAACTCCTGTGAGCTAAATTTCTGTATTATGACCTCAGTGTGACTTAAGTTAGACTCCTTTATAACAAGTGCATGAAGTACTTCAAATCTGAAAAGTGTTGGTATCCCCTGCAGAAAGTTGTGACAGAAGTTGCAGGGCAGTCTGAAACGCTGAGCACATCAACAGAGAAGACTCCTCTGAAGGATTCAAAGAGCATCTTACTGCAAAACACCAGGATCACTACAGAGAAAACCAACGCTGTGGATATCAGCTTCGTGCCAAAAACAGTAGGTCTCAGTATACTGCACAGTATTATTTCCAGTATTAACATATATTTGAAAATACGTGTCTGTCTCAGGTTTGGGGGAAACCAGCCACCACCAGCCAGCTGATGTCGAAGATAGAGAGGCGGAAGCAGCTCTTATCCCTCGAGGTGGACTTTGATGACTTCATGACACCTTTCAGCCCGAATATCCAGAGGACTACGCTGGAGCTAGCAAAAACCACAGACTAGACTGGAAGGAGGTTAGGCGGAGAGACTTGTAGTAATTATGGACACTGGATTTATTATGGAATCTGTTTTCATTTTTCACTTAATATCAATACATAGTGAGAAATTGTCAATAGGACAGTATATATAGTTTCACAGTGCCAACTTATCAGGGATATAAAATGTTTTATTAATAATACGAATATGAATACTGAATAAAAAATAAAGATAGTCTGTAAAGAAGTTTGTTACAGCACATAAACTAGTCGAACCATTCATTCACATACTTAATAGACCCATTTAGTTAATATATTAGTGAATGTATGATACAGTTTTGGTGTCACAAGCTGTAACTGAACGAAAACGTAGGACTGGAGTGCAGGGATAAACTGTACTGTAAGTACATACTGCGGTTAGGAAGTAAGTTTAAATCCTCCCCTGACTGCAGTGTCTGGATCTGCAGTGTTAGACATGAAGAGACTGGTAGACGTGACAGGAAGGAGCAGCTGAGGAGGAGGCAGAAGTCTGGAGGATCATTTAATGGGGATTTTTTTCTGGAACAGCTTTTTGTATAAATGCATGCACAGGTACTACACTAACACATGTTTCCCACAGTTACGCAGAAGAAGCACACTAAATGATCACATTTTACATACATATACAAAGTCCTTCATGGTATTACTTTCTCTTCATCACAGCTTAGCACACTAACACTATCAATGGAAACAGTCCTAAAAGCCTTGGTACCCTTTACTGTGTTGCTTGCCAGCTACATGCAGTTCCATGCTGAAGCCAGCATGCGGCACTGTTTGACAAATTTAACAACTCTTGGATTTGGTTGTTTATTAAGCTGAGAGAACAGAAAACTTGGAGGCGGCTCTTGTGTTTCTAGCACAGAAAGACATCAAAATGGCAGCCATGGATGATTACTGCTCTCATTTTAGCCACTCAGACTGCTTTAAAGCAATCTGTAGTTCACACACAAATAAGAGGGCAGCATTATGAATTGCCTGTTTTACCTTTACCTTGATGAGCTGGATATGTGAATGACTTCAGCCTGGTACCTGACTCTGGAGCCGAACAGTGTTTGGGTCATATTCATGTACATATGCAGAATGAAACCAGACATTATTTTTTGAGTTAAATGTCTCACTGATGCACACTCCCATCATTACCACCACCATCACCAGATAAAATTAGATTATAGTGTTCTCAAGGTCCATGGGGACACAGTTATATAATCAAATATGGCTTTGAGGTTCATAATACAGGGCCCTTATAGTTTGAAATATACATAGTCATAATACCATTGATGACAAGGATGTGAGGAGAGAAATGAGCAATGGATGAGAGCAATAGGAGAGATGCAAAGGAGGAGAGAGGAATATGAGAGCAGAGACAGGAGGCAAAAAGAGGCACATGTATAATCAAAGGATATAAAGAGAGAGAAATGGAGACAGTGAGGAGTCCACCAGAGCCATTCATGATGAAGCAAGAGAGATGAGGGAAGGAGAGAGGACATAGGAGGAAAGGAGACTAGGTGGAGGTGGTGGGGGGAGAAGGAGCAGAAGGAGGGTGACTCAGTGGATGGAGAGGGAGCACGACGGAGGAATGAGAGGGGAAGCAGAGGAGCGGGCGGGAGGAAAAGATGAGGGCTTTTCTAGCACAATCAGTGGCACACAGGTTAGAGGGGAGTAAACAAGGCTGCTGGCTCTGATAGCTGGCCGTGACGCAGTGTGTCTGTCAGGGCGTGGGCTCGGGCATATATGGTCATGCAGTATGTGTGCTTGTGTGTGTGCATGGTTGGGTGGATTCCTGTTGCACAAGGATGTGTCAATGGGGAAACTTGTACACAGTGACATGAGTGGCTGTATGAGAAACTATTTTATTCATGATGTGTCATTTAAAGATCTACTGTGTAACATTCGTTTTTCGACATGGCTACAGTGCGTTTGCTGTGTGTTGTGGTGCATTTGCATTATACTTGTGTGTGTATGTAGTCCTGTTTGATTTTGTG
Source organism: Ctenopoma multispine (assembly GCA_034779795.1). Classification (NCBI taxonomy): domain Eukaryota; kingdom Metazoa; phylum Chordata; class Actinopteri; order Anabantiformes; family Anabantidae; genus Ctenopoma; species Ctenopoma multispine. Next base: position 3,496,542 of record JAUYWH010000016.1, read on the forward strand.
CGTCACATTTTGTGGAAGTGTATGTTGTCCCACCTCTCCTGTGAAAACCATCGCCTTTCCTCTTCTTTCCTCTCCTCTCCCCCCTCCTCCCCCCTCTGCTGAGTATCAGTCTGAGCTCAAATCAATGTGTGTTGCTGCCAGCAGCACTGCAGTCTCCCAGCTCTGGACCTGCACCGCTTACTCAGCACTCAGCACTCCAACCCTTCACTTACCAAGACAACTCACTGGTACCCCACAAACACACACACTCACAGACATACTTGCACACACAGTATATTAAGTTTACCACATAGTACACTCATGGTATTGTTATCTTTTGTATGATTACTTACATTAAGTATGCATGCACACAGGCACATATGTGCTTACACATGCAAATAATCCAATAAGTGCATCCTGTATGAAAGCAAGCATGCACACTCATTTACAAAACACACGCACACACAGATGCAGGTACGTATGCAGTCTCCTGCAGCAGGCATGAACAACATGCAGGCTATGGCTTCAACTAATTATTATATTACGTAATTCATTAATCTGCCAGTAGTCTTGAATTGTTTGGTCTATAACGTGTCACAGAACAGTGAAACGAAACAGACAGTGTTTTGCTTTGTTTAACCATCAGGACAAAACATACAGATTTGCTCTGAATTATGTGAAAGAGAAGCAGCAAATCGTCCCATCTGGATAGTCCCAAACAGAACATTTACAGTAGCTTAACAAAAGACAGAAAGTTATTGTACACCAGTACAATCTAATTGAATCCATTATTCTAGCTTTACAGTTTATGCTTTAGTGGTGGTGTTCCACTGTATTATATTGAAATGTGTTTCTAATATTCTTCCCTCTCATGTTTATACAATTAATGGGCAAAATACTTGAACCACTGGTCAAAATATAATGCAGGTAAACTCCACTGCAAACTTTATTTAAACTAATAAAATGACTAACTCTCTGACAGTGTCAGAACGGTAGTTGTGAATGGGTTTGCTTTAGATGTTACAGATGTACATAATAAACCTGCTGTGGATGCAATAGTAGTAAATTGTATTTAATTATTTATTGATTGATAATATATACAGCATATGTACATATCTTAAAATTACAGTTGTCTAAATATATTTATAAAACTTGGTTTAAAGAAAATCAATTATCTGTAATTTCATGCTAAGATGGATTCAGTCTTCGTGGTGTATTTGTCAAAGAGCCAACAAGTAAGCAAGTACAGTAAGTAAATACAGCAGCATAGTAGCTGCTATGGAGCTGCTGTTTGTAGAGAAACAATGGCGACATTGTACAGATGCTGGTTTACCATCCATTATTGATGAGGGAGTCATGTTTCACACCAGCCTGACTCACTGTATGTAACACAACAAGACCGTGTGTGTCCTCATGTATACTGTAAGCGGTTTTTGTTTGATGGTGGATGGTTGGTTTCTGTGCAGGTTTAGTTAGTGGCCAAATGTATTTCAGTGTGTGTGTTGCAGTGATTCATCATTCATTAGTGCAGCCTTTTCAGCACCATAGATCTCTTTAGCTTTCCAAAGTATGGATTCCAATTTGCTGCAGACCTGGGATTTTTATTATGAGAATATTGATTTGAATTTCATAGTGGGATCAATAACAGTGGGTGGTAAACAGAGGACTGGGTTTTGGCTCAGATAAACAGACCAGTTCCCGGGAAAGAGACCAAATACAGATACAATAAATATTTCCCTCGATGAATTACAGCTGCAACGTTTTACTGACTATTCTTCCTTCGTAAAAAAAGTATATTCAAAAGGCGTTAATTATAAAAGCCCAAAGCTGTGTTTAACATTCCAGCATCATGAAAATACTTAAGGTACTGAACTCTTTAGAGTTATCATTTATTTCTACAGGAACCTGTTTCCATACAAGTTCCACTTTATGAATGTATCATGTATCATATCTGGTGTTAGAGTAAAGTTTAAAAGCTGTTGTTAAGTCTTTGCATTTGCTTCTGTTCTGTACTGCAGTATCATTTGCACCCATCCGCAAGGTGTATCCTTCAATTCAGGAGAGACGGGGCTCAGTCTCACTTTCCCTCGTCTCATACACACTCACAGACACACATGCTCATGCACACACACTCCCCGTTGATTAAAGCCTCCTCAGTGGCCAATCGCTCAGCAGTAGTTTGATTCCTGAGCAAGGGGGACATTTTAATCAAACTTCAACCAGGAAACACAGTCATAAAATATGAATGTTATATAAGGAATTGTCGATAGGGCTTTCTCATAAGCCTATAAATAATACAGACTAATGTTATGTAAAAGGAAAGGGTGACATGAAGAAGGAACAGCTTTTCAAAATCCTCCTGCCAATCATGCATCAGGACATGACCAGTAACGTTCAGTTTATTCAAGTCTCTGTATCTGTGCTCTATTTATCTTGTAAAATATCAAAGGACTTAATGAGGACTCTGAAGAGTTTTTGTCACTTGTGATTATGTTTCTCATTAGCATTATTTCCCTTAAAGCTGCGCACATCACATTCATCATTCTCACTGTATTGTCTCACTGCATGGTAATGATATTGCATCTAGTTTGCCGCAGCCAGAAAAGCAAAATATGCCAAGAGAAAACTGTTAACCAAACACCAAACATCCCTGAATATTCATATGTTCCTGATCTTATCATGCACGCCTGCATAGATAGAAATATGCTGCAGGGTAGTCGAGAGTTGCAGTGGGTAAAGGTTTGTTCCCTGACAGCCTCAGGAGGATAAAGAGGAGTTCAAGTGAGCAGCAGAGGAGGAGGAGGTGACTGAAAAGCAAGACCTGAATGAGGTTATTGTAGGTCAAGACAGGAAATGCTTTGATTTTTTAAGTCAGATACAATAGAAGGTGAGGTGGGCTTCAGCAGGATCGTGTGTGTGTGTGTGTGTGTAAATGAGAGATAAAGCAGTGGACAGATGGAGTTGAGGAATCTTACCAAAATAAGGCCTGTCAAGCAATGAAAAAGAGTGTCAGAGAGGGCAGGCTGATTTTTGATATCTAAGAGGAGGTGGCTATGATTGGGGGTGGGGGACCTGAGGAGAAAGAGGAGTGTATGCAGTATTAGAAAAAGAGGGGTGTTTTCCCGAAGCCAGGCAGACACTGCAGAACCTGTGGAGGAGATTTTTTTTTTGGTCTGACTTTTGTTATGCTGCTGCACCACTGAATCGATGAGGAGGCGAGGAGGGGGGTGCAGCGTGGTTGGGGGTGTTTCCCTGCAGTGGAGGCTTCTCGCCCACCCCCACCTCTTGCTTCATATTGATAGACCCCATCTCTCTCTCTTTCCTGTTGTCTCATCTATCTGCCTTTTGCTTGACTCTCTGCCTCGTTCTGTCCGTATCCTTATTCACCTCCAGGCGGGTCTTGTAATACCTGGTGCCGTGCTGTCCAGAACTAATCTGGCAACTTCTCTCGAAGGTGTCTCAGAGTCTTGTGGTGTGCAGGCATTGCACAGCTAAGCCAAGACCTCTACTTTCTCTTATTAGCTGTGTCAGTGTCTGCCAAATAGTAACTTAGCACGATTGCTCAAAACTTCAGAGTTGGAATCTATAGTTTGAGACTTTTCAAAGCCGTATTCTAGACAAAGGAATTAAGGATTATTTTATTAATTTTTTTGATATTACATGGAATTAACCTAAACAAAATATGTATTATATTCTATATATCTTACTGATATAATGGTTGACAGAGGGAGACAGCTGTTTCCTTCTGGTTTTGAGTCTTCATACCACGGGAAGCTAATTAGCTGCTAGCTGTAGATTCATCTTTATTGCACATACAGTATATGAGAGGTGGTAGAATTACACAAACGCAATACTCAGAGTGCTAGTACTTTGCCTTATAAAATGCATAACTACAAGTAAAATGATCTATTTAAATTGTTTACTCAGTACTCCACTAAGAAGACTAAATATTGAATTGGATGCTGTTGATAACACAGGTGGTTAAGCCATAATGCATGTTCATTTTTAACATGATTATGTTTTTTTATTCAGCATCTACATTGTCTATAAGTACCTATTGAAGAGATATTTTGTAACTGTAAATGTTTATTCACTGGACATATTCTCCAAAACTCGTGGAGAGGTGCCGCTGAAGCCTTGAGATTCACTAAACAACATGGCCAGAGACCTGCAGAGACAATCACATCTTAAGCTTTTAGCAAGCCTCGTCATTCTAGCCATTTAGAGAATTAAAAATGATATGTGCTTCATTAGAAAGTTTTGGAGCATTCTTATTTACCATCATTTCACGATGGCAAAGTGTGGTGGAGCAGGATGCTATTGCAGCTTTAACTAAAACTGTCAAATCAATTCAGCGGAGTAAAAAGTTCAATATTTATCTCTCAAAAGTACAGCTTTTGAGTTAATGAACTTAATTACTTACCACCATCAAGAAAGCAAGTAAGTGTAGTTCCCAGTACTGGGAAGAAGCACATTAGAAGAATGTTAGCCTCTCTGAAAGAGGTCTGCATATTTTAAAATCTGTGAAAAAGGGGACACTGATATTGCATTTCTGCTGAGTGTTACCTAATACTCAGTCACACTTTCCAGACACACACTGATTGTCCAGTCTGATTTATATAGAAAGGCACTTTGTTTGTGTAACTGTAATTAACAACTCATTGTGTTATTCTGTTGACTAATAACACAGAATATCATGTTTCCACTGGGTTAATAAACTGTGCAAATAATAACTGTTATTATTTGGTGGCACAGGTGACGCACAGAGGATACCCAGTTTCCATAGCAACAGGCAGGTGCAAGACACTGGGAGCTAATCTAGCTTTCTGCTGAGGTGAAACATTTGCATGCACATCATAGTGTGATTAGCCACGTTTTAGAAGAGAATACACACAAACATGTGAGACACTATCCTGAGATACTGTATATGGTCAAAAGAACAGAGAAAACTTGGGCCTGTAACAGAGATGATGTGATTGGCCAACCAGGACCTTGACCTTGACGTTTCTGGCTAAAATAAAAAGCTGTGTGGGCACTATGAAGAGAGACATTTAGGTTACCAGCTCCCATTGTGTCGCCGTGTGATCAGAGCACTCGTTTTAAAGTACTGTACTATGTAAAACGTTTTTACTGTAAGAAGAAGAAAAGTATCTTATTGTGGACCGAGTTCCTTTGGGATGAATCTTGTCTAATCAGACTCACAGTACAGCCTGCGTGCTTCTGAACGTGTTTTCAGCAAGGTTCTTCCCAACCAAACGGAGAATTTCATCCATTTCTGCTTGTTTAGTAGTTTTTGTAGCTTGTTATTTATTGTAATTTGATAATGACTTATACTCTCCTACCTGGAGTGAGGTGAATGAGCAAACACTGTAGCAAGGCGGGATCTGTGGGTTTTGTTATACAACCACATTACAGTAGAGTGCTGAAGTCAGTGATTATCAGCCTTAATACACAGTGGTTTTAATAGACTTGTTTACACAATTTAACAGCACTAGATAAAATAAAATATCTTTTAAAACTTTATTTAAAAAGATAATATAACAAATGTTATGTAAATGTGACATGGAAACATGGAGAAGACTGGAACAGGCAAATGAAAGAAATGGCTAAGCAGAGGAAGAGGACAAGTTAGAAGGCAAGACAATAATCAATCAGTATATTTATACTATGTTCAACCATCTCTACTTGCCACAACAACAACACAGAAATGTCTCACTCTCCCTGTATCCTGGTGCAGAGTTCACTGCTTTTCTCTGCTCACTGGGCATTTCAACCCATTTCATGCAACAGAGAAATCTCAGCTGTTCAAACATTTCACACACACACACACACATTTATGTGCAATTTTATATATGACCATATGAAAACATATGGGAGACTGAGAGGACGCACATTTTGAGTTCAGTCGGCAGTAATGTGCCACTTCCTGTGAGCTGGCCAGGAGGGACGTTAGATTCTGGGCCAGTGCACCCTCGCAACTTATGTTCTGCTTGTTTCCTTTCTCTCCTCTGCTCTCTGTTTTGCTACATTACCTTATGTTACGTTGTGTTACATTACCTTTCTTGTGCTGCTCGATGTGACAGTACGCAGGGTTTGTAGATGCGTTATTATATTAGATGAAGTTACTTGATAGCTTACATAATGTTATGTTGCATCATGTGGGGCTCTGACTTCTGCTCCGTCTGGCTGCTTCCTCGTGCTCTCTCCTGTTCTCGTCTGTTCTTCTCTGCGTTGTTGTGCTCAGCTGTTTGAGCACGAACCTTCTGATTTTGGCTTTTGCTTTTTTCTTCATTCACAAATCCTACGTGCCACGTACCATAGTAACACAAATCTGTTTTTTTGCTACACACTGGCAAGAAAAGATAAAAACAAGAGGTACAACCTGAACCACAAAAAAAAAGAATGCATAGCGAGGAAAGTATGTGTAGGAATAAGACAAACAAAAGGAAGCAAATTAAAAAGGCCAAGGGTAGAAAAAAAGTAGGCGAGGTGTAGAGTTGTGGCTCGATGTGGATCGATTCTCTCTCTGATGATCATCCTCACCATCGGATACAAAACCTTGGATCCCACACTTATCAATGTCGCCACTCGCTCCGGATCTATCAATATCTCACTTATCGGGCTGAATATCACTCTCCCCAGTGGGCTGGACGAGACGAGATTCTATTCTTCATGCACGTCTTTGTTAATGTGCATTTGCTCACAGTTGAGCGCCTCTGCAAAGACAAAACATGCCTGCAGATACACACAATCAGAAATCAAACACAGAACTGTAACGTGATGTTATTATTATAAAACACACCAATAATTCAGTCATATAGTAAAAAAGTAGTTATGTATTTTAGTTACATTCCATTAATACCTCCTCTATATTTCAGATACAGGGTATTTTTATTTTTATTTATCTGACCACTATAGTCAAACCTCAGATTAAAATCCATATAATGACCAATAAAGTTTTGCACATATTTATTATACTGTAAAAATAACAAACAGCATTATATAGTGAAGAGCAGCTACATTAAAGGCACAGTGTGCAGTTTTGTTTACATGCAGTGTCTCTCACCAAAACCCACTGTGTGTATCCTTAAGGTCTACTAAATTTTGTAATATTTGAAATCACGCAGCTTTCCATGCGTGTTAGCTTTCTTTCCTGTTTTTATTGACAAATTGCTAAACTAATTCACGTGGTTCTGCCACCAGTAGTGTATGAATGAAATAATGTGAAACCATGGGCAGGAGTATACTAATGTGCTGCACTGTGTTGATTGTGTATGTGTGCATGATACAAACATAATGGACACCATATCAACATGATGGTAAAAAACTTCACAAAGCACCTTTAATGTGGTTCCAATATCAATTAAACAGTAATATCTAATAAAAAATCATATATAATTGAAATATAAGTCATTTTTCTTGCATAATGTCTTTTACTTGTTACAGTTTAATTTTTTTTGGATATGCAATTATACATTCATATGTATTCACCCCCTTTAATAAATCGTAATTCTCACTGTTGCTGCCGGTGGGTTTTAGAATTAACACAGTTGGATCCATCATTAAATCCATCATTAGGAAATAGAAGGAATATGGCACAGCATACAGCAGAATGTCCTTAAAAACTGAGGCTGTGCAAGGATTAGCGAGGGAGGCCACTAATACACCTGTCGTTCCTCTGAAATAGTGTTTTTGCAGCTGAGACTGTGCATACAACAACTGTTGTTCACTCTCAACTAGAACTGAACTTCTGTCCTTAAGACTTTTGGCATAAAATTTGCAGTCTGTAAGAGAACAGTGACTTGGGTGAAAATTGGTTTTCCATGACTCCAAGCATACACAAAGCTATACATAAATGGTTTTAAAACTACAGTGTTAAGTTACAGAGGGTCTGAGTCAGAGCCCAGACATCAACCAATTGATTGAGAATTTGTGGCTGGACTGATCCCTGTGCAACCTTAACAAGCCTGAGCAGTTTCCAAATAAGAACGGGGAAAAGAGTGCATCTCCAGGTGTCCAAAGTTGTTGTTGTTGCCAAATGCACATTTACCACTGTAAACATGATTTGAAAGGAGGTGAATACATATCAACTATTGTCTTATATGTCTACTCTTGTATTTTTAATCAATTAATATTATTGTGTAGAGATGTTTTCACTTTGACATGTACATACAATAAATGTACATTTTTGTAGGTGGTTACACATCCAGTTAATACATATTTATTGTAATTGCTCATATATGCAAACACAATACATATGCAGCTTTTTGCAAACCTTTCAACAGTAGTGAAAAACATGTTCTGTCTCTTTAAGTAGCAACAATAAATTATTCAATTAATCCATTTTAAGTATCACGTAAGTAAATGTTAAATAAAGTATTATCATCAGAAATAATTATGTATCAAAATAATCAATATAACTATAAAATACAGCAACAAGTATTTATTAATATAATCTTCACCAGTAAAGGAACTTCATGATTAAAAAGTCGCTCAAATCTGAAGCAGACAGTACAAATATTAACTGTAACTAGAAAAGTTCCTGGGGAAACTTTGAAGGTGCCTGCCACCTTGCGCCCGTGAACCTTAAACCCATCACGCC
>JAUYWH010000016.1:3505222-3545853 GCA_034779795.1 Ctenopoma multispine
TTACAAGAAAAGTAATAGCACACATGCCGGGAGCGAGCCGGTCGATTTGATGTATATTTTGTGTGTGTTCTCTCCTCTGTTCGGGCCGCATTCCGGTCTACAGAAGAATAAGATATAAATTCAATGGCAGGCACCAATTAAATACTGTATTTGAGCAAATAGAAGTTACTTTGCACCACTTGACATTGATAAATATCCAGAGCAAATAGAGAAACCAAGGTACATACAGTAGAGGGGAACTCAGTGGTATTTTAAACATGTGAAGTCCACCCTGAGAAATACACACAAGCTTAATCCAGTGGAGCATTTCACATGAGATGCAGTGTCGTGACAACTCTCCAAAGACTGTGGAGAAACAGGTCTAATATTGTGTTTGGTACCATGACTAAGGACTGATATTTGAGGGAGAGGGATAAGTAAGAGAGAGAGAGAGAGGCAGATTTTAGTGCTGAGTCACAGCAAGGCTGCTGCTGCTGCTGCTGCTGCATCACCCTCCCCCACACTTGAACCACACAGTTTGGCTGACTGGCTTCATCCCTCATCCTGCCCCCTTTCACTTCACACACACACACACACACACACACACACACACACACACACACACACACACTCCCCTCACTGTACACACCATGGAGTGTGTTTCATCTCTAGCTCCCCTTCATCTTCAATGTCTCAGTCGAGTTTGTCTTTTCCGAATCTTTCACACGTCCTGTTTTTAGTTAATGTCTATTGTTTTTTTTTTATGTTGTTTTTTTGCCTCGTCACTTGTTCACAGCTCACCCCAATCCTGTTCTTCTCCCTTGCTTCCTCCAGCCTCCCACCTTCCCTGTGAAGTTTAATTAAGAATGAATTCAGTCAGAGAGGGGCAGAGAGATCAGAGCGCGCAAGCTTGTCTGCTACAGGGTTGATAATGCTGCGGCTAATCTTCTCCTCCACTTGCTGTGTTTTGCTCTTTGACCGTGAGATGGAGCACAGCTAAAGCCGAGCTCTCCAGACACTTACACACACTCACACACACACACACTCACACACACACACACACACACAAACACACACACACACACACACACTCACACACACACACACACACACAAACACACACACACACACACACACACCTAATTGCAAATACCACTCTGACTTCAAAGCCCTCTTTTGAAAAGTTAGAAATTACAAAAATACAGCAAGTTTTAATGGATTAAAAAGAAAAATAAAGGGGAACAAAGACATTATTCTCTCGTGTTGATTTTGTTTGTACTCATAATAGGAATTTTTAGGAATAGTTATTTCATAGCTGTCGATGCCTCCTTTGAAGTCAAAATGCAGAGATATTAGCTTCTTAAAGCTTTTGACCTTTCTGAGAGATATTTCTAATATTTCTGCTTGTTTATCATAAGCATTGCATTTTCTTATTTACAGTGTTATTACAGTAGCAATGACTAATACCTGAGGGGTTGTGCAAAGTGTGATGGAGTGTAGCAGACGACAGACAAGCAAAGCACTTTTATATAGTTTTTATTTAGTTTTATTTTTGATAATTATTTTTTTAGCTTTATTTAACGGGTCAGCTGCAGGGTAATATACTGCAATTTAAGCATCTACATTGTATTTAAATCAATTACAGAAAGCTCCTTTAAAAAAAACCACACTTCAACAGAGAAAAACTTTATATTTTATGTATATTCCTCCCTTAAATCACAAACACAATCCTTCGCTTCCACCCTGTAATATTGTTTCAGAGGAGAGTGAATGAATGTGGGACCTGTTGAATCGTTCTCCTCACTTTCTCCACATAGGCAGATGTCTGAGGCACACACACAAATCTTCCTCATAGACATACGTCGAGTCACACTCACACTCTCTTCTCCTCTGGCTCTCCTCTCCAAATGGATTTTTCATGCAGCGTTATCATTATCATTAATTTAGGAGACAGGTTCGCTTCAGAGCAATTGAAGACACATTTGTTACTGTGCCAAGCAGAGGCAGCGCCTGGAGGAGAAGAGAGGGGGGACATTCCCACGTTGCTGAGTCCACAGATGATTCAGTGAGGACATGCTGAAAATATAAATCTGCTTCCTTTTATGTTTGTCTCATAATTGATTTAAAATGCAAACCTCTAGTCATAATCCACATGTTTAGTGGTTAGCATTTCTTTATCTGAGATTATCAGATAGATATCAGATCTATCAAGGAATATTTGAGTGTGTGTGTGAGAGAGAGAAGGAAAAATAGAAGTGCGTATTCAGTATGCAGGTCTGAAACAGTTTATAAGTCCTGGTTAAACAAAAATCTAAACAACATAAGCTTTTAAAGCTGGTAATATTCTCTGTTTTTTCTAACAGTTCTACATTTGACTTGGTTTGAGGGCCAGGTGTTAGTTCACTGCCCTTTTATGAGTTGTGAAAATTTAAAACTAGCTGAGTTAACTTAATTTTAGAAAACAAATTAATTAACTCAAGATATTAACTTAAGTCAACTGCAGAGTCACATGAATAGTGAAAAGTTACATTCCTTAGTTTAAAGAAGCCAGTTTTTATTTATTATGCAGCTGCTGAAGTCGTTGAACTCTGTACAAGGACAAAAACTACGGCTGCCCCCATGAGTCTGCAGGTGAATTCATCACTGACCTTTATCATGGTTATGTAATTATTTTTATTATTATGAAAAGAAACTGTTTTCATGATAATTTTATTTTTCAAGTCTCTAAAGAGCATGATGGGAAGTCATCTAATTTTGTTTCTAACGTCATATATTCTCAGGAGTTAATTGATTAAACTCATTATTTCAAGTTGAAAAACATATGATTATAAGTTGTAAACAGGGTCTGAGAAATAAAACTAGACACTGAGGAAGAGACATGTTAAATTAACTTAGAACTGTATAATGTTTTTTTCCCTTGGATCTTTTGTGACCTCCTGGATGATCGTAGCAAATGAGTCAGACTAATTTTCAGAAGGTCAGACACTTCTGAAGAGATTAACTATTGTTCCATCACTTCTCCATCTCTGCCCACGGTAATAAAAGAAAATCACAAAATGCTTTTAATGTGTTGCTGAATGTTTGGACAACAATGGAGCTCTATGGCACGGAGACATAAACTGTCAGACTTTGGATCACTCCATTGTTTGTTTTTTTCCAGTGTTTCTTTGTGAATAGAAAAGAAAGCAATGGCCATGCTTGTTCAAAGCCTTGGTGGGGATTTTTGTCTTATTGTAAAACTCAAAAAAGGAAAATTACATCCACTTTACCTTATTAGTAATCCGTCTCTGTTTGAAAAACAGATTGCTTTAATAATCATCTGAACGGTGACAGTGCTGTGCTACTTTTCCTGTGACATGGGCACGTTTTACTGGGGTGGGACCAGAGGGGTGATAAAGATCTGATTGGCCATCCCCGGTGCCAGCCATGCCAGAGCCAGAAGGTGTTTCTGTTTGCTAATGATTGTAAATGTAAATGTAGAAACTTCTATCAATTATCATGATTATTACTGATAATTAATTAAAATAATAATTTTATATATAAGCAGCATATCTGCATATGATGATTGGGAAATAAAAATTATAACTATTATTTAATTAAACATAAAGTTGCATGTTTTTTTACATTTAACAAACACAATTAAACACATTATTAAAATAGCAGTAGCTCCTTTTAACTCATGTTTTAAAGGCACCCCAATAAAAATTTTAAACATACCTCTGGCATTTTAGAAATAGCAACTTTTGCTTTGTCAGAGCTTAAACAGACATCGTGTGAAGGTTTTGAGACTTACAGTAAGTGGTGAGTACCACACACAAGCCCAGGTAACCCTACATAAACCAGCAGGTCCATATTAATACAGAAAAAAAACGGATCTTATGATGAATAATTCATAAGCAGTCTCAGTATACCTGACATGCCTGTGGTGGGGCATGAAACATACAGCAGCAGCATTTCAAAACATCTAAAATATTCAGTTGTGTTGCCGTCATTGCAGCTGCCCATTACAACAAAGACTTTTTGAAGTCTCTCCCCTCTCTCTCTCTCTCCCCCCTTCTCTCTCTCTATCTGACAGATATCTATTAAAAGCTGTTGCTGACGTAAAAAGTGTCCGCCATCTTTGACTAGAGCTGTGCTGCCCCCCCCCTCCCCATTGAAGAAGAAGTGAGGAGGAATCAGGAGACGCGCAGTGCCTTTGCAGCATCCCAGTCATATACAGAGAGAGGCTGGTATCGGTTAGCTGTTGATAAACGCAGACATTTCCTCCCATACTGACTGCGGGCCACCGAGAGCAGACGCAGGTAAGACTGAAGACGGTTTCTACTCCATTTTTTGTAGCACTGCTCTGTCTGTGCTGTGAAGCAGCAGATGTTTGTTATTTGTGTGAAACGAGCGCCTGAATGCTGACACAAACGCTCATTTGTGTTTGTGGAGGAGGGGGGGGGTTCTTCTCGTTGGGGATCATCTGCACCACTGTTAGTGGGAAGAGACGGGTGAAGGAAGGAAAGAAGGCGATGAAGCCAATCCGTGACCTCCCGGGTGTTAAATCTCCAAACGCGCACTGGGCAGCTGAGAGGATGGATGCGCTGCGCTATAATGCGTATATTCAATGTGGGCGTTTTCAGCGTTTCAGCACCGTGGACAGCACCAGAGAGGGAAAAACACACGCTGCAGGTCGATTAAATGTCCAAACAGCGCACTGTAAAAAGGTGTGAGAGGATGATTTAGCCAGATTTCATTTCGGAGGGGATTGTTTTCATCAAATCAGCCTCGTTAAAGACTGAGCGCCTCACCTCTCAGCTCAAAGCTGACAGATGCAGCAGGTAGACGGGCACGGATCAGTCCGTGGCACACATGTGGAGAAACAGCACATCGCGCTGTTAGAAAGGAGGGATCAGGCTGACTGCGGTGAATGTGTATGGAGAGGATGTCATGTAAGCTAATAGTAAACTGCGCCACGGTGAGGTCGGTGGGAGGAGGGTAACGGATATAAACAGGAGGGAGGGGGGGTGATGCATGATCGAGCTCCGTGAATGCGTCGCTGCTTTTTATTTCTTTTTCTTACGCAGTGTCTTTGCATCACAGGCGACCAATCACCCCACCCCTCCACCCCCCAGCCGCGTTTACGTGACATGAAGGGAGCTCGAAAATATCCCGGTGGTATAACGGTGGGCGGGTGGGGAGGGGGGGTTCAGTCGAGAAAAGAGCAGAAGTGCTCCGGGGAGGACCTCGGTGAAACCCGCACAATCACACCCACATGCCCACCGCCTCAACCCCCCCCCCCCATCCCCCCCACAGGATCCCATGCAGCCAGCCGTCTCCGCGTCCGTGCGCGTCTCTGCCAGTGTGCCCCGCACGCGCTGTCTGTCAGTCCCGCATGGCGCACAGCGGCTGCGTGCTCAATCCACAGACGCGTGTGCGTATGTACCAGCTCCGAGTGCTGCATCTGTGTTGCAACACACACACACTGCGTACAGTATAAAGCTCGGCCAAGTGTGTAGTATTGATTCCAAATGTGACTTTATTTCAAAAGCACGCAGCAGCGGTGGAGACCGTGCTGTGCGTTACTGACTTTCCAAAATTCCTTGTCACAATCTCATTTGTTTTGTGCGTGATGAATGGATGCCCTGACGTGAGAGGTACCAGAGCCTCGTGATGCCTGAAGAGAGCCACATCCGATTGTTGGTTACCCCGACGTTTGACGATGCGGCAGAGCCGATATTGAAGTCGTGATGATCTCTGGCGCATCTAAAATTATTGTATGGTAGCTCGAATATTGTCAGGCTGACTGATGACCACTGACAGATGCTGTCACTTAAGGGTTGATTGATCTTCGAAATCTTAGAACTGGTACTATGAGTATTGCATTTACCTCAACTTACCTTCCTGTAATGAGTCTGTGGTGATTATAAATGACTTCAACTGTCTGCATTTTCATTTTTAAAGCAGAAACAGATGAATAAGAGTGAATCTATAGAGGAAGACCCCACAGCCTTTGAGCACTGACAGCTGTGTATTCATGACAATGGCAGATTACAGCAAACAGGAGAGCACAGTAAAGCCCCCCCAAGGGTGCTCTGGTTGCCATGACCGCTATACCATATCACGTTCTGCGGCTTGCACTGTTTGGACTGCAGAGAGGGAGAGAGAGACAGGAACAGGGAGGGGATGATGGGAGGGGGTGTCAGGCCTCTGCTGCACACACTGTGAGCAGGGCTCTCTGGATAAATGGTGACTCACAACACAGTCACCATCCGCTGATTGTTGCTGAGAAACACCCTGGCCGCTGTTCATTTCACAGGGGCAGCTTTACGCCTTGCCTCTGCTGTGCTGCTCTGAAATGGAGCTGAAGCTTTGCTGATCGATGCTGATGAATACATACATATAAATACAGATGGTACGCTGCGCATTGCGTGTTTCGGTGCAGGTACAGGTCTGATTTGTTTACATTATGTAGCAGCTCTAATTTCTCTCAGATTAGAGTTTCTAAGTGATATTCACGCCACGATTCTGCAAAAAGCAGGAGAAAGCCAGACCAGAGCTGTTTTACTTGGCTTGAAACGTCGCTGACAGGCCCATCCTCAAGTTTAAAAGTCATGTATAAACAACTATACATATACGGTAAACCTCGTGCTACAGCTACAAAACCATTTCACATGGGTCTGAAATTAAGTCAGACTTTTATTTTTTACTAGTCTGAAGCATCTTTGGCATTCCTCTAGTCTGAATGATTCTGAAAAGAAGTAAAGAAAACATGCTTTTGCTTTTACTCAGGTTTTTTCATAATAGAAATAATCTTCTGAATTGTTGCTTGTAGGCCTTCAAATATCAGATACATTCAGTATTGTGCAGCCTTTGTCACATGGTGGACACAGTATCTCACGTCATGTGTCACTCCACTTAGTGACTGATAACCTAGCGAGGTGAGGTGCAGGATAACAAATAGTTTAAAATTAGAGTTTGAATCCAGCCTAGTGCTGGAGATAACTGCTCAAGGTAAAGGTAGAGAAGTATTCGTGATTCTTTGCTCATGGCTGTTTTTAAATTGCCCTTGAGCAAAAAACTAGGTCCTGCTCTCGCTTTTGTAAAGTGTTCTGGATAGGGAGCGCCAACTATACCCCTACTGCGGTTGCTTCTCTCTGTCACAGTGCAGTTCAGGTTTTAGCTGCACGACAAACAAAATCATCCTCACAAGTTCAGCAGACCTTGTTCTGCTGCTGTGGCATTAGCAACTCTGAGATGTCCCAAATGAGACATGGTGATGTGCTGCTGTTTGTTTCTTTTTTTTTTCGGAATAGGAAAGCCTATTCTGGGTTCACAGTCCAGATCCAGAGATGATGTGACTATTCTGTCTGAGATTACAACAAGGCATTGTGAAACATCACAAAAAAGGCTATTCATAGTTTAGGTTTTTTATTTCCACCATAGCTACACATTTCAAACGTTATGAAAGAAATTTTTAAATTTCAAAACACATGTAAAACAGATGACAGGAACATACAGTAGAACCTGTTTACACTTGGTTTTAAAATTAGTCTTGTGCAAACCGATCACAAGTGGGCAGCACTAAATGCAAGCGTACACCCACCAAGTGGGGATCTGATCACTCGCTGAAGTGATCTGGGACAAGTTTGACTACTCATTATTTGTAGTATAAAGGCTGATGTTTATGGACAATATATGATCAGTGATTTGTCTTGGTTGTCCACTTGACCACCCTTTTTAGCATTTTAAGAAGTGTCAGCAGGCCCAAAGAGAGATGAAATAAATTTGCTAACGAATATAGTTAGCATGCTGCAACGCAAACACTGCATGTCTTACAGTAAAAGTTCTAGATTTTAACAAAAGATAGACACAAGTGATTCCACGCTTACGTCTAATTTTATGTAATGCTTAGTAAGCTAAGTTAACCAACTACCTGGCTGTTAGCATAGCTTAGCAGTTGAAAACAAATTGATAGGAAACAGTTAGCCTAACTCAGTCCAAATGTATCTAATAATATGTCTGTCTAATTTAAATAGCTTATACAAAAACTGAAATCTAAATGACATATTTGGGATTTTTGGACATAGTTAGCCAGCCGTTTCCCTAACTTCCTTTAAGCTAATCTAAAGGGCTGCTGGCAGTAGCTTCATATTTAGCGTACACAAAATGTCAAGCAAAAAAGGTGTCTGAAGGTAAAGAAAAGAGTGTGTTTACTTCTTGCAGGTGATTGTGCGCTATATAAAAGTAGTAGCTAAGTGGCAGTGAAAATGGCAGCCTTGAAAAGCAGTGTTGAGCTTTTTATGTGTCCAGTCAGCCCCCATGGGACTACCTTTCACTTTCTCAGAGACACTCTGCATGTAAACAAAAACAGAGAAACAAAATGGCCACTCCTGAGGCCGAGAAGAGAAGTAGTGTTTTTCTACCCTCACCAATATCCATCATAAAAATTATGTTTTATTTTACCACTACATGAAGGAAATGTCTCGCCTTTGTTAGAAGAAGATAAATTGTTATTTTTTTTACATTCGGCTCT
Organism: Ctenopoma multispine; assembly: GCA_034779795.1. Taxonomy (NCBI): domain Eukaryota; kingdom Metazoa; phylum Chordata; class Actinopteri; order Anabantiformes; family Anabantidae; genus Ctenopoma; species Ctenopoma multispine. Next base: position 3,513,720 of record JAUYWH010000016.1, read on the forward strand.
GTTGTCTTTTCAGTCTTTGGGCTGTTGCATTTCAATAGTTGTCTCATTGCATTATGTTGGGTAGTTAAATAATCATTAATGTAGATATGTTACAGATATGTGCAGCAGACTTGTCAAGAATCCTTTCAGTGCTTAGACAAAAGAATCTAAATTTAGTTTTGTGTTACCTGAGTTGTACTGTTTCACAGGAGTGCTGACAGCTACAGACAGTTAATATTATCTCCCAGGTGATGCTCATGCTTTTGAAGCTTTTATGGGAGTGTTTTTTTTTTATTTCTTCATCATTTTACCTTTAAAAAGCACTTTTGTGAGACATTTGCCTGTGAGGCCAATCCACCCTGCTGTCAGACGCTGTCATCATTCTGCCATCTGTCCTCTACCTCGCTCTCTCGGGCTTCGTTTATTATTCTTTTGATTAATGAAGTGAATTTAGGGAGAGAAAATAAAAGTCATTAGAAAAAGAGGGAGAGAAGAGAGAAAGTGAGATGGAGGGTGTGAATATGAGCAGGAGAAACTGCCAGAGTGAATGACTGCCAGGTTGGACTATGTGAAGAAATGGTGAAAATGTTTTTTTTATCAGAGAAAATGGCATCTATGTCTCACATACAGATGGTTGCTGTTATTAAAATAATTCATAATGCAAATATTTTTAAATGATAGTCTATGGACCTGTACTTGATTTCAACTTTAGTTGTCAGATTTTATTATGTCAAACTGATATTTTGGAGTACAATCATAGATGAAATATTGATTCATCCTTCATCCGGCTTCAGATTCATTTTTATCTGTAACTTCAAACAGATTTCATCAAAGCATTAGCTCCATGACTTTTTTAGCAATATATTATAAACCATGCTTATACAACTAAAACTTTTTTTCCCAGAATAAAAACATGCACGTACATACGTATCTGTGCATCAGTGAAGCTTAAAGTCACCAGTTAATCTGCTACGATCAACATGAATACACCCTCACCTTCCTGTGTACAGTGTCTGACTTGTGCAAACACGACACTGTGAGGACTGTGGATGTGATGTCTGTTCAAGCATCACTAGAGTGTGATGTGACGATATTCTTGCTGTAGGTCTGTCAGTTGGACTGGGAAATTTATGATGCTGCAGTGCAGCTGACTGGAGGTTGTTGGTGCTGGTTAGTTTCTGTAACACTTTCACATAAATCTTGTTTATGAATGTTTTTGTATGTTAACAGCCTGATATATACTGTTTGAGATTAATTGTTTCACGTGAAGTAAGTTATGTGACATTTTACCTTCATTATACAGTAAACACTATTACTGAATTACAATATGAAGACTGCATGCATTACAATAATGCATAATGGCACGCATGGTATGACGTGTTATGAATTATGCATGTGGTTTGGCTTTGTAACAGATCTGTTTTGTAGTGATCGCTGCGCAGGTTATTATACCTGTCAGTTTTCTTATATGAATATACAGTATGTGTTACACTGGTTAGATTGACCCATGATGTGCTGCCATTAATGTCTTAATTCAATAACTAACCAAGGCTGAAAGTCAAAGTCAGTATGACAATATTCTTTATATAATATATTATACTAAACTGTAAGTAGTATTTTAGTACACTCTTTTTAGAACTGGACTAAACAAGCAGCTTTATTACTTACAGTTGCATTTTGAGGGTTTTCTTACAGTTTATATCCTATAGAATTAGGTTTTTAATCAATCAAAAATAACAGTTAAATCAAATTACAAAGGAAATAATATTAATTGATTTAAAGTTATGCTAGACAAAAGCTAGATTCATGTCAGAATTTGTTTACACTTTTAACTACAAAGATTGTGTTATATTCCAAAACAATGTTCTGTTGCATTCATTTCAACATAACATAACATAACATAACATGTTAATTAAACATACAAGATGATATACAAGATATCCACAACCAAGAATATTACAGTTCTACACTGGCCCAGAGAAATAAAGAATGCATGAGCGATGTCCTGTGATATTTTTTTTAGTACACCTAATTGCTTTTATTGTCATTGTTTTTATGACTTCCCAAAAATTTAACAGGCTCTTCTATGGTACTGAAGTGATCATGAACGAAACTGACAGTAATTTCAAGGCGCTGAATGTTTGTTGTTGGACTGTGAAAAAAACCTCTGGGGATCTCTGATTGGAATCATTTGCTGAAGTCTCGTGTCATAATCCCCAATTGCACAAATATGCTCCATGCCAAAAAGCTGTGACCAAAGGGGTAATGAAAGACATCAATATTGATTAAGACATAACAGTTTGATGGTGTGTTACTGCAGGGTCGCTAAAACCTCAGGAATTCTGCCTCTGCACACTGCAGCTGGCGGGAATTGCCTGGGATTGCATCAAACACGCGCATATAAAAAGGACATCTGCTGTATTTTTCACGCGGAGTGCCTTTCCATGCTGCTGCCTTGACATTTATTATGTTGTAAAACACGAGAGGTTGTGCTTTCAATTCAAAACAGGTTGCAGAGAGGCCTGAATAGAAATTGCATGGTTGATTGTTGCACCACCAACCTTCTAAACCCCCCACCTCCACCCCATCTGAACACATCTCACTTGGTCTCCTTTTAGCTTTACAGCCCGTGAGCACCCCTCCCTGTCATGTTTTGCTTGTCAAATGTCATATCTCCACAGTCCTCCAGCAGCCAAAATGTCATCTGTAACATCAGGACGGTAATAAATGTGGCTCTGGGTGCTGCCATGAGCAGGCAAATGATGAAACTAGAACCCTTTCCACCCACAGAGATCACAGAGATCACAGAGGGCTGAAGGGCGTAGGCGGCTCTCACATTTGGTGTAGAATGCTATTGATACTCAATAATGACCTATTTTATTCTCTTCTTAATTGTCTGTACATTGTTCTCTCCTCATTATCCTAGAGTTGCTTAAAATACATACCTCAGTATGAACCATGACTTGTTCTTGTCTTGTCTCCCCATCTGATATCTCCTCCGGTCTGCTCTCCATTTGTTTCTAAAAAAGCAGGAAGCTGGCTGATAGCATGCAGCTGAGCGTCGCTATGGAGCAGGATGGGGACACAGTCAGTCTTAAATCACCAGGCTCGTCCTTGTCTTCACCTTCAGACTATCTGGTTTTTATTAGCAAATGTATCACCACCTTTAAGATACAACACATAGGATGATGACATTGTTTGTGTTTCAGCGCTGCAAGATAATGGATCAAGTGCAGGATATTTTTATGGCATTTAGACCTGGCAACTTCCAGAAAGCTGTAAACACTATTCCATCCCAGAAACACGCTCTTGCTCCATATTGATGAGGAACAAATAATCCTGGATTTGAGTGCCCACTGAACTGTAACTCACCTTTGCTTTCTTAGTGTGGTCATATTGCAGGAGCTTTAGAGGTGTTAGTCTCTGTCACTGTATAATCCTCCACTGGTGATCTTCTTTAGTCATGTATTTCTGACATGTTAATGGTTACAGTGGACCAGATGAATAAGTGATGGGATCTTGGACTTGTCAGGTCAATAATGAATGATGTTCTTTCTGGAGCAGGCCACTGGGATGTCGCTGAAGCACTTAATGCTAAGTCCTCTGTAGAAACATAGCCACAGCTGTTAGTGACACTTTGGGTTTGTTGTGTAATGTTACATCACTGTTGTTGTCACAGTGGTTCCTGGGAGGGCTGTGTCATCTTATTGTCATGGTCAGAATGTGCTGAAATTTCCAAAAGCACAAAACAGTTACTTGGACCCTGACGACTTTTACAGCATGAGATATCCCTTTGTAGCTGTAGCCAAATGACTCTGCTTATTTCAAAAGAAACACCCACTCAGCCTATTTCTTTGCAGTTCTTTTGTCACTCCAGTCTTCTGTAAGGAGTGATAACAGCTCTTCCAGGTGAAGGACTGCAGAAACCCTCACCATTAAGGTGATTTATGTAACAAGATTTATTTTTACAAGGTTCAGTTCACTCCAGTCTTTTCTTTCGTTAATGTATAAATGTGGTGGATATTTTTTTATTTCAGCTGCCTGCCCTCAAGATAACCTTTAAGCCCACTTATGTTAGCATGAACACAGTCTTAATCTGATTTACGCATGCGTAAAGGAGGCAACAGTTCATCTTCGTCAGCTTGAGAGACATTTTTACAATTGAACTCGTCAATCCCACTCAAGTGAGGTCTCACAGTTACTGAATATGTTGTGAAACACTCATCAGACCCCACATTTCCATCAAAGATCTGTTCTTCAAAAAGCTAAAGAAAAAATATTTGATGCAGAAACACAGATGGAGCATTTGAAGCTGGAAAGCAAACAAAATGGCAGCCAACACACATTCACACATAGTAAGAGCAAAAAAAGAGAGAAAGACACACGTCCAACCACACAACACTGAAAAACAATTATCTATTGTCTCTTCTGCTACAAGAACAACAAAGCCCTACAGTGATTTACCCTCACGCAGCAGTTTCTCCCATATAAATATGTATTTCCAACTTAGTCAGACAGAAAGCAAGCTGAGGAACGTTCCATATCACCAGATTCACACACGTAGCCCAAGTTTAATAACGGTTTCTTATAAATTGCATTGTGAAAAGACAAATGAGCAATCTGCCCCATGTGTGGAGAATAGAATTAAGGTGTCGCTCCTGAGGTAAAACACAGACGGATGAGCGGATGGTTGGAGAAAGAAGAAAGATGGATGTTCATAAATATCATTGAAGTTACTTTATTGCTCCACAGTTTAGGGTACAGTGCTTACAAATAGGGATTAACCGTATGTAACGGTCCAACCACCTTGTCCAGCTCTATGCACAGTGTTCAGACTTACTCCAAATAACTGCTTTGAAACCTGTGACGACGACCATCCAAGTTATATATCCTGTTTTACAGCGAACGTTTTTAACATCGTAAATTAAACCACTCTGCCGCAGCCACTGAGGTAACTCCACTGTGCTTCTGCCTAATTGTGTTAATTTTAATAAGTGTGGGCATGATTCTTTTTTTCTCCCCTTTCCTCTTTCTATTCTTTATTACCTTCAAGTTGACTTCAGGTCAAAAGGTCACAGTGCTTACCATTTCCTGCCGTGAATGTCCGCATCAATGTAACACACAATGACAGGGTGACTCAGGATCAAGGGACGTGTGGCAGACGCACAAAGGTGCTCTTGTTTTTAGAATGAACAAAGGAGAAATATACTGTAGCTGTTTCCTACATACACATAGTTCCTCCCAGACACCTGTGTGGCACAAGTCGTGTCATATTCCTCTGTGTACAGAATGTTGTCTGCAATGCATTAGTCTGTTTAAGATTACACAGTAACAGGATTACTGCAGTCCTATCATAAGATTAGAAGTGATGCCATTATTGATACAATTCAGTACTGTAGTTTCATAAGCCAAACCTCTCACCTCAAACTTGTGTTCCTGTACAACTACACAGTGTAGGATGCACAAGTGTGATAAACCACATTACCTGTGTTTGACTCCAGAGACATATCCGTGGTTAAGTTTAGACAAGAAAATGCCTGGTTGAGGTTAGAGAAATGTTGTGGTTTTGTTTAAAGTGTACCAGACATCTTTAATAACACTGTGCTCCAACAAACTGGATGTTGTACTGCGAGACAGGATAGTTGGTGAAAAAGATATTGGATGTTGTATGTAGGTTGGGTTGCTTAAGCAGTTTCTCATTTTAGCGAACTTCATGGTGGTTCCTAATTTCCACTAGTCTGTAGCACATTGCTATGACTCTAAAGAGTTTGACCTGTTGCAGCTTTATTTGTACTTTACTGTATACGTTTAAAAACCTCATACTGAGGACAGTTTTTTGCCATGTGTTACAAAGAATATGGTATTCGCACATCAGAAGCTTCCTTCTAACAGATTAACAATTCATAGTGTGTCCAGTCAGATGTTTATTGTGCTCAACTAAACCACTGACAGCCAGAGGTGTCAGTGAGTAATTAAAAATTAAGTATGTCTCAGATGGGCCTCCCAACATTTAATCCGATGGGAATCTCCAGACAAATTAGTGTCCATTGAGAGGAAACATTTCATGGATGACTGGACAGGCTGCTGGATAGAGATTCTGTAAGGTCACCAGTTTGGTTCTTGTAGTGGAATTGAATCTCAGAAAGGTACTGAACTCTGTCAGATGCTCTCTACCTGCTCTACACTGCAAGTTGTTCTGAATAACAGTAGCTAGAAGGAGGCATGTTATATCTGTATCAATGTATGTATTCCCTGCTATTCATCCTGCTTTATGAGATTGGTCATAAACAATATTGCTTAAGTTGGTTTGGAGGAGAATCTGTGCTGTGTAATGTAATCTGTTTCTTTTCTGTTTCACAATAAGGACTTTACTAATAAGAACATCTGCACTGATTCAGTTTAACTGTAGCTTTACTGAGACATTAAGTAAAAGGTCACTGTGACCTGTTAAAACTTAATTGCCTGAATTTAGTTGCGTAACTGGACAGCCCGGCAGTGATGCTCTTCTGTTCTTTTTGGAAGTCGCTTTGAGGAGTGTTTTTTGAATCTGACCCGATTGAGACATGAACCACTACTCTTTACCGCCTGGTCAGAGGTTTATATAACTCAACATGGCCGTCATTAGTTGTAAAGTGATGCAAGAGAGCAAGAGGTAAAGAGAAAGATGGAGAGAAATGTGCGAAATAAGAGCGTTGCAGCTGTTTCTGATTCAACATAAAAAATTTATCTGCAAAACAGTGGACGAACCTTTGAAGAGAAACAGTGTACTGACCATTAAATGAATAATATAATAAAACAGCCTGACGGACTTAATCAGTAGGATGCAGCTGTTGATCTGAGAGTGTGTACATGACTGAATCCGTCCGTGGACATTAATGCAAATGAATTTATATATCACCGACGCTGCTCTAATAAATGTGATATTGCAGTGGCAGCAAAAAAAAAAAAAAAAAAAGGTTTCATATCCTGTATACGTGCCACAAGTGTATGGCCAGCAGATGTTGTTGTGAGCAGCTCTGGACACACGAGTGGGAGAAACAAACACAGAGGGTACATTGGGACCTTCGAGGCAGAATATCAACCAGGCTGCTCGCTCAGTCACCAGGATGAGACATGTCCAGGTGGGCGAAGCCGTCTGTCCAACGTGACACACGAACTCTTACCACGTGTTCGATGCTTTGGATTTAGACTTTCCTCCGTGTAATTTTTATAATGGTCGTGAATGTGGTTAATTGTGTGAGTTTGAACACGTTTGTGCTGCATCAGTCTCACTTTTGCAGCAAGAAGCAAAGGTCTTATAAAGGTAATTTAAAATGTGTTCATCTCACATGGTATCTTTACAAGCAATGTGTTTACTGTACTACTAAGGTTTTATATGCAGGAATATCCAAAAGAACAAATTTGTAGAGCTGTATTTTAGTGTTGTTCCTCCTTAGGACTGGTGCTACTAATGATATCATATTTAAGTCATCAGGCTCAGTGGTAATATCAAGAGTTTCACTTAATGACATTTATTTATATGCAGTACATTTAGTCATTTTTCTCTAAGGATCTGAATAAAATACATATGTCAGTGATTATTTAAACCCTACAGCTTATCATTTATCATTTTTAATTATTTCCCTCTGGGCAGTAAAAGCTATTATTGTAGCAGGATTACCTCTTAGCCAGAAAACTGTGGAAAAGAATTACATTTGATTCTTAAGGGGTTTAAATAATTTGTCAAGTTAAACTTGGATACTAGTTTGTAATGATGTCTTGTAGACATATCCACTGATAATCTCTCAGTCATCTGACACATGACAAGTTGATCATGCTTCAAGTTAGCTCCTGGTGATCCTACATCTGGAGATGCCCAGTTGTTTGGCTTGTGATATTAGCCACTCATGACCTACAGAGAGGAGGAAAGGATCACAGCTACAGGACTAACAGGCTGTTTATGTCTTTCTGTGGCTAATCCTCCAAAATCCCAGTCAGCCGTGTCTGTCTGAGACTCGCATACCTGCGCCTTTTCCTGTCGCATTTATTCCTCAGCAAACAAAGACTGCTGCTGCTGGAGCTTCTTAATCCTCTATTATACCGCCTGCAGCAGTAAACAGAGACAGCAGCTCCCAGTTGGCTACCTTTTGCTTCTATTGGTTTCATTGTACGACTTTTATAAATATGAGCCAATTTCATTTGTCCCATTTGTTGCATGCCATGGTATTTTGTTCCCTCGTTTTTCTTTTTCTTTTTCTTTTGTACCTTTAGTTTTAAGCTGCTGTTTCTATCCAGAGAAAGTTGATACCAGTGGATAAGGTAATAACTACAATAAGATAATTGGCAAATGCAAGGCAGCCTCTGTGGCTTTTAACATTTCTGGTCCACACCAGTCCATCAGAGACTGACATTCCTCTGTACCAACTGTTTAGACAGCTCAGAGAGGTGCGGAGAGAAGATCATACAAGTATGCGTCAACTGGTATATGTTCATTCTATGATAAAGCAGCAGTCACATCAAATGATCCAATTCTAATACTCAGTGCTACTAGTGCCAGTAGACTGTTAATGAACAAGTGGACTTAGTATCTAACTATCCATCCTTAAATCTTCTTCTTTTGTCTTATTTGTCTTCCAGCCCTCCCCAGATTCCCACTAGGATCTTCTTTTCCCTGTTGGAGACCTTCTCCATCCCCCAAATCCAGCAGCCATGGCAGATGACGCAGACATGCGCAATGAGCTATCAGACATGCAGCAACGTGCTGACCAGCTCGCCGATGAGGTGAGGACACCACACAAGTGTGACGAGTTGTTACGTCAAAGTGATGGCATACAGACATGATTGCACACACACACGTTTACTCGTCACCTGTCATGTGACTCGAGTGCAGTCATATGCATACAAATGTCTACGTGAGTGCAGATGACACAAATGTCCCCGAATGTGCAGCAGAGTTTGAGTGTGTCCATGTTTAAGTGGAGGAATTTGTCACAGCTTCAGAGTGTGTGTGTTTCCTCAGACGTCAGAATAACAGGGAGAGAGAAAGAGAGAGAGAGAGTCTCAGTCATGGCCTAGAGCAGATGAGCCCAGACCCCTCCAGCTTCACATATGACTCACACAAGCACAGCCGAGCTGAATATTAAGCGCTCACACACACATGCAAGGACCTAGGGCATGCACAAAATGGCGGCATCAGAATAACAGTTTTCGCCTATGTAGCACTGACTTACATGAACTCTCAGCTCCACGGAGAATATGACAGTTCGTATAATGCCCATTACAGATCAAAGAATATAATACCAAGTGTTAAAATGACTTCACATGTAAATAAGGAAAGATGAAAACAAAGTGACAGATGAGTTGAAAAAAAGGAAGAAGACTGGCTATTTTAAAAACAGCCACAGTCAAAACAAGATTGTACCCCTTTCGCTTCCTTACCCAACCCCCTCCTTCTACCATCCTCACCACTCTGGGGGATCAGTCGTGTTCGCAGCAAGCACAGCAAGGCGAAGCTGTGTCATTGTAAGAAGGACAAGATATCACAGAGCGCTGTCCCTGCTGAGCTCTGTAGCCTCACACTTCTTAAGAGAGAGAGCAGGAACGTGTAGCTACATATCAATCACCAAATAATTTCATTTCATTACAAGACTGTAGTTATTTTATTGGCAGAAATAATGTATTCCTGAGCAAATCGCTGGTGAGTTACCAGCTGCATAAATGCCTGTAGAATTTAGTCTTAACCGCACGTCCAGAATCATCTACAGTACAATCCAGTCACTGTTACTGCTCCTGGAAGAGTTCCTTAATATAATCTCAGGCATATTCAGTACTCAGCATGCAGGCAGTCTATCTCTGTATGTTCATGTTGAGTTCATGTCGATAAACATCAGATATTGATCATTTTCTGTCCTGCTGATTGCTTAAATTGCCTCCACTTTGTTGTGATAGATCCCAGTTTATGCTCAATCCAATAAGCGTGTATGTATGTTTGTTTGCAAGCCACTCTATACATTTTCTGTCATACAGCGCCTATAAAAATTACTTTAGTTATTTGACATTGTTCAGTGATCTCTAATGGAAACTAAGGATATCTTTTATTTTTCCACAGTCACTGGAGAGCACTCGTCGTATGCTGCAACTGGTGGAAGAGGTAAGAAAAACACATGTAACTCGGAATTATGGCTGCTCATTGGTGTAGTTTTTCGGTTTATAATCATTTTAACAAAGTGACACAGCAAGATTATTAAAGTCTATCATGTCTCAGATACACTCTTGGATACATTCCTCAAGGATGAGGTGATATGTGTTCTGTCAGGAAAGAATTTACTGCACTGAGCCTTGAGCATAATAAGGCAATTAACCGCTGAAAAGAAAAACACCGCAGCACTCTAGTCCTCCAGATTTATACCTATGAGAATATATAATCTTGTTCCGGTCTTGTAGTCTAATCTTGTTGCTATTATTGAAATTTTCATTTAACCTGTTTCTCTAACACAAAGGGCAGGCTACAGAAGTTAAAACAAATATTCATACTTTACCTGTAGATATTGGTACTGTGTTTCCTTAACAATTACACTTGCAAATGAGATCCTGCATATTTCACAGTTTACAATATTTTGTAGTCATTGTAAACCTGATGGTGGTCGCATTACCAAGACACAATGTCCACATTATTCTCTAACAAGAAACACATGAACAGTTTACAATAACTGCTTAATAGAGAAACAGAGTGCAGCCATGTAACAACACAAGAAGCACACTAGAGGAAGGTCGTCTCACAAGACTAGAACTGGATGTGTTCTGGTACAGTACAGCGAGGACTGTGAGAAGCTCCTTGCGTGTTTACACTGCAGTAAAACTGTAAGACGTGATTAATAAATGAAATCAACTGGTCACCTTGACAGAAAGATGTAAGATTATTTTGGAAGAATGAGGTCTTATATCTTTTTGGATCAGAGCTGAGAAGAAGTAAAGTGAAAAATTTTGTCATTAGTATCACTCACCAATATTGGGACAATAAAAAAAGGGCACCACTCTGCTAACAATTCATTTAATACTTGGGAAATAAACTTCACATTCACTTTGCTTCCAGGAGTTAAATGAAAGGATTGATTCCAGTCTATCCAATCATGTACACGTCTGGAACCAGAAGACTGTTAGCTTAGCTTAGCATAACAGCAGTTTGAAAGTAAAAAAAAAAAGCTTAACAGCACATTTTAAAGAATGTTATTAAAAATTCATATATTCACAAAATTAGCAATTTATGTCTTCTTTTTTCAATGTGTATAAACAGTGGGAAAAAAGACGAGTTGTGTTTTTGTTGGTGTTATGTACCAGAGTATGTTTAAGCTAGCTTCCAGGTATCTAGGTCCCCATGCTTTGTCTTAGCTAAGCTACTCTTCTCCTGGTTCAAGTATAATAAGACTGATAACAATCCTCTTCTATAATTCTCAAGAAAGCTAATAAGAGAACTGTTCTTTGATTATCATTATTTTATTAAAATGTGTCTGTTAAGCTGGATATCAAGCTGTTTTTATATACAGGTCAACGTATTGATTAAGTCACTATCTTTATATTCACAATATTATTCAGTTCTAAGTGCTTGAATCCAATGATCACATCACACAGGACTGAGTGAACCATGAATCGTTGAGTCATGGTGTTAATAACACATCATAGGAAATGAACCAAGAGAGAATACAAACACAAACAGAGACGCTGTAGATTTGTATTTGCATTCATAAAATTCATGCCATTAAATAATACTGTAATAAACCGAGGGTGAAAGACACAGAGAAAAAGAAACAGAAAGCCTTAGTGACATGCCAACAAGCAGGCAGTTGGAAGGAGGGAATAAAAGCGAGAATGAAGGGTTGCCGGCAGACGAAAGTCGAGAACAGCTGGGGGGGTGGGGGTGGGGGGGGGGCTGTCTGACAAGCAACCGGTACAGATCTCAAGGTCACATTTATCATCAGTCACATCGCACCACACAGCTCCACCCTGTGATTGTACTGTAGGCAGGGAGGAACTGAGGGAGAGGCACTCAGATGAGGAGCGAGAGGAGAGGGTTTGCTCCTTCAGGACGGCCAGAAACACAGAGAAAGTGACACAATTATAGAAAAGAGCCTGAGGGGACTGAAAGATATACATATAGTAAATAGAATCCTTATAAATAATCACAGAATAGAGACGGCCACAGCCAGCCTCTACTGAAAAATCATTTTGTGAGTAGATAGTCATCATGTAAGAAATTTCTCTTCAGTCACAACATTAACATCATCAATAATGTTGTTAGAGTGGTAACTGCCATCTAATTAATCAAAGGAGAATACATGATAGGTTGTCAAATAGCAAAGTCAAATAACAGTAACACCAAAAAAAGAGACAAAAAACACAGAAATTCAAAGCATAAATTTGTCAGTTGAGATACATGAAAGTCTGCAGCCCTACGGCAAAATGTATAAAGCTCTCTATTTGATTTGAATGAATAAGCAGTCCTGTATGGGATCATGGTTGATTATCGCTGAGAGTTTCTCCAGGGACACATTTCGACTGCTTTGGGATTTCTCTTGGATAGAAGCTTGCTAAATAACAGTATAATTTATACACCAGAGTTTCCTTATTGCTCCCCTCTCACCTCACCACCACTCCAGCATCAATGTGGCTATCCTCCAAAAACTGCTGAAGAGGCAGGGGGGATGGGCTCATAACTGTGTGTGTGTGTGTGTGTGTTTATGCATTCAAGTGTGTATGTGTGTACACCGACACACTATAATCTTATTTATGCCTATCAAGCCGAGCCAGGTGCCACGTCTTAGTGTGGTGGTGTTGCATTTCTAAGAAGTTTTGTGTAAGCAAGTATCGCTATCCCACTCCTAGCACTCTTTCTACCAAGATCCAAACCCGCAGCCAAACCAGCCTATCAGTGACTAATAGCTTTACTGCTGAATGCTCATGGAGACTCACATTTCACAGTCAGGGAGGAATTGAAATGAAACTCTGAAAGGAAAACTGAGTATCTCCTTTTTGAATTTGCTGGGCAAATGGCCTTACTCACAGGTCACAAGCGGCAGTAACCATAGCAAACCACCTCTGACTCTCATACAGATGGGGTGTTGGGATGTGGTGTGAATAGTTGTCGTTTGCAGAAGGAATGCAGGCTTCTCATTTAATGAGAGCTTTCCCTTGCTGTCAGCAATTGTTAATCTCCTGGGGACTGTTTCCCTGCTTCCTGCTTAGATGTAATGACCAAATGACCTTTTGCTCCTACAATCAATACTACTCTACATTCTGATGTTGGGGGAAAAAATATTCTAATATGTTCCTAAAGGAGGAAGCAGAAATATTCAAATACTCATGTAAAATGAGTTAGTTTTCTGAGAACTGAGAACACTTACAGAAAGAAGATAAACATTGTAAAAAATCTAACTATTGATTTAATCATCTCATGTATGTAACTGTTCCACTGTGAAGGAACCTTGAAGGAACCTTGGCCTACTGAGACTGTAACCGTGTTACAATGGTTCATTTAAAACCATGAAGAGACAGCTTCTACTGCACATCCTCTGCTAGCTACATGTTTAATCTTCATCTTTTTTATAGCATTAGAAGAATGTAGTATTGAAGAATGTAAAACAGAAAGAAAGATCAGGGGGAAATTTTGTTGGTAACCATCCTCCAGCACAGGAAACTAATTATTTGTGGGGAAAAGTGAAAAAAGGAATATGTGAAGCACAAATAGCTTTTGACAGCACACATAATTAAGTAGCCACCAATTCCCTCAGCTGTTGTAGCCTTATTACTGACCTCTATTTCATTTCCATTCCTTCTTTCTACCCGCCTGTCCTCGGGGAGTAGAGCAAAGATGCCGGCATCAGGACTTTGGTCATGCTGGACGAGCAGGGAGGTAAGTGTGCAAGAGGGGAGATGGCGAGTGTAATCACATCACATAGGTAATAATGACTAAGCTGTTCACACTGAACAAATCTGGCTTAATGATTCTTTATTCAGTAAAAGCAGCAGATCATTATTTTAGTCACATACTTACAGCACTATGAGTGACAGTGACAGTATTATTGGGTGTCAAACCTTGTGAATGGATCAGTTGTTTCATATGCAGTTGCTTGTTTTCATTTAAATGCATTTCTGAACTAATTCATATTTTCCTGATTTTTTTTAATAATAATTTCTTATTCTGGTTTTCATCAGTGAAGGGTGCAAGTTTAACTTTTGGGGAAATTTTCTTTCAGCTTCCTTTGTTTCCTTTGTTTCCTTTGGCTGACTTTTTTTTTTCACTTTGCCTAACTGCTTTTAATTTGCTAGCAGCATTTTTATTTTCATTAGCTGGCAAAGACAGCGAAAGGAATCCTCGGAAGTGCCAAAATATTAACAGAAGAATATTTCGTCTCAGCCACTTCAGTGCCAAAACCCCACAGCTCAACATCAACAGGAATTATTTCTTGACCTTAATCCAGCTGGGTTAACAAGTTGGTCTCTGTGGCAGAAGGTGGCAGAGTGACTTCTAGTCTGATCTTGGATCTGTTTGTGCTGTAATCTTTTACAAAACTACTGAGGAAAACTGGATGTTAAAATGATGAAAACACATTGATGTCATAGACTAAGTAACCTTGATTTCAATGCCATTTTACCACATCGTTTACAGCTATGACTCTGGTTAAAACTCACTTCTTAAATTACTACAATTTGGCCACATTTCTTTAGCCGTTTCCTGTAAACCCTGTTGGAACCTTAAATCTCCAAACAGGTCTGAAAACAGCTGAACAGGATCTGCCACCCTGCCCACAGTGCAGAGGTGTGAAAATACAAGATGTGCATAAGAAAAACGATCGATTTAGCTGGTAAAGACAAAATATTCAACCACTTCTCTATCAACTCATACAGCTTTGTACAATCCCTTGTTAGATGCAACTTGAGCCCACATTAAATAACACTCTTTATAGTGTGCAACATCTCATGGTCCGTGTTTCACTTGGCTCTAGGGAAGACATGAGCAGTCTGCTCTCCCATTGGCTCTAAGGCAAGTAAACCAATTCACCAATCCTGTAAGAGTGCCTTAATTGCACCAACAGTGTTGTTCACTCAGGGGTGTCACAGTGTCAGGACACAGTGTCCCTACAGTAGCGCTAATTCTGCACCCGCAGGATCAGTACTCCAAAACCAATTTCAACGACTGAGCGGACACACAGGAGGCTGTGAGCGTGACCTGACCTCTGCCCCTGTGTTATTGACTTTTGTGCAGGCACAGAGCCTGTAAAACTATCTCACTTGATAGTGGAGACATTTATTAAAATGTGGAGGTTTACCTCAGGTGAAAGACGAAACCTTTAGCCATTGACCTTTTTTTTCTGAATATACTGTATTCACATAAATGCATTATAACCAGGGATTTTACAAATCTTAAAAAGTACATGAACTAGTTTCTCAGTCTGCTCCATATTTAACTGTGCATCCCCCCTTTCACACTCTGCCTGCACTATATTTCCTTTAATCACAATCAGAATGCAAATTCTTTGTAGTGTGGAACAGCCACAGACACATCATCCACCACATCAGCATGACAAAGGCCCTGGCGCTCAAAACCCAGAATCCAGTCACACGCGATCCTTGCTTTTTGCAAAGACAAACAAATCAACACAGATCATGTCCTATTTTAAGTTTGCTTTATTGTGACAGCAACTAGGTAAATCCAACCCAAAACCCAACCTGGTATTAGAACACAGTTAATGCAGTCTTTTAAAGGGTCCCATACCTCGAGCCACAGCCCATACAGGCTCTGTAGCCACTATCTGAATAATTCCAGTAACTGTTATGGTTCATATAGTGGGGGCTAGGCCTTGGTAAGACCAAAGCACAGTAAAATAATTATAGTTTTATTTTGCCTCAACTTAGTTGGGTGTCTGAATAGCAAACGCAGGTTTAGCTCACTGTCCTACATCCTACACTGTGATTGTAGATGAGGAGACAGTTGAAATGTTCTTCACTAGTGAGAAAACCTGTCGGGCAATGTACAGTGCTGTCGCTACACTAAACAGCTCTCAGGGGAGATTTCTTTGCTTTGGTTTGGTGAAATTTAAAAATATCCATTCTGCATACAACTGCAAGGATGTGATCTGCACCTGTGTTACAAAGAATATGTACAGGAATAGTTACAGTACAGTATGTTATGGAAATCAGCCTACTTGTTTTCTTGCTAGGAAGATATGATTGAAAATATTCTCTTGCCTGTACACTAAATATCATCTTCTTTAACCAGCATTTAGTCAATAAAAACCTATCTACACTATAACAAACTGTTTCTATATGCTAAGCTAAAATAACTCACCGTTGACTTTAATTTCAAGTTAACATACATAGTCATAGTGTCAGCTAGAAGGGAAATATGCATTTTTCTGAAATGAAAATAGTTCTCTGACATTCATTTCGAAAGAGTCACACTAAGAAATTATACTCACTGTAATTATCTGTGCACAAAATTCTACTTTAGCCTGACCATGTACTCAGTACAATTGAACCTCTGCTTCTTACCCTGACACACACATGCACGTACGGCACACACCAGAGTACACACACGACTCAGTTGCTGCTCATCATATCTCATATTTCTGTCAATGAAATTCATTCCACTACTGTCATCCCTTTGTCCTGACCAGAGCAACTCGATCGTGTTGAAGATGGCATGAACCATATCAACCAAGACATGAAGGAAGCCGAGAAAAATTTAAAAGATTTAGGGAAATGCTGTGGGCTTTTCATATGTCCATGTAACAAGTAGGTACTGACAACATGCCCCAAAGGTTCTCTACATATGTGGTGGCGTCCAGTTTTTCCTCTTTTTTTTTTTTTTGTTTTACTTTCTTTTGTCACAGTGAGTGTCTGAAGTTGTTGTCTTCTCTCCTTTGTCTTCTCTTTCTCTCTCTCTTCCTCTCCTCTTCCTCCCACTCTCTTCTCGTGCTTCGTTCTGTGGGGGATAAATGACTTGTGTTTAATCAGAGCAACTGGAGCGCATCGAGGAGGGAATGGACCAAATCAATAAGGACATGAAGGATGCAGAAAAGAATTTGAACGATCTAGGGAAATTCTGTGGTCTTTGCTCCTGTCCATGTAACAAGTAGGTGCTGCTTGCCTGCCTGCCTGCCTGCCTTTCAGAACTAAGAAAAAATATCTTAGAAATTTAAGAAATAACAGAGGTAGAAGTGACATCATGATGGCCACCAGCCGATAGTCTGCTCTGCTCCATGTGCAAATAAGCACTGACTCGGCCCCGTCGCCTTCTGTGGACTCGGGAGGCCACGATGTGCTTCAGAAATGCCGCCTCCTTCCTACATTTAAAGTCGAACTGAAATTTGAATTCTCATTTTTTATCTGAGGAAAACTGTCCTGCCACTTTTGTTTACAATAGAAACACTGTCCACTCTTCAGTCTTGGGGGTTAGGACCTGCTGTTAACACCAGCTCTGACTCCCACTACACTTCCTCTTCGTTCATGTAATAAACTCCTGCAGAATACTTGGCACCTCTGTGTTTGTCACGGACTGTAGGAAGGATGGGGGTCTAACTAGCAATAACTGTCTTTCTTTCATGGGTCCAAATGTGACCAGACTCACAGACATGAGTAGTCCACACTTCACACGTCACTTCTTAATTTGAAACACAACACAAATCAAAAGTTTAACTCAAAGGAATATGCAGTACGTACTGATTTCTTAGCGAAAATGAATTTTAATTTCAGTTTGACTTTAATGCAAACATACTGCAGATGACTGTGGGCACACACAGCAGCCTTGGGTTCCTATGGCACCTTCTCCAACAGATTGGCCTTGAGACACGCAGTACAGTCGCTCAGCATTCATAGCTCCACAACTGGTGAGCATCTCTAGTCCTTCGATTTGAGCTGCCGCTGCCTGATTGGCCTCAAAGAAGTAACACTGATGCTGCCAATATACCAAAAACCAAACACGTGTGCCTTTTCCATGCTGCCCTTGAGCAGCTGAACCATACATAGACTGGCCAGACCCAAATCCTATAAACCCAAAGTGTCCAGTCCTCCACATAAGCTCTACTCCACTCAGCCAAGGCCAAGGTTCATCAATAAGTGCCTCTTTTAACATCCTTCTATCAAGTGCACTTCTCCAAGTGCCCTATTCTCTAAGCTTCCACTTCTCCAAGCACCTGTGTAATGGGAGCCATATACATGCAGATGTACCCATTGTAGAAGTCCTCTTGTAACATTCGTACTGGTTCCCACTGAAGGAGGAAATATTTTTGCAAAGTGATGGGAAGAGGGGGCTTGTACAATGATGTCACTACAGCTGTTGGCCTTCTCAAGTGTAAAAAAACCCCACAACAACAGATTAAACTAAAAGAGCAGGGCTGGGCCTGCCGAAGCATCTTGGCACTTAGACCATTTTATGTGTTGACTTCAGCTGGAAATTCAGTGATCTTGGTCCCAAAATGCCTTTGGTCAGCCTGGTCCAGGACTGTTTGACACTTCTCCTCATCTGCATGATCTCTACCACCACACCGCTCTAACATCTAGTAGATCCTCACCTTTTTGCAGACAACAAGATCTTTTTGTTTCCCCCTGAACACACCCTTTCCCTTACCACCATTTTTGAGCCACTGAGCAACAATGACATGGAATGACTAGCGAGCATGACCCTTTGAATGCTCATGCATGCATGATGATGCAACTCATAGCACCAATGCTACACATGATGATGCTCAGATCATGATACTGGTATTATCAATGAAGGTGATGTTGATGATGTTTATGGTGATGATGAATTTTCTTTGTTTAATTTACTGTGAGCAGTAAAAAACTTTTTCAATTTTTACTTTTTTATCTGTTAGGTAAGCAGGGAATAAACAACAGACTGAATTTGTCTTATTCTGAATCTCTGAGAAGAAAATAATTAATTGTTGATGAAAAGAGGAAACAAATATTAAAAAGATGATAAAAGCAAAGTGTAAAGTAAAACAATGTTAAATTGCTGATATATATGCAAAGATATCTGAACAGTACGTTCTTCTTATTTGTACTTGTTAATAGCTCCAAAAAGAGTTAGGGTTACAATGACTTAAAAAAGTATAATGGTTGAATGGTCAAATAGTTGAAAGAAGGCATTAAACACATCACGCAGACAAAAATGACACAGTCAGAGGAAAAGAGAAAAACAGGAGCGGTCTGTGTGGCTACAGGGAGTTGGAAAATAGGTTAAGACACATGCGCAGTGAGATCTTTTAAGGGAAGTAGTCATATTTGTTCTTATATGCCTCTACGCATGTACCCCCCGGTACCCTTGTCTTTACATGCTCCGTATGGCGATTCAGCCCAACGCTTCCTTGTTTTTCACCTCTGGCTCTGCTGCAGTTTCTCTGCAGTGCCACCTCTCCTTCAGAACGCTGTGCTAAATTAGCCTTTATCCTGCACCGGCTCTTCAGCATTACTATTCACCGAGCTCCCGCTCCCGTGGCAAACTCGCTCACATCTAGGTCAACCATATCAGATAGTGGCATGAGAGTGTGTGTGTGTGTGAAAGCGCACATACGCTAGAAAAATAACAACAAAAAAAAGACATTCTTCTCACTGTTTAATGGTTTATGATTTGGGCTGTGCAGATGCCACTGCATGAGGGGATTTAAGTGGACAGCTCAACTTGCAGGTCGCTCAGGGAATGAATTAGATTGAGTTAAATTTTGCCACAGGATCCGCAATACTCATAGGATCTAATCAGATCATCTCAGTTCAATCACAGCAAAGCTGATTAGAGAAGTGCATTATACCCATTCCTGAGACTGCATAAACGCAAATTGCAAAGGAGAACAAAGTGGATTTCAAATGAGAGGAAAGTGAAAGGAGAGGATAGAAAAAGAATGTGCTGTGCACACTGTACATCATCAAGGAACGGAATAAATATCTAAACTCAAGAACAAAGTAGCTAGAAAAAGAAAGTACTCAGACAAGGGCAGTGTGTGTGTTTAACACGCTGGCGTGTGTGTCAGCAGGGACAGGGAGCAAAGCGAAGCCTTGCCTCAGTCCATTTCTATTAATAAAAGCTGTGTAGGAGGCTGAGCCATGGCCATCCCTGATACACCGAGAATACATCCACACAGCACTCCAAGGTTATACAAAACTCAGCAACAGGCAAAGAAACGGCAGAACATTGTTGAATGGATGGAGAGAAAACACAGATAGATATGTCATTGCTCAAGAATGTCAGTGTTAACCTGCTCGACAGCAAGATGTAAGATGTGTGACTGATCTGTCGGCACAAGCGACTTCAGATTTTAAACATCAGTAAAATAGCCCAGTGTCTAAAGAAATAAAAAATGACCCTAACTCGTCTTCCCCTCAATCCTGACGTATCTGCGCCAGAACAGACGCTGAATCGGGTGGCGTGAGGTTTGACAGGCAGAGTAAGGTGCCACTTACAAAGCCGTGCAGCTAAGCTGGGATTGCTTATCATGTTAGCAGAGCTGTATTTGCTCGTATACATTCTGCTCTTTAAATAGATTTAGTTGAGGGACGTGTTAGTGTCCAAATCCTGATCGCACTCTCCTCTCCTCTGCCTCGCTGCTACCTCACTGACATCCCAGCTTTTCCAGAGATCTGACCTCTTGGAAGAAAACGGTGACGTTTAAGAACACAGAGTGAAGGCTGGGTCGGCTAAGGGTGGGGGTTTTACTCAGAGAGTAGTTAACCATGGTGTTATTCTCTGTTGACTCCCTCCAGTTCCTTTTTTGTTTGTTTTGTTTCCTTTTGTCGTTTCGCAGTTTGTTCTCTGCATTAATCGTCGTCCCTCCTAAAGATTGTCACAGTCCTGTACACTCTGTGTTGTGTGTCTGCCAAAAGCTCGTCTCTTCTCTGTTTTCTGTCACACTGGGACATCTTACTCTGGGAGTGGGGTGGGCTTTATGGTTGGAACAATACAAAAGCGTGAATAGGATGGTTAAAAAAAATATTCCACATGTTGCAGCAATTAAAATGCATGTCTAGATTATACACACAGATGTGACTTAGCATACAAGTCTGAATCTGATCAGCACTGTATGTCATATACCTACAAGATATAACATCACAAACATTACTATTGTGTAACAACAGAATGAGCCTGTACCAAACCCAATCTACCAACCAGTCCATGCCTGCTATGCCTTGCTTGACTTAATCTAGTCCCCACCATATTTTTATGTGCTGGATGCATGAAACCAAGTAACACCCTTGTGTCAGCTGATCATGCTACATAATGATATATATGTTGCAGTACCTCAAATCCAAGGCTCTCTTTGTAAATTTGACTAATGGGAAGCCAGCCGGGTTGAGGTAAATTATGACTCATCCAGTCAAACTGTCGAGTAATGGTCCCTCCTCGTCCTCCCTGTCGCTGCCGGCGGCCAGGATGAAGAGCGGAGCCAGTAAGGCCTGGGGCAACAACCAGGATGGGGTGGTGGCCAGCCAGCCTGCCCGCGTGGTGGACGAGCGTGAACAGATGGCCATCAGTGGAGGCTTCATCCGCAGGTAAAGGACGGGTTTATGGGGACCAACACGAAGGATGGTGATTGAATAAATAGGGAAATCACTTGATGTCTTGCTGTGAGTTAGATGAGCAGATATCCCTATGTCTCTTATCTGTGGTAGTTTACTTACTTAAGCCTTAGCATAACACATAAAACTACAATGTGTCAAACAAAGGAGATATAACATGTTAATGAATGAGCCTCATGCTGTAGGCGCTAGGCAGGTTTTTTTGTTCTTCAGGCTAAGCCAAGCGAGCTGGACCGCTCTTTTCAATCTTTATGCTTCGTGAGCTAATCATCTCGTGGCTCCAGCTTCACATTCAGCTTATAGACTTGCTTCTTTTGAGATTTAACTTTTTGTGGATTACTGTTAAAGAACCTGGATTTAAACTAGAGGAGAAAAATGAAATAGCTACACTAGAAACATTTGACAGTCTGTGTTCCCCAGAGGATAATCAATTTGATGATCTCACACCAGCGCCATCTTTGGGTCCTAATTTTAATACTTTGCATTAAAACTAATACTTTTCCCCATTTTTGATCTCAATCTCTATTCTGTCCTACAAGAACAAATGTGTTTACATTACACTGTAGATTGAATTGGGGTTTTTCTTTTTTGAAATATGCATACATCTGCTGCTGTCCAGCTGCCTGAAGTCTGATTCTGTCCATCGGAGTCAGTGTGGGGGAACCTGGTCAACTATAAGACAAATATACGGCATGTGTGGCCTGGTGTTTACACACACATGACATTACAGCAATCTAACCTTCATTGTGTGTGCGTTTGTGTTTAGGGTAACAGATGATGCCCGGGAAAATGAGATGGACGAGAACCTAGAGCAGGTGGGTGGCATCATTGGTAACCTGCGCCACATGGCCCTGGACATGGGCAATGAGATCGACACCCAGAATCGCCAGATCGACAGGATCATGGAGAAGGTGCACACTCACACACACACACATGGTTTCATCAAATCCTATCTATTTCAGATTGACTGTACATTATGCAGTACAGTTTTAGGGACCTAACATTTCCTGTCATTTTAAATGAATCATATGTAACATTAACAATCATAAAGCTAAATAATTTTCCTGGTTTAGTAACCTTTAGTACACATTAGATATTTTTGACTTAGATCTTCGCATGATGCCCAGGATAAAGCATGCCGCCAAAAATTTCCATTACATTATCTTATTTAACGGGCAAACTTCCAACATTTTTCCTCCACAGTCTGTAAAGAAAGCAGCAGTAGAGGCCTGTGTCAGTTTTAATTAAGGGCAATCATCAGCATAAGACTGCATCACATCTGGAAATCTCACATATGACCATTTGCAGTATGTAGTACATACAGTATATTTCTTGGCCAACATAAAGCATAAATGCTGTTTTACACCACCTCTTCACACCACAGGAATAAAAACACTGTGGAGAGTATTGACCTAAAAGTAGTCACATTTAAATACAAGGAGAATTACACATTGTTCTCTTGTTTCTCTTTCTTTCATCCAGGCTGATTCCAACAAGACCAGGATTGACGAAGCTAACCAGCGTGCCACAAAGATGCTGGGCAGTGGCTAAGCGCCCTGATCTCAAAGCGTGAACGTCTTGGCGTCCCGTGCCGCACATCGACAGGCGCCGACATGCTTTCATCATGGTATTGACCTTCTAGGTTTGCACACATGCACATATCACCTCCCCTCCCCATTGTAAATGTTGTTCTGTGTGTCGTCTGTCAAGCTTTTTCAAGATAATTGTCCTCGTAAAAAGATGATTTCTTATACTCCGTATATCATTCTTTCCAAAGGTTGTATATAGTGCTGACTTGATGGCTCTCTAGCTCACCTGTGAAGTTTTTATTCTCTTTATCAAGATATATATATATATATATATCATATAATATATATATATATATATATATATATATATATATATATAAAAGTACACTGCTCTGGATGACAAGTATATAATAGGAATGCTACACAAGCTGTTTGTTTTACTCTTTTTCTTTTCAGTATCTTAGTATCGTCTTAGTAAAACTGTGTCATTCCATTTAGGCTGCTGTCATGCTCCTTATTTTGGTGTTGTCACAACAAAAAGGGAGAAGATTGATGGTAAAAGAGTAAAGGTTTACTAAGAGATGATACCGATGAATGGGATTGCAAAGAGCACTTACAGTTAAAAGGCAGTCGTTGGTACATTTTCCTTCATCGCAATCATACTGAGTTACTGTTTAGACAATGTGCAACTAGACTCTCTGTAGCTGTATTAGACATTGCATTCCAAGTGATGTGAATTGTGCGTTCTATGCATGACAAATGGTAGATTTTAGTCTTATAAATAAAACCTGTCTGAAAAATATATATAAAAAATAATAACACGGCAGTAGCAAATTGACAAAAACGCATGCTCAGTATTAGGACACAGTTGATCGTTCGATACTCCTGCAAGTTTGCAATAGTGCCACTTCTTTCCGTCTCGATATATTTACCGACTATGACCATCTCGTTGTACAATAACGCGAAAGGGATCAAAAGGTGAGGTAAAGATGATTAACTGAGGACTTGGGGTTGTATTGCAAAAAAAAAAAAAAAGTGAAAAAAAAAGACCTGTTTTCTAAACGATTATGCAGTTCATTGATGAAGATGTTGATTATGTGCTGAAAGATGAAGACTGGTTGTGTACTGTAACATAGGTTTTGGATGCTCTGAAAAAAAAATAAACATTTGCAATATAAAGCAAAGATGCATATTTCTGAGAGACCTTACTTTTATAAGAAGACTGTATCTGTAAGTTTATTCTCCCCATGTGGTTTGTTATTGGTAAAATATAATGATACTATTGAAGAACAATGTTAACTATACTCTGAAACTAAAAATACATACAAAATGGATTTTTTTTGTTGCTTCTGTACTTTAGAGCTATGCACACCAAATCGCCAAAATGTCGAGTAGTTAGAGTAAGATGATTAAATACCTAAACCTGAATGACACAACAGGTTAAACTGTGAGATTGATGTCCTCAACGCATGTAATATTAAAGACTCCCTCTCTGTATCCTGTCAGTGTGTGAAGTGGTGGACATTTTGTAGCTAGCTGAATTGATTAAAAGTAATAAACCCTAGTCCCATCCGTGTCTGTCTTTATTGCTCCCGTGAGTCAAGACGCTTCTTGAGTCTTTCTCTAAATTCCAGGGTGATATATAGAGAGAATACCACCTAGTTATATGCATTTATACATGTCGATTATCACAGACAGTCCACCCAAAAGTCTATGAATGTTACTAAAATCATGACTACTACACTGACCCACACAGAAGGTGTTGAAATTAATACAGGTTTACAAAAAGCAAATGAATAAGATTCATCACCTATGCTCTGCAAAGAAGATCCAGCATGAACACAACAAAGTCATTTTGACAACTAATGACTACGACTAAGTTATATTCAGGATGCTTAGAGATGTTAATTCATGTGTAACATGTAAAAAAAGCTCCTAACCTTAGCAAAATGTTAATATAATAATAATGAGAAAGAGGTTTCCAGGGGCCCTAAGTGACAAACAGATGTATAAATCAAAAAGCCTCTTGTTATTTCCTGTATATGTTCGTTTTCACATAGTTTATATGATGAACTTAAGAGTATTCAACCAATATATAAATTCTTTTTCTCTTTTTTCTTTCAAAAGATGTTATATCCCAACATTGTTTGTTTCTTCTTGTCCTTTATGACCCTCTGGTTAATTGGATGAAGTCAGCCAGCGTAAAATGTAATCAGGAATAAAGCAGCATTCACATGTTGGACATAAATGATTCTTTTCTGGTGTAGGCCGTTTGTTTTTTCTTTAGAAACGTATCAGAATGGCTTTAAATGCTCTCGTTTTTTAAGGTGAATAGAAAGCGAAGGCCAGCAGCTGGCTAACTTGGCTAAACAGCTAATTGCAAAAACTGTTAGCAGGGCTCTGTCCACTGTAACAAAATCCACCTGCTAGCGTCAGACATGCTGTATCTTGTCTAATCTGTGCAGCAATACAAGTGTAAAAAGATAATTGAATTTACAGAGGATTTTGTGCTGTTTCGGTGAGTGTTATCACTAAGCTAGCAGGCTGCGTGCTGTGCCTTCATATTTAGCAAGCACATGGAAAGTATTAACTCTGCAAGAAGATGAATAAGCATATTTCAAATGTTACACAGAGCAGAAGGTTTCTTGACAGTGTCCATACTCCCGTGTAAGTTTATTTTAATGTCAGCACAGACAGTTTCAGAGCTACTCTATAAGATTTCAGTTAGACTAGCCTAAATTTGGAAATGGTTATGTGGAAAGGTTATTATTTGTCTGAAATCAATACTGTTAAATAAAGCTTTTATTCCTCATGGGTGTATGAACGTCCAAAGAAAATATTGTAAAGACTAAAAGGAAAAGGTTTGGTGGAAATTACTGATAGTCTCTATGTTCGACAAAATCAATATGTTGTTTCTGTTGGGAGCACAGATATCAATCCAGTGATTATGAAATATGTTGGTCCCAGACAAACAAAACGTGGACGAACTGAAGCACTGAATAACGGAAGGATGGAAGCAGCTTTGACAACCTGCTTAATGCTGGAGGTAAAATAGTTCCTCTGAATAACTCTGAATCACCTGTCCTTTACACATATAATTTGGTTAATTCATTAATTTGCTATTTTGTGTTCAAGTCCATGTAAACAAATCTTAAGGTTTCCAAAAAGTTGGTTGATGAAGGATGTTACATAATGAATTCACTCACTCGATAATAATTAGTCGACTCACGAAGATTGTTTTGACTGATTGTTAGTAGAAGGCTGATGACGAGGCTTTGATACTTCAGAAGCAAAGTGAAAGTGCTTGGGGTAAGCGCATTACTCTGCAGATATGAGATATTATAAAAGATTAGGAAAGATTGCCAACACTGACATATTTTCAACAACACATCTCATTAAAGATGCAGTTACAGAATACTGGTTCCAAGTTTAACCTCATTAAAATCAGACGCTAACAAAACCTACCGTGGAAAGTACAATATTTCCCTGTGATATGCAGTGCAGTAAAGGTAACCTATAATCAATTATTAATTCATACCTTCACTACCCTCTAATTTTGCAAGATGAGGTCAGTCACAAAAAAAAATTAAAGCCGTCAAAGCTAAGCCTGGTTCTGCAGGAGGTTTTTCCCTTTTCACTGTTGCCTGGTGCTTAATCGAGTGGGATTTTTGGGGTTTTTCTATATAATTTAAAATGCCTTAAGATTACTACATTACTACATACTAAAAAAAATTAGTTGAATTAATCCAAATCACAATACGATTGACTGAGCCAGCGCCAGTTCTCTGAGGTGCTTTCTTCTGCTTTAGCTGAAATGTAACTAACTGAATCATTCTTACTCTAAGAACAAAGGGAGGGAAAACACAGAGAAATGGTGGTATCATCCATCAAGGCAATGCTAGAAGGTCTTTCAAGGGTTTTTTTAAGAATTAAAAATCCTAATTATTACAGGACTTTGAGTGAGACTGGAAAACCCATGTTTACAGGCCAAATCCTTTTGTTGCAGATCAATTGGTCCCATTCTCACAGAACAGAGGAGGCCAAGACTTAAGAACACTCCTGAGTAAAGAAAAAGCATCAGTGCTGCAACACAACCCAGTTGTCAAAGGACATTCTGTCTCTCTCTCTCTCACTTTCTCTGTCTGTAGTTCATCCATTATTCAGCAGGATAACTAAAATACCTCTGAAGGAGTCCAGTGGACGATACTGGGACACTGCAGGTTGTTCTGTTTTTTTTTTGGAGCGACTGTAACACTGCCTCATCATCTAACATTGCCTTGGATTCATCAGTTGTTTGCTTTTTCATGTGTACACACACCTCCTTCTTTTTTTCTGTGAGCCCAGAGGTGAAATGAGACAGAACCTCGACCTGAAAGGGCTGGCACATGGGCAGGGGAGCAGATTGATGCTGCAGCCTCTTCTGAGAGACACTGTGCATACCCTTTCTTTAAAAATATGATTGTTGGGCCATCACTTTCAAATTGATTTCTTTGCAATGTCTTCTGTCAGATCACGTCACAATACACTACAAAGTAAAGGAGGAAGGATTTGTATGTGCGATTCACAAATACAAAAAAATGAAAGGTATTATGCAGTGCAGGGGTAAGTGCAAACAGCTCCACAGACATGGGTTTTAAAATGCCAGCCTCTTTCTCAGAGCGAGGGAGAAAATCCTGAGTGCTGTCAGCACATTTATACAGACACTAATGAGCAGTTCACTCTCTCTCACCAAAACTCTGCTGATGTAAAAATGTATTTTTCTGGCTGCATTTGGGTGTAAAAGAAGAAAAAATAACCGTACTTAATATAGCTTTTCCCTGAGCTTTCAACCATATGACACAATCTTCCTGATTGAGTTGACACTCACTCAATTAAGTTGTCAACGCTAATTATCATGAACTAATTATGGAACTTTGGTCATGTGATAGCAGCCAGTTAGTTAGATGAGATTTGTTTTTGAACTATTTTCCTCACATTCTTAATTATACAGTACAATATTATACAAACTGTATATTTCATTAACATTATAACATTATAAGAGATAAGCAATACATCTTATTTAACCATTTAACTGGTAGATCTGTTGTAAAGGATTAAGGTTAGTTCATTTGAATTATAAACACCATTTAGTTATGTAAATTACCAACATTATAGTATTTTGTTAAATGATCCAACAGGTGAAATTCACTGACAGTAATGTGTATAAAGTGAGTTCTGGTGATTAAAACGTTTGGCTGCTGTGGGATGTGTGTCTATGTGCACATACTGCACCTTTCTCCAGGCAAAGCCCCAGGCTCCAACAGCACCTCCACTCCTTCACTCCATATTTGTCACTGCATCCTCCTCCTCCTCTCTCTCTCTATCTCTCTCTCTCTCTCTAACCACCACTTGCTTGTCCTCTCTTTACTCGACTCTCCCCACTTATTATCCTCACTTTCTGCTCTGGGTTCTGTCTGCAGCCCCTCTCTGTGCCTCTTAATTGCTGACACAGTCTGGGATTCGGTTTTGTCAGAGTCAGCAAAATGAAGTCTGCAGAAACAAGAAACTCCTGCAACACACGCAGGAACACACACACACACGAACCAACAAATACGTGTGTGATTTCATCCACTCAACAAATCAACAAATGGTCACAGACATTCCTACACAAGATAACATTACAAGAACTTTATTGCATATGATTTACAGTCTACAGCAAATATCGCTTTACTGACATTGGTGAGCATGCACAGAAAACTCTTGATTCAGTTTATTATAAGAATGTGTTTAGTAATGTGTTATTTAGTTTTCATTCTGATTTGTGGTAAAGTGACGGGGTTACTTCCTCCAGAGCTACACAAGACATTTTACGAGTGTCTACGCTGGGTGAGTAGTATTACCCAGGATCATTAGACCAAACTGAATGCGTAGAATTGGTGTAATGCCCCTTTAAGGGCAACACTGGGAAAGATATGTCGAGAACTGGGGCTGAGAGGGCTCTTTATGGAGGTCCACTACAGAGGCTGAAGTGCGACAGAGAACGAGATTCAGAGACGGACAGATTTGCTGCCAGCTGACAACGATATGCAGAGTCAGAGCGACACTGAACAAAAAGAAGCACAGTTTTTACTAACACTGTAAACCTTGGAAAGCCTGGTTCAGCAAAACTGATTAATTATTATGTTCACGTCAATAAGGTGAATCTAATTAGACAAAATGACAGAAATTGCTTTTATAATTTTATATTAAACTGTATGTGCTAGTTAGTATATGCTTGATACACAGCCAAGGACTAACTTACAGATTGCATTGTTGCTATCACAAAACTATTTTCACTTGTGTTTCTTAAAGAACAATTTGGATTTTAAATTGAAATAATATTAATACTTTGGTTGAAAGTCTTTTTTTGATTGCACCTGTTTGGTAAAACTGTACTTACAGTAATAACAGTCATAGCAACAAGTCAAGGCGTGAATCTCACAGAGGGGAGAGGAGCTGGCTGAGGTGAGGGACATGACATGAATATCTGAACAGCCACAATGGCGGACTGGAGATGTGCAGGGGCAGGATGAGAGGGGTGGGGTTGCTCTCTGTTGCGCGTAAGGGAAACTACTGCAATCACTCCCCCCTCTCTCTCATTCTTACACAGTCACACCACTCCACCCATCCCTCCAACACATTCTCATCACATCTATGAGCCATTTGACATAAAAGTATCCTCGCTGTCCACAGACGCTGTGCTCACACACACACACACACACACACACACAAACACACACAGCTTATTTTTGTTCAGCTGGGGGGGAGGAAGGCACACGAGACCAACAGAGGACACAATGACTCACACACCAGGAGAGAGTGAAAAAGAGACAATAGCTGCAAGCTCTCTTTGACCTTCATGTCCTCTTCATAGATCTGAGGCGTCTGCTCCCTGAGCATAACCTTCCTGTGATTGTGTTCCACTTTCTGCTGGTTTTATCGATGCAGCCACGGTGTTGCAACGAAGGCCGTGCACCGTCTCTGCATCCTCAACGCACATAATGACCTCTGCTGTCATGCCAGCAGGGGTGTTGTAAATAATGGTGAGGAATGTAGAGCAGAGGAAACACTGGCACCTGGTGGTGAAGAAAGGATTTGTTGAATGTGGGTGGAAAACTGTAGCCTAACTGGCTTGTACACACACACACACACACACACACACAATGGTATTTATAATGTGGGTTATATGTGGTTATATTCTGTTCTGATTGTCCAGCCTGTGGAAGCTTTCTGGTTGGCTGAACAATGCTCAGCTGGGACACAGGCTGCATACAGAACCGGCCTTTCAGCAACAACTTACATACAACCAGCTTTGACATAGCAACTGGTTATCTACGATCCACTCTTGTAAGCCAATGTCCACTCTTGCCAACTAAAGAATGAGCAAACATAAACTAAGTGTGTTAACTGATTAAGCCCTACTGTGAGACACAGGGTGAAAACCTGCTTCTGATGTCAGAGTTTTGTGATGTATGAAAAAACCCTGTTAGTAGAGACATGACTGTCAAACAGTGTTGCTCTGCACAAATTCAGGTTGATGCTTCAATCTCAAGCAAAGCATAGAAAAAAGAAATTTAAGCATACGATACTTAACAAATTAGTGTGTAAACTATTTGGCTGGTGTGTTAATGCTGCTCGGGGGGGGTTAAGGAGAATGTTCCAGTGTTCAGAAAATGTTCCCATATCCCTTAAAAGGTCTAGTTTTGCAGGGAAAGCAAAGAGGGAAAGGATTGTAGCAAAGGCACAGCTGGTCTCAGTGGGTGGCAGCCAATGTGTACATGTTTTCTGAAGTGTCCTTGAGCAAGACAAAGAGCCTCTCCCTGCGCCAGTGGTTCTGTAAACTACTGCCAGCACACAATCTGATGAATCACACTTAACGGAGTGATGCTGCTAAACCACCAAAAAAGACAAACAACAGATGCAGTGTTCAGGGACTTTACAGGTGCACTCACAGTAAAAAGTACAACAGTCGTGCTGATGGATGAAAGGTCACACAGCATCTCCAGTGGATGTCAGCACAAATACAAAATACTGGAACTGGAACGTGGTGTGACCTTTAGTGCGGTTACTGTTAAATGGCTACTACTGGCAGTTTCTGACTGAGAACCTGGTTGGAGACGGTCGATTGGATTCAATAACTACTGAGAAGGAGACAGAGGCAGCTACAGTTAAACAGCAATTATTAAACAAAACGAAATACAAATGTCTTACTTCCACTGACCTTTGGCTGAAGGGATGTAGAAGGAGAAGTTGAAGGCACAAGATACACAGTAAAAATAAAGAAATTAAAGTTGAATGAGAGGGGACAATTAGGGGATGTAGATAGGAAGTGCAGGTGAGGAGAGGGGAGGGACAAAGAGGAAAGTAATGGTGAAGTAATAAAAGAAAAAAAGGAAGCAGGTGGAAGAAGTGAAGGAATGAACGGGGACACAGATGAGGAACAGAAGATGTAAGACATTTCTGAGGGTGAGAAAAATCACAATCTGATTGAGGAAGGTGGATAAAAAAAAGAGAAACAGTTGGCAGGAGGAAGGGAGGGCGATAGGAGATGTGAAAAGGAATAATGAGCAGCGGGGAAGAGAGCGATAAATCACTGCAGATGACGCATCATATTTCCAGTCTGCTGGTAGATGCCGGTCTAAACAACATAATGAGATGAGTCTTATTAAGGCCTGTGTCTCTGGCTGTGATCAAAACACTGACAGCTGCTGGAAGAGCTGTCCTAGTTACAGGTGCAGCAGGGGGAAAAGGTTCTGCTCTTCATAGCCAGGATGCAAAGGCTGCAACGCAGTTACCAAAAGAAGTATGGTACTGTGCAAAAGTCTTAGGCGACCATTTGATTTGTTGTTCGGGTGCTATTATAAGTAATATATAAAAATTACCCACTCGCCCTCCTGTGGGCGGTCCTTGTCCTTCAAGCTCGGGTCCTCTACCAGAGGCCTGGGAGCTTGAGGGTCCTGCGCGGTATCTTAGCTGTTCCTAGGATAGCTGGACAGAGATCTCAGATGTCGTTCCTGGAATCTGTTGGAGCCACTCTCCCAGTTTGGGCGTCACTGCCCCGAGTG